>JAFBMS010001483.1:0-40462 GCA_019788955.1 Albula glossodonta
GCCAAGGCAGCCATTGTCATGCTGACTGGCTGTCGTCATACACTTTAGGTCTATTTATGTGAATAATATACATTGATTAAAAATGCACTGATTGCTCATATCTGTTGATTTTATGTACCACTTATTTATGGTCAAAAACAACATTGATTACGAAAAGTAATCAATGTTGTTTTTGATCGTTTTTTGTGTGTACGCACAGTTTATACCTTTTTCACTTGTCTAGGCCAATGAACAATAAACTGTTGTCTTGCTCTGTGTCTAAACAGAACCACCAATCCTCCAATCAGCTCCCAGGTATGGATGTTTCCTCACTGACGGACGAAACTTCTATGGAGTCACCTGTCGCCATGGACAGTAAGGAAGACAGGAAGAACGCCTTGGAAAAAAGCATGTAGGTGTTCAGTCCAGCAAAGCCATACTGTATAACCCTCAATCACTCTGACTGGGACCGAAACAGACACAGTCACTTCAAAAGGACATGCATTTCAGCAAAAGTGTCCATGGGCATTTTCTATTTTTGGAGACATGAAAATATGTCCTTAATGAGACTACATTTGTTTGATTGGATGTCAGCTTTTGCCATCATTTCTGATGGGGCATCTATTGGAAACCCATAAAGTGTATTACATGAACTGGGGAGAGTAGGAGGGGCAAAATGGTAAAGCCCAGGGAAAGACTGGGAACAGCTTCTGTTCAGCTTGAATGCAAAATGTTTTTTTCTGTCCTCTGATACACAATTAAAGGCATGCTACTTTGATAGAACATTTGATATTTTAAAGAATATGATCACCAACATATCATGTTCAGGTGATTCTCAAGGAGAGTGGGCTGGCACCAGGGGGTCATTCCATTTTTTTATGAAGAAATTAAGAAAATGACCTCACAAAATCTCAAAAACCCTGATGACAATATCAAATTCTGCAATTCACAGAGCTGAATGAATCGAATAGAACAGTCAGTTCGTCTGAAATTATTTTGAAGCGTCTTGATCACAATGTGACACCTAAAAACACAGATGCACACTTGTCCTGCCCACACCAATCCAGTACAGTCTTTTGCATTGACTCTGCCAGGAATTTGTGCAAATTGATCGAAAGCACACACTGCCTCTTTGGTTCTCCTCGTGTCAAATACATCAATACATCATGGGCTCAAGGTGCTTTAGGGTAACCCCCAATCGATCGTTAGGTGGATGTTCAAATGTCTTGTTAAATAATCACAAAAATGTGTAATGCTCAGTTACTCTGTCTCACACATAAGTAGATACTCTATGCATGCACAGATATTCCACTCCACACATTTATTTTATGTATTCAGAGAAGCTTTATTTCCATTCACATGCTATCTTATTGGTACCTGGGTATATAGGAGCCAGCTGCACAGGTTTTCAATACTTGCTACTACTTTGGCAGCAGTCCATTTACCTGCCTGACTATGGCAGCTATATAGGGGACACGCAAAATGCGCATCTTTGACTCTGGTTTACAACGGCTCACAGACATACAAATTTTTATGTTCATGGGTCTGCGCGTTGGGGCCATATTTCTCAATCACACTTCCCAATCTCAGTTGAATCAAGGTTGATTCCCCAAATCTATATTACGCCCAAAAATTAAGCCCTAGATCAAGGCAAGAAACGGGAAATGTTTTAGTCTGTTGATAGACGGGAAATTGAACAAAGTCAAATGGAACAAACTCAATTGTTTTCGATAGCGCTGGAAAGAAATGAATACACTATGTATGTACAACAATTACAACAAGGAAAAATTGTGAGCAATTTCAAAATGGCAGCTCTTTTCTTTAAATCTTTATTGGTGACCATGGCTGTTCTGATATATACAAGTCTGTGAAGCAAAGATACTTTTGTTCTAGAAGTTAAATAATCAAATGTATCCATATATCCCTTTCCTTAACTAAAGTCCTTAGAGACTGAGACTTAACACTCAGTCTCAACTTTCTCATTCTTTCTCCCTCTCTCTCTCTCTCTCTCTCTCTCTCTCTCTCTTTCTCTTTCACACACACACCATCATCTTCTAGCTACGTACTGAAGGAGCTCATCGAGACAGAGAAGCTTTACGTTGCTGACCTAGGACTCATTGTGGAGGTAATTTCTTTTATTTATTTAGTCATCTTTTTGTCGTCAAAAGTGGAAATCCGATATCTTTTCTGTGACTTGAAACACACGGTAGGGACAGGATATATAGGGCTCCATAGCCAATCATAGTTAGGGGGAAATTAGGAAGTTGGACTGAGTCCTGCCAGGGAACTTTAGGCACAGGATTTTAAATATGAGTGAGGGGCCTGATGGGATAGGATTGAGAAAGGGGATTCAAATAACCCAGCTCATTTTTTAATTAAGACCACATAATTAATCATGATACTGCAGATTTTTTATTCCTAGGGCTCAAAATGATAACTGAAATAATTTCATGAAATAATGTCGAGTAAGATTTTGTTTGGAGGATTTTTTTTCTTCTTTTTCGATATATCAATATCACTCGTGTTCTTGAGGCTTATGGTCAAAGGACACTTCTGTATCACTTGTCTATAACTCCGCTCAATTAAATGTTATTTGTATAGAGTTTTTTACAACAGAAAATGTCGCCATGTAGTTTTACATAGATCCCAGGCCTGAGACCCTCTCAGACCAAGCACAGGACAACAGTTACAGGGAAAACCTTCTTGACTAAGAAAGCTTGAACAGCACCACCTGTTTCTGTCTTGCACCAGGCAAGTAGCAAGAGTCACTGAACAGTAATCAGTATTGACTGCTGTTAGGAGGAAGACTGTAAATCATATTATGCAGCGAGTTTTTAATCATCCAGTAGTATAATAAATACAGATGTAATGATTTGTGAGTCGCTTTTGTTATTTCATCCGAAGGCCTGTGGCTTTGTCTGTTGTGACAGGGGTATATGGCCACCATGAACAGTAGAGGTGTACCGGAGGACATGAAGGGGAAGGATAAGATTGTGTTTGGGAACATCCACCAGATCTTCGACTGGCATAAAGAGTGAGCGCGTTTCTGCATCTCAACCACAGCAGTGAATTCTGTGCATGTAGCACTGTGTGTGTGAGTACAGTATGCATGCAGGAATATACTGCAGATCGTCTTCATTAAAGTCATCACTATATCACATGTGTTTACACCGTACTGTAAGGTACTTCAGATCTGATCTGCAAAATTTACAATCACAATTTTCAAGTCTTTCTAATGCACTATATTCGGCAGAGTTGAAAGGTATAAGATGGATTTTCTGAAGTCACTAAAAATTTACCTTTTTTTTTTTTTTTAAATGGAAAAGATGCTAGCTTTTTAGTACAGTTTGCACTTGTGTTTGAAATTGAGAATTGGTTGTTACAATTGAGCTTATATTCATTTGGTTTGCCAGTGTTTAGCTATCTCAGAGTTCCATATTTCTGAATCTCCACTATATAAAGCAGGTTTTGAGAACTCAGGCCCCAGAGAACAACAGGTTGTGCTTGATTTCACTGTTACTCAACACTCAAATAATCAATAAAAGCAATTAATTACACCACTGGGGTGGCCACCCCAGACACAATGATCCATATTGATTACATGGTAGGACATAAATGGATTGTGTGCAGAAAAAACCAAAGCCCTGGATATGAGGCTATGGCTATCTTCATCAGTTATCTTTAAACTTAAATGTTACCATATAATACAATGTAAAAATAATTACCCAATTTATGTCTTCATCGATTCGTTATATGGAAGTATGGATTAGCGGTCATGTGACTGGCCAAAATGAAAGCCTGTTGAGACTGTTGACCATGGCTGGACAGACACACTGAAGGGTCCTTGACCACATGACTTGACCACATGCATTTCTGCAAGCCTGCCTGATCCCTCTGTCCTGTGTCTGTCCTACACACGTGGACAAAATTGTTGGTACCCTTCGGTTAATGAAAGAAAAACTCACAATGGTCACAGAAATAACTTGAAAATAACCTTTACCTTTAACATGCTTGTCTATAATTTTCTTTCTAATGTCCTGAGACAACTCTTTCCTTTGCTTCCTCTGGTCCATGTTGAGTGTGGTACACACCATGTCACCAAACAGCACAATGACTACCTGTAGCCCTATATATAGGCCCACTGACTGATTACAAGATTGTAGACACCTGTGATGGTAATTAGTGCATACACCTTGGATTAACATGTCCCTTTGGTCACATTATTTTCAGTCTTTTCTAGGGGTACCATAATTTTTGTCCAGGCCTGTTTCATGAGTTTATTTTTTTAAATAATTCTGTTGAAGCATAGTTGAAAAGCAATGTCTGACTTTCATTGGTTAAATTTCATAGAATTTTTATTTATTATTACTTTTGTCAGATTCAAGTTATTTCTGTGACCATTGTGAGTTTTTCTTTCATTAACCGAAGGGTACCAACAATTTTGTCCACGTGTGGACATTTGTCCTGTGTCTGTCTCACTTCTGTCCCTTTTTTCCATGGCTGAGCAGCTACTTCCTTGAAGAGCTGGAGAAGTGCGTTGCTGAACCAGACAGACTGGCCAAACTCTTCATCAAGCATGTGAGTAAGACTTCCTCCTGACCCTCCCAACCCCCACTGGACAACCTCATATATTATTGCTGATCTAACAGTGTGCAAAAACCACTTCAGTTCTCAACCTACACTTGGGATGCTGGCATATTGAATACATGTTGTTGGTGAAATGTTGATAGTAAATGACTGATGATGAAAATTTCATATTTATGAGTCTGTTTTTGGAACGTTCTGTTGCCCCTCCCCCCTTTGAAGAGTACGGATCTTGTAGTAGTGAGCTTGTGCTTATGGTGAGGCCGTGGTCCGTGTTTGAAACTGTGCAGAGAAAGTAAACAGTCCCCTGTGCAAATATACTGCACCGCAAAAAACCCAGGGAGCGAGCAGGAGGAGCTTTGGGGGGGGGGGGGGGGGGCGGGTGTGGAAGGAGGTGCTCAGGAGCTGCTTCAGAAGTTTAATTCTGCTCCTATTCCAGTCATGGTCATTTAATTAGTTGAGGTTGATTAATTGACTTGGCTGAACCCTCCCCCCCCCCGTGTGACAGGGTCTGAATAAAGAGCCTCGTTGTATTGCACAGTGCATTCCAATGTGCTCAAGGAAGAGGTAAAAAAAAAAAAAACCAGTCAGTGCCAGAAGGCCCCGTGCTGGGTTTGAAGCATAGGAACATGGGAGAATGTCGGGGAGAGCCTATCTAAAGCAAGCCAACCAAAATCCAGCATCTCATTTTGCCCACTGATCCAAACCCCGTCTTCATTCAACCCCGTGAACTCCCTTCCTCTTTACCTCGTGAAAAAGACTTTTTTTCCAATATAGAGCACTACTCTGAAAGTTTCAGGAAATGAATCTAAAAAGCTATGCTTTAAGTGACAATTAACAGCTGACAGAAGATACACAAGGCAATAAATACTTGTAAATGAGCACGGCATCTCTTGATTGATTTGATTTTTGCCCTGCCCAGACTTTGCAGCGCATATCGGTTTGATACCCGCTAAAGTATTGCAGCTACTTTACTTCAGATTGCTCTCATCCTTAAGCAGTTTGCTGAGGATTTGAATGGTCACAGGTCTCTCAAAGAGCTTGCTTAAGACCTGCTCTCTTCTACAACAGCATAATACCTGTATTCTGATAAACTGTGCCCTGTTTTCAGCATGGTCTTCCGTCGGAAGTGGTATCTTCATATGGGTGATATCATGTCTTAAGTTGGTTCTTGCTTTCGAATGTATTTGTCGTACTGAAGCGCACTCCCATCAGATACATCCATAGCATTTACCAAACCTCTGCTAATCCAGCATTTAACTTTATTTCGGTGAGATATTAATGTGTGATTTTGGCTGTTTTCACCTGAAAGTTAAATATAAGATATCTGATTGTCACTTTTAAGTGTCAGCTATGTGATCAGGGATGTAACGTAAGCTGCGAATCTGTGTTGTAAAAAGCACAATGCAAATAAAATTGGATTCATTTTTTCCTCACCAATAAAGATATGGAACATAGTACATGAGCATTATTTTAAAACAATATTTCCCCATGTATAAATCATGTTACCAATCTATATATATAAATATAGTTGTAGTTTTCTTCTAAATAAAACACAAAAAATACAGTGATGTACCATTTTTCAATAAAATACTCCTTTTGGTATATATATTTCACAATTTTAAGCCAAATACAACATCATAGTATCTGCAGGCCATTTGTTCGAACTTAAAGCAAAATACATTACATAACTAGTTACCGATTTGGAGTTATTTACTCTAATGGGGGAAATGGCAATTTACAGTGTTTGTCCTGTTATCAAATTAATAACACCATATGTAACTCAAGTAGCTAAGTACAGTGTAGTTCAGCATAGTTCATCACTGTTGCTACAGAAATGAAAGCCAAGCCCAATAAAACAACATTGTTTAACTTGGTAAAGCCTGTAGCTGAGTTGTGACAAAACACAGTTAATCCCCCAGTCACTGGTCTCAGCTTCCAGGGCTCTGCAGAGTATCGCCATGGAATAGTCATTATTGCCGCCAGTTAGTCACTGTAAATTTAGTTTTTAAAAACTGTAAACTAAAGATACGGTTACTGACCATATGCTGGTTCACAATTACATACTTTAGTCTGAAAGACTAAAGCAGCTTCATGCCTGAAAGTTACAGTAAAAAAAAATGTTTTTTCCAAGTAGGAGCTTTCTGCAGCACAGTGCTTTAAAGATCGTTTCCGCAAGCCGTGGGCCTAGTCTCTGCCCCAGACCAGGCTGTTTCCAGGCTGTTACCAGGCTACGCAGCGGGAGGCAAGCTGCGTGGCAGATAATACCTGCTTTTAAAGCCATATTTAGCACAGAGGAGTTAAATTATACATGACAAAAATGCTCAATCACACACTGCTCCATTAATGCTAATGAGTGCCATGGTGATGTCAGTCCGTTATTCACACTAGTTAGCATTGCAAAGAAACAGCAAGCCTACCGTAATGCATTATGAAATTACTAAGTAATATGTTGTTTTTCTAATGCTTTCATTTACTGCTGAGGTTACAGCTTGTTGTGTTTTCCTATAAAGCAATTCAGAGATAGTTACAGCTATATGATAAAGTTCTGAGTATTAATATCTTTTGCATTATGTCCCTCTGAACCCGTCTGGTGTTGCCTCAATTTTGGCCCATTTTTTAAGCAATGGTTTTATATTTATAGCCTTTTTTGAACATTCATAACTTTATTTATAACTGTTGAGCAGACACACAAAGACATGAAGTGTTTAGTACTTTAACATTGGTTCACATAGTATTTCAAGATAGTATTACATAATGCATGTAAACAAACTATGTATCCACCATCTTCTTAGAGTATAGAATCCTTACAGCACACAATTTTCTACAACTAAGTTTGCTTATCAAGATCATATGATTTATCATACCTATCATTATTAATTTGACATATATTAAATCTATGGAAGCTAAATTACCACCCTCACACCATGACAGCTTTGTGTACATTTTCCTATGGCAATTTACATCCTAAATAAGGAAAATGTACTTTTGTATTGTGTTTGTGGGTCCATATTGACAAGAGAGAAAGATTGCATGCATATGAAAAGCATGTCAAATGAAAAGGCTTGTTCTGCCCTGAATTTAAAACATGTTTCAACACCTGGCTGAGATCCACTCTACCTTAATAAGGCAGTCAAACATATGCATAAACATGTCTGGGGGTCTTAATTTGGCATATGGAATTGGTGGTATGGCCACAAAAAAACATATGAAAGACCTGCTCTTTATCTTCTGTTTGATACCAGAGTTCACATGGAGCCGTGATATCTTCTTGAGTAACGAGACTGCTGCATATATTAATAACGATGAAAGTGCGTAGAGTATGCTTTGTGCTGTTTGAGATAGATAGTTGCAAATGGGGTTGATAGTTTGCTGACATTTTCTGTAATGAAAGAGGATTTTGCTCTTAAAGATAGTACCGGACACAATATCTCCATTTGAAGGTCAACCAAATGTATACATAGAAATGTACATGTAATACAAATGTAAATGTACAATGTGTGGACTATATGTATTGCATAAACTGTGGGTAGCTTTGTATTTTGTGATTGTTCATTTTTTTGATTATAAAATTGTGTGATTCACTGATTGTCTTTTCTGTTGTAATCAGGATTATATTTTAATGTTATTAAAAACTGCAGAAAAATACATGTGACTCATTACATAAATATGACTTATCATAATTGTGAGATGGGATGGGGACGGTAGCATTACTCTCAGCGTTTGATTGTTTGTTTGTGACTCCCAGGAGCGCCGTCTGCACATGTACGTGGTGTACTGTCAGAACAAACCGAAGTCCGAGCACATCGTGTCGGAATATATCGACACCTACTTTGAAGTGAGTGGTCCCGACTCCTTGGGTACCTGCCGGTGGGTGCACGGCTGACGTTTCACCAGAGGGCAGGTTTCTGTCCCTCTTTTCGCTTTGCTCTACCCATGTTCGAATGAGGGAATTCCCATGAATGTGACGAGCTAACCTGATTTGTCTTTACATTTCATTTAAAAATGAAAAAAGTACATTTTTCAATAGATACACACTTTTTAAGTGTCTGTTAATTTTGGTGATGAACAACAATTATTCAACGCAAAAGTACAAAAAAAGGTGCACCTGTCGCTAATCTCAAACCAGTGTTCAGCATGCTTATTCACTGAATCCATTAGCTGATTAGGTAAGACTCTGATGTCTTAAAAGGCATGAAAAATAGCCTTTAAAGACATGAGGTCCACGTATTTTAATTACATAGGAAATGCATCGCTCAAGAGCTAAACAAGAGATAGCAGGTCATTATTCAAATTCAATCAAAAACATTTTAAGTCTCCGAAAATGAAAATGAATGCCAATAACATTAAGAGAAGGCAAAAATGTTCAGTGATGGCTAGCAGACACCTGTACTGTGAGGCACTAACACTGATTGTGCTTATGGACGGCCACTAGGGGGCACCGGTGTGTTTGCTAGCTAGCTTGCGTGTCCTCTGTAGCCACATAAATAAATGTGTCCTTTGGTTCCAGGAGCTGAAGCAGGAGTTGGGCCATCGATTGCAGCTGAACGACCTGCTCATCAAACCCGTTCAGAGGATCATGAAGTACCAGCTGCTTCTCAAAGTAAGACGCCATCTTCGTCCTGGGTTGCTGCTTTTTTTGGACAGGAAAGCATGTGAATTCATTATTTGTAATTCTGACTTTATTTCTCACAATTGTGACTTCTTTCTCATGACTTGGACTTTCTTACAATTGTTTCCTCCCACAATGACACGACAGCTAATAAGGCAGCAGCCGCCTCTGGAGCAGGTTGTTCAAGAGGTTTTACTAGCTCTAAATAGAGACATTTTAGCCTTTTTAGCCATTCTAGAGGACAATTCCACACTACTTCACCGACTCTTATAAAATGTAGGTGACTGTCTGTTAACAAATTCATTTATTTAAATCCTGTTATCAAATTAATAATACCATATGTAACTATAGGGATTGATTAAATATTAACATGTAGTGTGGGAAATCCGAGGGAAGCACAAGACTGAATGAAAGTGCAGGTCATATAATCGGGCCAGAACTTCTTTATGAGAACCACCAGTAGTAATTATCATTGAAGGAAGAGAAGCTGATGGGCTTGAAGTATTTCCGTTACAATAAATGGCAAAAATCAGTGATATCTCAAGGTTGTTGTATGTTTGCCTGGCAGTGTTTGCGTTATAGTTCCACACTACTCTGTAGACTTTCATAAAATCTGGTAAAGCCTGGTAAAGCCACTTGGCTGTCTTTATTAATAATACCATGTGTTACTGATGGGTCTTGTCTTCTTGCTGCGGTGAGCTGTGCATTACTGGAGAGTTAAAAAACCAAGAAGGATAGTGAACTCTGATGAACAACATGTCACACTTTAATGGCGATCCAAGCCATCAAGTCCAGCTATTCCCTACTTCCCCACAAAACTGATCAATATTCATACAATAGTTCCGGAACATTCTGTTAGTCAGTTTTTTAATGTTGCCGATTAAATGTTTCATAAATTAAGAGTATAGCAGAACAAATGCATCATGGTTGTTGTGACTGTGAACAACCAGTAAACACTGTTACTGGTATATGGTAGTGACACTTTATTTTCTACATTGCCCACTGTTAACCTCTGTCTCTCTCTCTCTCCATTGCAGGTCACATTCACCCTTATTGCAGCTTATGAATTGTATTAATGTAATTGTTCTTAAATAATCACCATTTATAAGTTTGCTTTGTCTGCCCCCTGTAGGACTTCTTGAAGTATTACACTAAGGCTGGGATGGACACTGCTGAGCTTGAGGTACACACTCTTTCTTTATTGTGGAAAGTGATCGAATAGATTAGGACTCCCCTATCAACTATCTAAAGAGAAAGTAAACAACAGCCAAGGTTAAAACAAGTCAGTTAAAACAAGAGCAGGTTTTACTTTGTGAATCACTCAGACACCACCTCACATGATTCAAAAGCACTCTTTGGATGATCCTCATATCATGTGATGCCTTAAACTCAAGGCAAATGGGACCTTCAGGTGGCTTACACAGTAAAGATGTCTGAATGTGGTTTCTGAGTGAATCACACAGTAAAGGTGTCTGAATGTGGTCTCTGAGTGAATCACACAGTAAAGGTGTCTGAATGTGGTCTCTGAGTGATTCACACAGTAAAGGTGTCTGAATGTGGTGTCTGAGTGAATCACACAGTAAAGGTGTCTGAATGTGGTGTCTGAGTGAATCGCGCAGTAAAGGTGTCTGAATGTGGTGTCTGAGTGAATCGCGCAGTAAAGGTGTCTGAATGTGGTCTCTGAGTGAATCACACAGAAAAGGTGTCTGAATGTGGTCTCTGAGTGAATCACACAGTAAAGGTGTCTGAATGTGGTGTCTGAGTGAATCACACAGTAAAGGTGTCTGAATGTGGTCTCTGAGTGAATCACACAGTAAAGGTGTCTGAATGTGGTCTCTGAGTGAATCACACAGAAAAGGTGTCTGAATGTGGTCTCTGAGTGAATCACACAGTAAAGGTGTCTGAATGTGGTGTCTGAGTGAATCACACAGTAAAGGTGTCTGAATGTGGTCTCTGAGTGAATCACACAGTAAAGGTGTCTGAATGTGGTCTCTGAGTGAATCACACAGAAAAGGTGTCTGAATGTGGTCTCTGAGTGAATCACACAGTAAAGGTGTCTGAATGTGGTGTCTGAGTGAATCACACAGTAAAGGTGTCTGAATGTGGTCTCTGAGTGAATCACACAGTAAAGGTGTCTGAATGTGGTGTCTGAGTGAATCACACAGTAAAGGTGTCTGAATGTGGTCTCTGAGTGAATCACACAGTAAAGGTGTCTGAATGTGGTGTCTGAGTGAATCACACAGTAAAGGTGTCTGAATGTGGTGTCTGAGTGAATCGCACAGAAAAGGTGTCTGAATGTGGTGTCTGAGTGAATCACACAGTAAAGGTGTCTGAATGTGGTGTCTGAGTGAATCACACAGTAAAGGTGTCTGAATGTGGTGTCTGAGTGAATCACACAGTAAAGGTGTCTGAATGTGGTCTCTGAGTGAATCACACAGAAAAGGTGTCTGAATGTGGTGTCTGAGTGAATCGCGCAGTAAAGGTGTCTGAATGTGGTGTCTGAGTGAATCGCGCAGTAAAGGTGTCTGAATGTGGTGTCTGAGTGAATCGCGCAGTAAAGGTGTCTGAATGTGGTGTCTGAGTGAATCACACAGTAAAGGTGTCTGAATGTGGTCTCTGAGTGAATCACACAGTAAAGGTGTCTGAATGTGGTCTCTGAGTGAATCACACAGTAAAGGTGTCTGAATGTGGTGTCTGAGTGATTCACACAGTAAAACCATCTGAGTGAATCACGCAGTAAAGGTGTCTGAATGTGGTCTCTGAGTGAATCACACAGTAAAGGTGTCTGATCATGGTGTTTTTTTTGTTTTATTCATTTATTTAATGTTTATTTGATAGGGACAGATACAGTTAAACAGAGATTATTGTCAAACAATAGCCAATGCAATGTATCACAGCATTTGTAGCATATGCTAATTTCCGATCCTTGTCCCTAGATGGGCTTTTCAAACACACACGCATACTGTGTGTCTGAGTGAATCACACAGTGAAGGCGTCTGAGTGAATCACACAGTAAGGGCATCTGAGTGAATCACACGGTGAAGGCGTCTGAGTGAATCACTCAGGAAAGGCGTCTGGTCGCGAAATGTAGCTGTGAGTCCTGTGGATGGGTATTCAATTCCCAGTTGCCCCATTACCAGCTGAGACCCGAGGCCTTCATTCACGATTCTATAACCGGCTCGGCCTCACTAAGGGAAATAGGGGGTTGTAGCGGAAATCGTCCAGGAATCCAAACCGGAAGGAAAAACAAGCTATCTAGCCAGCACTGGTTCAGAATCCTTTCTTCTCTTAGCTGCACCAGAAATATTGGGCCCCAGGGACCCTGCCTGCCAGAGTCTGCCAGGTGGTCTGTGGGTCCCCTTCTTATACTAGAGAGCATACAGAATTAATAATTTATGTAACAGATGATTAATGGTCATGTGATAGACTTTATCCTTCTTGAACAGCTGACAATCTCACAATCTTGTTTCTTCAGCTTGTTTTTTCCACCTTTGGTTCGATTGAGTATTGGTCTTTCCCGTGTTGTACCGCAACATGGAAATTCAGTTAAGGTTCATCAGCCTCGTTGCTCTTGTTTCCAGTCCTGCGCATGTTTATTGACAGAAAAAGCCGAAAGAGGCCTTCGGCTTTTCCCTGTTCTCAAGCATGGTTGTGGATCTGTTATGGTGAATCTGTAATGGCCGCCATTTTATGGGAGTCTTTTGGTCTGATTATTACTCTACGCGGTGGAAAACGAAATCTTTTCTGGTGACTTCTGTGGTGCTAACATCGTTTTCTTGATGATAACAAAGCTCACATGCCAACTGCTAAGTGAATTCTAGGGTGCTTTTATGAACACTAGGAAGAAGTCAAACTCCTCCCAGTCACTGAGCCTTATGGGAAATCATGGACGTTTGGAGTAGAGGTCCATCTCCTTCATCTCCTTAAAAACTGGAGGCCTTCTATTTTTAGATAAATGGTCCACTATCACATTATAAATAGTCCAAAATGAATGTAACGGCATTTCGTGATGAAGCAAAACTGTTAGAAGGCAATATACCCGATTACCATATATATAGTAATCGGGTATATTGTCAGATTAAAGGTTGTTTTTTCTGGGAGTATGTGATTTTAATTTCCTGCTGTTTGTCCCGCCCAGAGAGCTGTGGAGGTTATGTGCTTCGTACCCAAGCGCTGTAATGACATGATGAATGTGGGCCGACTCCAGGGCTTTGAGGTGAGGCTCGTTCACCCGTTCTCACCCATAAACTCTTTTCCAGGTGGGTTCAAAAATGATCTCTGTCCAGGATATTTTGGTTGTGTTTCTAATTTCCATACACCTGTGTTCTTGCATTGTTTTCGTGTAAGGTTGAGTCTTCATGTTTTTATTTTTCCTGTCTTGACTGTACTCTTTTTTTAACAGTGATGAAATATCAAAATGTCTCTCTCTCCCTCCCTCCCAGGGGAAGATCACGGCTCAGGGGAAGCTGCTCCAGCAGGATACCTTCACAGTGATGGAGCAGGACAGCGGCTTCCTGTCCAGAGCCAAGGAGAGGCGGGTCTTCCTGTTTGAGCAGCTGGTCATATTCAGCGAGCCCATAGACCGGAAGAAGGGATTCTCGTTGCCAGGATACATCTTCAAAAACAGCATTAAGGTACCCACACACACACACACACACACACGCACACACACACACATTTTCTTGCCAAACAACATCCCCACTCCTCATTGGATCCATACATATCTTCCCGCTAACATGACTGTATGAGATATTTCAAACATTCTATGCTTATTGCAAAGCACATACTTTACCTGCCAGCTGCCAGCTAACACTGTCATTAGCTACATACCTTTCTGTGTGTATCGGTCCTGTTAATATAGACACATACTGTTGGGTATTTACACAGTTATATTTACCATGAGTATTTACTCTAGATATATAAACAATGAATTTGTATATCTACAGTTTGAATTACTGTATATGGAATATTAAGCCCTTACACATAATTTATTAATTTATTTAACATAACACCTCTGTTATGTTTGGAAGGAGGGCGGGAGACGTTTTGTGAGTTACTCACCCTTTACTCAAGTCTCTGAATTAATTAATCTTGGATTTCGTTCGCATTGGTGTAATCAACGATTGCATCGGAACATCTGTAAAGCGAAGTGATGCGTAATAGTAAAACATCCCAGTGCTGTTATACTCAATATCAGCACTCACGGAATGCCTCTTGTCCAATCAAATTACTTGGTCGGAACTACCTGTTGTATAACAACAGTTACCTAGCGGGTTCAGCGGTTGCTATCCTTGCAACAACCACGATCACTGCTAATGCTTGTGCAAATACCTGGAACAGTAAGCATGCAGTAAGTTCTGAACACAGTACTTAACGAACAAAAATAACATATAACGTATATCAACCTCTAGAAAATGTCCATACACAAAAACAGAGCTTTACAAAGGATGGATAGTGGTCCTCACTCTGGTCTTATAGCTTCACAGTTAGTTGTTGGTTTTTGCTGTTACTCAGCACTTAATAACCAATTTAAACAACTGATTACACGGTTGACTCAACTTGTGTATTCTTGGCTTTAAACTTGTAGTGGAATTTCAGGTGAAAACAAAAGCCAGCTCAAGCTTTGGCTCTCAATGACCCGGAGTAAGGACGACAGGAATAGAATAACATAAATTATACATAATTTCTCTCAAATGTGTCAAAACACATGATGTTACTATTGTGAAGTCAACAAAAAATTCCCAAATGCACGCTTGTGAATTATTTATAACAATTTTATACTTAAAGCCTTAAAGCCTTATACATTATACATGACTGCTTTAAGACAACAGTCTTTTTTGTAATGTTTTGTCCTTGTTGTGAGGAAGCATAAAATCTCTCATTTCAATGGCTTCCTTTGTTAATTATATTTAAATCATCTGCTAATTGAACACTAATAATTTTTGAAATCATTTACATGCTTCAGTTTCTTTATGTAATGAATGGACGTGATTTCCTCATGTATTTCATATACTTTTTTAACATGAATTATTTGTTCACAATCATTCATTATTTCATAACTCATTCATAATTAGTAATAATAATAATAATAATAGTAATTCAATTGTTATTGCTATCCTGATTTATGGATTTGTATGTTGATGCACTATGTTTGTGAGGGACAGACCGATATAGCGCCTCTCTGACTGGGACTGAGTAGATGGCACCCCCCTCTTTCCCCCGTCACAGGTCAGCTGTCTAGGGGTGGAGGACAGCGTGGAGGAGGACCCCTGTCGTTTTGCACTGACGTCCCGGGGGGCCGAAAGGAGCCCCGTGCGCTATGTCCTTCAGGCCGCCTCACCTGAGATCCGCCAGGCCTGGGTGACTGATGTGAGCCAGATACTGGAAAGCCAGCGCAACTTCCTGAATGGTGAGCGCCAACCAGCCTCACCATCCTGAACCCTTCTAATGGTGAACTGTGGAAGCTAAGCAGGCATCAGCTTGGTCTGTACCTGGATGGGCTGCTTTCAGACCAACTCAGTTGATGCTGGGGGAGGGATTGATGGTCCTGAAGGAGGTGACCTGTGATGGGGACACTGTGCTGTAGAAGGTGCTGTCCATTGGATGTGATGTTAAACACATGGTCACCTAAGATCCCAAGCTACTTTTCAATATAGTAGGCTATCTTAACTGCCTCCTTCTCTTTACATCTGGCTATCCCTATGTATGATTTGTGATATAGTCCTCTGCAATCCCTACTCTCATTGTTGTCCCTGGAAAAGACAACTAACTAAATAACACCCCCTGCCATCACTGGACCATCCCTCCCCCTGAAACAGTAACACAAAAGCAAGTAATTCTAAGTGCTATTTTACATTTCAGCTTGTATTAAACATATACAGACTCTTGTTTTCTCAAATGCTGCATGTTATGTTGATATTTTTTAACAAATCATATTTACTACTTTTTCTTTAGTCATTCACTTGGATGAACTACTTGTAATTGTAGATCTTGTTGCTGCAATTTTCAGGGTAGTCTTTGCCTGCCGAAATATGAATTGATACTGAAATGCCCAAATTTTCTTCCGATGTTCGTTGACTTTCATGGTCTTGTTTAATTATTGCGCATTTGCTCTGAAGTAAGAACGTTCTACTGAGAGTGTGAATTTTGTCTCTGTGTTCCTCCGCTGCTCAGCTCTGCAGTCGCCGATCGAGTACCAGCGGAAGGAGGGCAAGTCCAACAGCCTGGGCCGTGCGATGAGGGCCCCCCCAGGCACCGCCGCTAATGCAGCCACCCTACGCCCCCACTCCTCTGTGTCCATGGACCGCCAGCACCTCCCCCGCCTGCGCCCGTACAACAGCTCTTTGCCCTCCCTCTACCTGGTGGATTCCCGCTCCCAGCCCAAGGTGTGCATCTCCCTAGGCCCCACCCACCAGCCCCTCCCCCTCCAAACTCAGGCCAGTCACAGTTCTGTTCACCTGTCTGGGCCACGTGCGCAACCGGCTCTGTTATGAGTCAACATGTACAGTAAAATATCTAATGTTAATTTAACATATCCTGTTGTACTCATATGTACACTGTTAGTGTTACATGAACACTGGACATTTAATTGTGTGGCGCAATGCGAAATGCCCCCAACATCTCAGTAACTGCAACACAATTGAACAGTCACTTAAGCAGAAAACTGCCTATTACTGTGATAAAGTACTTTTTATTACTTTATACTGAAAATTTATCTTATCTTGAGGATAAACAATGGATCTTTTTCTTTTTGTTTTAGCATTTACATATAGCAGATTTCATTCTATGAACTCAAAGCGCTCTGTAAATGGAAATATTTTCTCCAGCTAACAGAATACCTTCCCAGAACATTAGGAAAAATGTAGGTCATATTTTACAATGTGAACCTTTCTCAAACATTCTGAGAACATGACATTGTTCCAAATAAATTCTGTTAAATTCGCAAGAAAAAATCCATGGAAATAGTGTTCAAGGAAAACTGAACAAAATGTACTTCAAGGGGACACTAAATATTTTTAGCTGGGTCGCCCAATAACTACAGACTGACCTTTAATGCTCTGGTAGGTTTCAATATATGTTCCTCCGCAAACCTTTCTAAGCAGTTAAAACGTTGTGTCATTTGTCATTGCGTTTTCCTCATAACTAATACACAGGACCCACAGACATTTCTGACTTCCTCTAAACCCATTAGTTCTCTGTGTTCAGGACTTCAAAGTCGTTTAAGCCTCTTATTCGACACTGTTGTTGAACTCTGCTGGATAATGACGGTTGCCAGATGTTCTTGCTAAGGTTGGTAGGAAGCGCTGAGAAGACACATAGGGCCAGATTTATCAAAGCCTTAGGCGCATGTTAACATTTTCGCTCATGCAAAATCAGTGACATGATTTGTGATTGGAGCAAACAAACCACCTCACCCAATTACATACTCTTTGGAATAGCAAAACAGTTTTGTGCATTCTAAATGATGTAGTAAATACCGGGGGTCCTCGACTTACGAACGAGTTCCTTTCCTACGATTTGTAGTAAGTCGATTTTCGACGTAAGTCGGAATTTATACCTAAATTATACCTAAATTAACACCTTAAGTCACTCATACTGTACACACAACACATGAAGGACATATAAAATACAGTAATTAAATGAAACATTAAAAAAAAAAAAACAGAGAACAATTTCTTATCTTTATTTCTGTGGTCGTTTTTACTAACCAAACCGCTTAGGTCAAAACTAGGTTTTTTAAGTAATTTATGGGAGTGCGTCGTAACCACAAAACGACGTAACTCAAGACCGTCTGTAAAGCCGTTTCTGTCTAGTGCTGAAACTTGAACTGGTTGTGAGGGATTAAACACAGTTGAAGGACGAAATAAAAAAGACTACACACAAAATTTTCCATGGAACAAAAACGAAATCACTTTCGTTCCTGCGAGGCAGAGTGTGGTGCACAGTTAAAAGAAAATGTTTCATTACGCCACATCAGTGTCTTGAAACAAAAGATTTGAAAAAGAGACTAGCAAGTGAGAAATTGTACCAGGACGGGGTTTGTTTTTGTGTTTGGATGAAAAAAAAAATGTCATTCAAACAGTAAAAATGTCTCACCACTGTAGTAAGTTTTGTTTTTATCATTTAAACTGATCAAGGTTTACTCTTATGCACGTACATTTTTCTAAGACAGCATTGGCTCTTAAAATAAAATTATGTTTCAAAACACTGGTAATTCATATGAATCTCCATAACTTGTTAGTTATGAAGATTCATACAAGACCTTCGTTGGTCTAATTTGCATATTACCCAGCATACCTTGCAAAATATAGTAACTTTCTTACAACAAAATTATTAGTTAATAAATATCTAATCATAGTTAAATGCTGTCCATGCTGTTTAAGCATCCCTTGTTTCACTTTGTTGACAATTTTAAAAAGTCATAACTGACATAATGACTTGTGCTAACCTTTTTCAATTTAGGCTGAGATGTCTATGTTTGGTTGGACTCCTATGCTGTTTCAGTAATTGCTGATATTTAAGTGTGATACCTTCAGAATAATGGGTTGAGATACCATTCACATGACTCTCAATTCACATGGTCAGGAATTTCTGTAGGCCCTCCATGACAGAGCAGCTTTTATTGTGCTGTGTTAACTCTGAATTGACTGTTTGATGCTCCCCTGTTGGTTTGTCCCTGTAGGTCTCTCTGGCCCAGCACGGCCCTTCATTATCGAACCCGAGTTCCCAGGCTGTCTCCCCAGCTCACGTTCATTTGAGTTTCCCTGAGCAGTGCAGCTCACTCCCAGGACCCCAGCCATGCCCGGGTGTCTCCAATGGGCTGTGTTCCCCTGCACAGCGTAGCATACAGGTATACAATGAACAAACAGCGCCCCCTGCTGGGGTGAGGGGGGAGCTACTGTGTGATTTCCACACACCAATGTCAGTCCTTCAGCTAAATACCATTATAAAATACCACTATTTGAATCTTTCACTTTTAAACAATGAACAATTCCAATCATATTTTAAATAAATAGTTCAAATAATGTAATTACTTTCTTGACAGGGGATGGGGGATTTATGTGTGTAAGCTGAGTGGAGGCAAACCCTCCTGAAGTGTAATATTGTTAATAGTTTATAGTTAATTGTATCTCTTTCCACCAAAACATTTACAGATAAACTTCCAATCCAGCATCAGTTATGTAATGTTCAGTGATAACTTAAATTATGTCTAATTGTATGTGACAATAGGTTCATTACACTACTTTGTATCTCAAAAACCGCACCTCTAATCTGTTCAGTGTAAGATGAGAGAGGTTGTTTCTATCTGTATATAACATAGTTTCCTGAATGATTGTGCTTAGCACACTCTTTTCAGATGCAATTGAAAGTCAATTAAATGGTCAGGGAGACTATTGTGATATTTTTCTATTTTCTACTTGTAAAATAGTTAAAAATCTGATGTGAAACATGTTGTTGGCTCTTATATATACACACACACAGATTCATTTTTTAATTCAAGAACTGTAAATTAGCCAACTCAACTGAAATAGCCATGTTTTTTAGCTCAGAACAACTGTCTGACCTTCTAGGAAATGTGTACTACACCCTCGCAAGTAGAGAGCATCTACATGTTTTCAGTCTGGAGTCAACAGATGAGAATTTTCCCAGATAAATTCTGTGATCATGGAGACGCAGGAAATCAAACACAATGGTGTCAGGAACACAAAAGTCTGTACCTATTTGCACTACAGCTCAGTACCATAAGAGGACGCCAGAAGAACAGTAACTGGTTCATAATCTGGTTCATAATTAGAACCAGAATATTAATTCCTTGAGAGCGGCAGTATAATATTGTGAAGCACTTCGTCTCCATAAAATGCTAGTAGTTATTGCTCCCGCTTCGCGTGCAGCTGCTGCTTTAAAATGATGCCGTCTTAAATTCATCAGAGCCATGTGTTTTGCCTACTACAGTATATAGCAGGTTAGTACATAGAGGTAAATGGGGTTAAGCTGCATAAAAATGTTGAATGCAAGTCTTGCGTCATCACCTACTGTCTTCTTTATAGTTCATGTTCATAATTTGGCAGGAAATCAACTGCCATTTCCACATGGGGAAGTTTGCATCCTGGCAAACGAAGAAACGTACCCTACCTGCGTGTTCGAAAAGATGAAGTTATCCTTTAGCCACCTGATTGAGGGGCTACATGTCTCCTTTTCTCTGTCAGTGCAAAGCATTGTATTTTTTTTCTAATTCCCACAATGCAACAGCTGGCAGGTACTTGTCATGAGATGTGTCCCCTTTCCATGGAAACGAACTCATGCTCTGACACGTGGAAGGTGCCGTTGATTTGTGAATGTATGACTACCTCACACTCCTGTCCAGAAGCTTCCTATACTGTCATACAGAGAAACAAGGAGAACCCAAATCGTGTTACACACCACACAGCCATTTAGCAAAACAAAAAGGGAATTATATCACAGTAGGGGTACAGGTTGGGAGGAGAGGGGAGAGCAAGGCCTAAAAATAAAAGAAATTTGCGCTGACAGGGATAGTGATTAGACCCTAATAATAAGTAGCAAACTGGCAAAATGGGCCTCCTCCTGATTATAAAGCAATGTTGGAGAAGATGAAAGGAAAGGTTTGCAACCTGCAGAGGACAGTTAGGTTTTTCTCCTGCTTGTCTGAAATTACATATTAAGCATCAATTTGCATTTTTCTCAAAGGAAAAGGCCTTGTTAATATGAAACCTGTATTTTTTTTTAGAACATCATGTGTTAAAGGTAGAAGTGAGATCTTGTTTGATGAACCAGTTTTTCATTGGATCGATTTACCAGGAACCTATTTGTCAGTATTGCAGTCCTGTTCAAACCCCTCCCACCTGCTTGTATTCATTAACTGTAAACCAATCCCAACACTGCCAACCGGTGAACCAGAATGGGAGGAGCTACTGTATAACATCAGTCACTCAATAAATTGAACCAATCACAGCATTGGCAGTAGAGAGAAAAACATTTTTTTACTGGTTCAGACCAGTCAATGATTGTCACCTAGGTACATTTTCACCCTAACACTCAAAAAACCTAATTTTAACTGTAATCTATTGCCAGTTCCCCCGGCTCTGTGCACTGCTCACAGGATCCCATTAAAAATGTGCTATGTAAGATAATGAGTGTTAAAATATTGCTAATTTCTATGACAAATTGAACGTGCTCAATGACTTGTTTTTACCTGGGAGAAGCCCATTGTAGAGTGCTGTTCTGCCTTGTTAAAGCACTTCCAAAATCTGTGATCAGGGTTGTACATGACACGTCATGCCATGATTTGCAATTTTAATGACTTGTTATTAACTTCTTACTGGTGCAGCCTTTTTGTTGTGGGCAGAAGGGTTACAGATTGTCATCTTTCCTCCCAGGGAGCAGCCGAGGGTTACTTTGGAGCTTCAGTGACCAGCTCTACAGGCACCTCCTTGTAAAGCAGCCCAGAAGACAACCTCGCTGAAGAGAACCTGTAACCAGCACCTGCCCTCGACCCACAATGCCCCACCCCCTTCCTGCTCCAACTCGCGCTCGACGTCGTGCCCAGCGTTTTTCCGTCGCCATACTCGTGATCGTGACTAGGTCATTTTTAAAACATTCTGTCTCTGTTACTGTCATCATTATCGTCTATGAACCTTTGCTTATCAACCTTTTGTTCGGGCACAAGAAACCCGGATGCTATCATTCTTTGTCGTTTTCGTTTATGGATATCAAATCGATCGGGGTCAGAAGCGTGTGTGACCAGTTTTCGTTTGCGTCCCTCTGTGTGGCCACCGAACACAGCCAGACTGTTTAGCCTGTGATCTTGAGTCAGCTCAGGAGGAAGCAGCCGTGACATGCAATTCCTCCAACTCGTGTGACGCTGCACACCCCCTTTCCTCCCTGCAGAGGCGTCGCCGGTCACATACCGTGTAGATCTTCTGACGACGAAGAACTCAGCATTGACACTGTTTGTTCACCTACATCTGCATTACCGAGAGTCACTGCATTGAGACTTACACAATTAACAGGCTTCAGCCCCTCTGACGAGGCTGGGCCAGTTGTTGCCTGGCAACCTCCAGCATTAGCGACCTCTAAGCGCCGGTCATAGGGCTTCTGCCTGCTCCCAGGCGAATGTATTCCGTGTGATCACTCCTGTTATAACAAACTCTGTGTTTTTTTTTAATAAAATGTACGAAAATGAGAGGTCACTAGGCTGTTTTGACATAGGAAATGGTGGCTGCTTCTCACAGCATTGCTAACGATCCTCTGAAAAAGAGTATATTTCATTCATCTTCATTGTCCTGTGCGGCATGGACTGTGTAAGCATATATGATGTTGTGTAGTCAGTCCTGAAAAAGAATTCTCACCGTGAGCTAGCAGAAATGGCCCACCTCACCTGTCAGTCACCAGCTATGCAAATTTCTCATTTTGATTGTTGAGCTAGCACCAAGCAGGCTCAGTATCCCCCTTTCACACTGTAAGGCTGGAACCTGTGACTCTCTAGATCTCCTTCCTTCTGTAGAGGTGAAGTCATGTGACCGTTTTTGCTCTGTAAAGCTGGTACCTGCTTCTTTTGACCTATTTTCCTCATAAGAACTGGAACCAAACCCAAAGTAAAAATTCCATAAGTAGCCTGGCAGAGAATTACCCACGCCAGGCTATAACAGCTGAACCTGGGATAAACCAGCTGCCAGCAAATGCTTACCCATCTTTTGCTCTCTTTTGGGAATCTTTCCTGTCTCCTGAGAAAGAGTGACAGATTATCTGAGGGAGGTTATCAGTGTGGTGTCCTTTCGTTATCTCTGGCTGCATGATGGGAGGGACAGAGAAAATGATTTCAACGACAGTAGAAGTATGTAATTAAGAACGACAATATCTTCTGTCATTAGTAATAATGAAACTCCTAAATTCAGGGGTTGTAAATGTGGTTGGAATGACAATCGCCATACATGCCCAGAACCTTGGCCTGACAACCACAATCTAAGACATATGGCTTGCTCTAAAGCCTGCAAAACAGCTTTTGTGAATATGGCCAAAATTTACCATAATTTTTCTGTATAGATTTCAGAAGTGTCTTTATACAAAAATGTGTTTTGTTTCAATCACCTGCTGAATTCGAGAACCAAAACTGATTTTATATTGCAATACTGGCTCTGCTACTCATTAAACTTGATAAAACCTTGGTATACCCATTTTACTTCCTCAAAATTCTGTATGGTGGTGGAGTTTTTTTTTTTTTTTGTCAGCTTCTAAAATATGGATTAAAATATGGTTTAGGGGACTTTATCAATAGCAGGAACTGCGTATTGTACAGGGTGTGATTTCTTGATGCTGTAGTTTTTTCTTTTCTATTGAGGATTATTGTTTAACTTTGCCGTTATGCATGTTTTAACTGTTTTACCGAAGACAAGAAATCATCTGAGATGGATGAATTGACAAAAAGGGAAGGAGACGGAGCTGATTCAGTCGAATGTCTGATTGTAAGTAATCTGCTGCTGTATCATATGAAATAAAAACTTTTTTGTTTGTTTTTGAAATAAATCTGTGTCCTGTTTGAATCTGGAACTATTATTCAGTGTAAGTGTATCTGAAAGGCCCAAGATCTTTGGCTTAAACCAATAATATTCTATCACACAGAATACTGCACAGTGAAACATGCACTATCACACAGAATACTGCACAGTGAAACATGCATTCTCACACAGAATACTGCACAGTGAAACATGCACTCTCACACAGAATACTGCACAGTGAAACATGCACTATCACACAGAATACTGCACAGTGAAACATGCACTATCACACAGAATACTGCACAGTGAAACATGCACTATCACACAGAATACTGCACAGTGAAACATGCATTCTCACACAGAATACTGCACAGTGAAACATGCACTATCACACAGAATACTGCGCAGTGAAACATGCATTCTCACACAGAATACTGCACAGTGAAACATGCACTATCACACAGAATACTGCACAGTGAAACATGCATTCTCACACAGAATACTGCACAGTGAAAGATGCACTCTCACACAGAATCCTGACATGTTGTTTTTATTGTGTTTTTAAGTTAACTGCTTTCCTTATGTCTTTCCAAGTGGCTTACCTCAATCTAGTGTCTTCCCCACAGAGTTCCCCCAAGCAGCGTCACATCATTCCTTTCACCATACACCTGAGTCAAATCTTGCATGAAGCTCAATTGGGCAAGATTTAAAGACGCAGGTGCCCCCTATCTGAATGACATTCACTCCAAAGCCAAAGGGAGAACAGCGAACCACTAACATTTTAT
Organism: Albula glossodonta; assembly: GCA_019788955.1. Taxonomy (NCBI): domain Eukaryota; kingdom Metazoa; phylum Chordata; class Actinopteri; order Albuliformes; family Albulidae; genus Albula; species Albula glossodonta. The sequence goes on from JAFBMS010001483.1 coordinate 24,474, forward strand.
GGGTTTTTATTAACAATCATAAATATAAATTGATTAATTCTAGACTTCAGGGTATGATCCTAACATGGGCACATAGAATTCACAGGAGATAGTAATACCAGTCACACATATGGCCCTGTATGATATGACTGCCTTGCCAGGTCAGAGTGACCACCAAAATTCAGCATCTCTATTGATATCCTTTAGAACTGCAATTTCACTACAATGGAGGCAAATTTATGATTTGAATATAAAACCACACATCAGTTCCTCTGGAGCTGTTCGCTATTGACTCCAAGCCTTGGAGGTGGATATTACAGAGAGTCAGAATGCTGCCCCCTGCTGGTTTCTTTCTGTATTTTAAGGACTGCTGAAAATTGTAAAATCAGTTGTTCCATGAATCTGCTGTGGATAAAACATATTTTATGTGATCACCTTGACATGAACTAAGTTCTACAAAATCCCTAAAAACAAAAAATTTCTATATTTCTCAGAGGATTTTCCCCCAAGAGAGTATGACCAGTGTATACTCTTACTACTGGGACCTGCAAAGGGTCCATACACACACGCTTGTGATGAACCCAGTACCTCCTAGACAACGATACGCTCCTTAAAAAATGCATCCACATCTAATGCATCCACATTTTTTGTAAAGGCTTGGATGGTTTAAGATACAAATGCACAAAGCCTGTTGAGTATCAGGACACAGTTTTAACTGTGGTCAAATAACAAATATCGATCAATAACACAAATGTATATTTTTACTGCATATGGTTAATCATGTTTCCTACACAAATGCCTATGCAGTCCGCCTTCAGCTCCATACATTTTAATTTGGTATTTTTAACAACAGTTATTCACAAATATGTATTTCATCATCACTGTGATTATTCGCTTGTTATCTGATGGTAAGTGTGAACAAATCAAAGCGATTGAAACAGGAACCAGACTTACCTCTCAGTTTTATTCAAAGCGTTAATCATAAAATGCAGGAAGGGAGTTGTGAGTTTGGAGGTCACAGAACTTATTGAAAGTTCACCTCTCATTTGTTCCAGTAATTTTACAGACAGGATAACTGTCTCATGGGAACAAGGGCATAAACAGAATCCAGAAAATGGATGTTTTCAGCCTAAATGGCCATATATTCCACTGCATATCAGTTTTAAGATTTGGATCATTTTATAGCTACAATATTCAATTTGCAGTTGAAACTGTAAGGATGAAAAAATGATTGCCTATTTAGTAGACAGACAGAGTAGTAGCATTAAATAAGATGATGGAGAACACATTTTTTTAAATGGTGATGAATAAAGAAGAGATTTTAAGACACTGAAGATATTGTGAACTTTTACTACGTAGTTACTGATTGATTAAATTCCGCCTAGGAAATTATAATCATAATTGTGTGAGTGAAGCCAGCCAAAATATAATTTAGTCAAACTTTTCATATAATGTAAAAGAGTTGAGTCGAAGTATATTTATCTATGCTTATTTTCCCTGTTTTAAATGTAAAAAATGTACTCTCACCCATCCACACATAATTGATAACCAGATGTTATTCTATAAGATCTTAAAATGCTATCCAAATGCTGTGTCAAAAGTGCATTTTGTTCATTTCTACAACACAGTTCTACAACAAAAAATACAAGAATTAGGCTAAACAAGGGCCAATTTTCGTGGGAGCAATGTGGGGTTAAGGGCCTTGCTCAACGGCCCAACAGCAATGGTGTTCTTGGTGTGGCCAGACTGGGGCTGATGCTCACGGGCTGTTGAGTTTCGAAAGACGGGAAAATGAACAGCAGCACCGGTCAGCTGGAACAGGTCACCGCAACAACAGAAACGCCGCATCTCCTCTTCCGGGAGAAAAAACAAAGTGTACCAAATGCACACACAGACACAACAAACGCACACACACACGCACATAAACACACACAGTGGGTACAACTGAGTTATACGGAGTCTCTGGGAACCAGTGAGTAACAAAAACTTCACTTGAAAGGGAATACAGTTATGTATTCACATTAATGTATTTCGGTGTTCATATGTTTAAAAACATTTTATTGGCATCATTTTCAGTATCACTTAAATTTGACTAAAATTGTTCATCAGATGGGAAAAGACATAAAGACTTTTTATATACCTTTCAATTTAGCTGAGATTTGTTGTTTAGTGGCACAGCTGCTCTTCAGTTGTATCCTGTTGCTTTCCCCTTACAAAATTAGCATTCTAAATCCAACTAATTGTAATTGAAGAGTTAATTTGCAAAAACCGATAAACGCCATTCTTAAAAAAAAATGGAACTGACTGTCGTAACTTATTCCAAACCCTAAATACGTTTTGTGACAAAAGTTGTTACTGTCCATTGTTAAGGCATTGCAAGTTAACGTTTTACAGCAGAAACCGTCAAGCACCGGTGCTGTTCTTGAGCAAAACCCGATAAATTCGTTCAGCGAATCAGCGCGCAGTATTCAGGTCAGATGATGCATCAAAGCTGTGACTCTGTCCCGCGGAGATGTACTGCCTGAAAGGTCTCAAAATCATCTTTAAAAGATAGATAACTTTGACAAAACTGAAGAGTCCATGATGTTAAGAAGAGCAGAGCTGAAACTTCTAGCGAAAAAAGCACGTTATAGTGGCTATAGTTCTCTCCATTGCTTGTAAACACAACTCAGAAAGCCGAGTGCTTTATTCCACAACGGATAAAGTAAAACAGGATGCCACTCTGTTGTCTTTTAAAGATATAAAATATTCCATGTTTTCCAAGTTAGTGGCAGTTCACAAAGAATTGATTGTAAACAAAAACTGTTTCAGATTTTAGGCTAAATGAGTCAGTTCTGCAATGAGCACCAATGTGGTATTTCTTTAAAAAAGTACAGCTGTAGTCTTTAATGACATTGGCAGGTTCATGCTCAGGGGTTTTGTAATCTGGCCAGGGTTTTCCAAGGTATGGTCTTACAAATGTTTAATATTGCCCATTAATTGGCTGTTTTTGTCGCAAATTTCAGCACTTTATGTACTTCTTTTATTGTAAAGAATGTTAAATATTGCACTTTCAAGAAACTTACAAACATTACCTATATATTTGTTTAACTCTTGAAACAAGCAAAGTGGAGTTAACTTATTTAGCCAAAAAATGACCATTGGAGTTATCAGTTTTTGCCAAAAAACAAACTTTAAATGTGAAAAAAACAAATTTTCAATAAAGTTTAATTATGTAATTTACTTTACATAATTGTATTTTGTTGAGTTATTTTTATTTAATCAAAACAACCTAACCGCAGTTTGATTGATATTACTTGGAATGTACAATTAAAAAAATGATTTCTGACAATTCATAAAAATGGAGACATGTTTTGCAAACAAACTCTTCAATTATTATTAGCATTTGACACCAAAGCACTTACTGATGTATTTTAATGTATGAAATGCAAAAAACAGCGTAGCCACTAATTCCCAAAAATGTATTACCTGATGTATTATCTTAGGAGCTGGTTTTGACATTTTTATAGCTGCAATTTTTTTATATAACAACCAAATTAGATTTAATTTCAGCCTTCAAAAATGTACAGACAGTACCTTCTGTAAAATCATTGTTGGTATTGTTTCACTGTGGTCAAAATATCACCTTCGCCGCTTGTCTCGGACATATTTCTGTTTATTTTGCCTTTGTTCATTTGACTTAAAATAAACCTTTTTTTTACATGCCACATCTCACTTTACATATAGTCAAAATACATACTGTATGTATATGTACATTTAGATACATCGATAACTTAATTTACAGGGGTACGAGTGAAGATGAAATAGCTGATGTTCTTATAGGAAAAATGAGTGTGACCCGGAGGGAAAAATTATGGTTGCACATGTTCTCAGTATAGCATAATACCGATGCAGCTGACTCTAAAGAGACCCATTCACATGTCACCTGTATGTTACAACTAAGCCATATTTTAACATGGTCTAGTGAGGAGATGATTTTCAAAGATTGTTTCCCTGACACCAAAACAAGTTTTCCCCATAATATACACATATAACAAAACATTTACAATAATTTACCAAGACTATATATGTATATAAATTGTATCTTAATTCGTTTCTGCTGAGTGAATCAAAATATAAGGTGAATATTTAAGTTTATGTATGGAATTAAAATAGGTATGGGATATCGCAAGTAACATTATAAGGTAAAAGAGATATAATACAGTATTTTTGGTTGAAATACAACTATTTTGATCATTCTACAGTCTTATTTTTTAAATATACGAGTTTAGTAGTTACTTCAATAAAATATTTACATTATTTTAAAAAAATCACAGCAGTAAAAAAGGTGACATGCTCATGTACGCACGCCATTTTGTGTTGATTGGGTTTGAAGAAGATATTCAACCCACCCACCCTCCCACCACCAATAAGGTCTACAATGTCATTCACTGACCGCATAACAGTGGACAGAAGGAGAGGTCTTATAGGGTAGTGGGCAAACGCTACACAGGAAGTGTCTTGACCCAAAGCCACAGGGCCCGACTTAACCATGAGAGACCATGACCACACGATCATGGTGAGATGCAGAACTGCATTTGACAGCTATAACAACGGTGCAGAAATCACTCAGGCTCACTATTCAACTTTCCTGTGTCCGCTACTCTTTCTGTGCCTCCCATAAATCAACACAACCTTTAATGTACACTGACTCTCTTACATAGACTAATCGTCTTGGAACTAAACATATTACCAGTCTTCCAGTCAGTAATGATTGTCATACTTTTCAGAACCAAACTTCACATAATCTGAGAGAGCACCTAATTTGTTTTCGAGAACTTCAGCGCTATCCTCTTAAAAATTCTGAAGTAATTTAATTCAGTGTGTATATCTTTTTGAACAGATTCAAACGATGGTTCAGCAGAGCTATTCACTGGAAGCATTAAGCACGCAAGTTAATGAACTTCAAAGCAGAGACCTACTGATTCTTATGTGCCTCTGTGCCTTTTTATGTGCCGAGCTTACATGGTGAATTTAGAGGGCCTGTTGCACTCTTCAAGAATGCACTTAAATTGGCTTGCTCGCTAATCATCAAAATGTATTAATGTTTAAAATATAAAATGTAGGTCATGAAAGTACTTTATGAAGGTAAATGCACATTAAATACAAAATATTACAGTATGAATGATGGGTGTTCAATCTCACTGGAGAACGACCTGAGCCCGTGCAGGCTTTTGTTCTAGCCTAGCACTACAACATCTAACTAAATCAATCATAGCCTTGACAGGAGAACATAATTATATAATTAACCAGATCAGGTGTTTTTGTGCTCAGATAGATTAAAACCATGCACCCACATTAGTCTGTCCCAGATAGGAGTATACATTCCAGTAAAATGTCATAATGTGTTTGATATGTATAATTACAATGTAATATAATACTTGGTGTATACAGCCCAAACTTTCCTCTGGTTTAGTTCCTCAGAGAGCAGACCTGGGTACCATACAAAAATAAACATTAAATACAATGGAGGATATGAGAAGGAGGGTATTGGCTTTGTAAAACAGGAGGTGGAAACGGCATTGAGGGGAGTAGGGTCCTTAATGGCACAGAAGCGACTCCTCTACTCCTTCTTTATGTTCTTGAGCAAGGCGTCCGTGTGGCCGTGCGCCCTGCCCTTCTTGCCCTGGTGGGTCTTCACGTGCTTGGCCAGGTGGTCGCTCCGCATGAACCTCTTGCCGCACTGCTGGCAGCTGAAGCGCTTCTCACCCGTGTGCGTCCGCAGGTGGCGCTGCAGCTCGTCGGAGCGCGTGAAGCTCTTGCCGCAGAAGAGCCAGTTGCAGACGAAGGGCCGCTCGCCGGCGTGCCACCGCAGGTGAGCCTTCAGGTGCGACGTCTTCTTGTACACCTTGCCGCACTCCGGGATGTGGCAGACGTGGAGCCGTTTCTTGCCCGGCTCCTCGGGGAGCTGGCCGGTCGTGACGGCGCTGCCGCCCATGGACGAGGCCTGGCAGTTGGGGCATCGGCACCTCCGGCACCGGCGGGTGGAGCTCAGCAGGCCTTTGGATGACCCGTGGAGGAGGGCCGCGATCTGAGGCTGGTGTCCCAGGACCAGCTGGCGGCCCAGGGTAAAGGGGTGACTGGGGCCACTGCCGTTGGTCTGTGGGAGGCTCCACCACTGGGGCCCCTCCTCCATCGGGTGGTGCCGGGCCGTAGAGTTCTGGAGGAAGCCGGGGAAGTTCTGGCTCACGCCACTGTGCTGGTGGTGGTAGTAGGGTCCTCCGGCCTGTACATGGGAGGACAGAACTTTGACTGGGGACAGCTCAAAGGAGTAGGAGGTGGGGGGCTCAGCCGGGGGTGTGAGGGGCAGCTCGTGGTGGTGGTGGTGGTGGTGATGATGATGGTGGTGGGTGTGGCCTCCCGGGCCACCCTGCACATTGCCAGTAGGGAAGTGGACCTTGGGAGCCGCCAGCGGCATCTGATGGGTCCCCAGCCCAGAACCTGCTGCCATCTCACCCCCCCACAACGGGAACATCCCCGGCGTCGACCCAACGGAACCCTCATATGGCAGCTGCGACCCCTCGGAGCCCCCTGCGGTGCTGCCGGCAGATGCCTGCCGGCCCTGGCTGCACGCCGATGCAGCCAGAAAGGAGAGAGGATGCGAGCTGCTATCAGGAGATGAGCTGGGCGTCCGGTCCTGACAGGGAGAGGAGGGCAGGGTGTCACAAACCATTTTTTAGACAGGACATTTTATTTTTCACTATGCAAGTTAAAGTTGCAATTGCTGTACAAATCTCGCAACCTAAATAGTTTACAATTATGTATTTTAGTTCATTGTAACTATTTTAGTTCACTGAACCAAAACAAAAAAGTGGCTGCTGATTCATTGGGACAACTCCTGCAACTTAACTCTAAACCTGAGGCTCATCATTTCACATTTTGCACTGGACAAGTGAAAAAAATTGCGGGGTTATTCTCTGTTATTCAAGATTATGTTCACAGATCATACTTTTCATCCTTCATTTTTTGTGCAAATGGGACAGGTAGATGAAAATAAAAATTCAATTTTATTATGACCATAACTATTTATTGGTTACTTTATCCTTTGTTTTACAACTGCTTCCTTAACGTATTCACCTGAATTATTCTTTTCAATTTACAAACAGGCAAATAACAGGCAGTTTGAAACGACACTATTTATTTAATGGGCTTGTTAATTTTAACGCAACTTTTTTTAAGAGACGTGAGGATTTTATCACCTCTAAAGCATTTTCTCTTTTTTTCGCATGACAGCTCAAATGACTAAACTTAAAAAGAATTCTTCTAACCAAAGTGAGACGCATTTTAGACGCCAATGTTTACAGAATAATAGTCAATTGGGGATATTTACTGTGCTTCCTGAAAGTTGTAGCACAGCTGCAGTTGTACAAAAAAAGTCAAGGCTAAGAATATGTTTCTTTAAATGTACATAAATAAATAACCAAAAATAGTTCGTCTCTGAATATGGTTTGCCGCTTGAACACACTTATAGAGCAGAGTAGGAATACTAACCTGTAAGAAAGCGTGAAGAAAATGATCCGTCCTAGGTAACGCCAGAGCAGCCATGTGTGCGATAGGGTTATCCGTCCTCTCACCTGCAACACGGGCTTCGCAACAGCATAACCGGGACAGATAAACGACCGAAAACTGAAATCAAGTCATGGGGCCCGCAGCGGGATTGCCGCAGAAATTCGAAGTTTTCACTGGGAAGGACGGCAACCCCGCAACGAAGACAGCGGTAATCCGGTTTAAAGGTACGTTTAATAATTCCAATGGTAAATGCCAGTCGAAAGGTTTCTTCCTCGTATTTCACGTGCCACGGTCGAAGCTTTGTACTTGCACAAACTTTATGAGTCCTTCTCCCTCTGATAACCGAATGCTTTCAAATGTCGTGTCCGTCTTTTGAAGTGGAAGCGTAAACCAATCGTTGCACGTCTCTGGGACCATTTCAAAGGCGGACGGATTGCATCTTCGGCATAGTGAGAAGACCCCCCTGCGCGGTGTCTCTTATGTATGAATTGAGAAAGACAGCGAAGGGTGGGGCGGGGGGCTCCGAGGATTGAGGCATGGAGAGAGTAGATGTAACAGGGCAACGTGGCTTTAAACCCAGGACATCCATGTTTATTCACTCATGTACTTTAAATGCATGGACTTTTTCCAAAGCACATGAAACAGAAAATTTAGATTGAGAAAGTATTTCCTAAGTCTACTGTCTGAAACAAGAATAATAGCGATACTACCTGTAAAATAAATACCATAATTTCAGCCGCGTCTTCTAGTTTTAATTTACATTCTAATACTATATATTTAAGGAGCGTGATCCAGAATTCAATTTTATGATCCCAATGGGATTTTGTTTACACTCTTAAGTTGTGTGATTGTAGAACACCTCATGTTATGAAATAATGACTTTGTTGAATCACGTTGGAATATACTTACGGATACTATATTTATAACCAGTGAATTCTTTATTGTCATGCTAACACATGCGTTTAGTGCCAATTACCCATTGAAGTATAAAAACACACATTTCAGTTTTCACTAAGTTTAACGTAAACATTTATTCTATGAGTATAATATTGTGGTCGTTTACGACGACGATAGCGGTTTTTATTATTATTATTACTATTATTATTAATAGTAGTATTAGTATTATTAAGAATTGCATGTTTTCCTCGTATTTTCCGTAGATCTATTGGTGATTTGGTTTGCTTATAAATTTCTTACAAGAGTTAATGGGTGACATCTTTCAAGAGTTCACCATTTGGGTGGTTTTCCACCCTAATTGAATAAAACTGGATCAAAGCACCCCGCTCCTGTTAACTGCCTCGTCAAATCAGCTACCCGGTGCTTTGATATCCTCACACTTTTGGGTTCAAGTCAAGGCCGTCATCTGATCTCATCGCGTTAAATGCAGACAGAAGTACAAACAATAGGGACTTCCGGAAAAGTGTGTAAAACAAATGTGTTGGTCACTTGCCTCAGAGTTTAAAATAGTGCGCTTGACTGTCCCACTTCGGTTTTCTTGTTCATTAAACCGGAATATTCTGTTAGATCACTGTTAATTATGAATGACAAGTATACTTTGTAAAAAAAAAAAAAAAGTACGAATAAATAAAAAAGTAAAAATACGAGACATGGGGAGGATGAATTGCTATTATTATCAGTGGATATGAAAAGAAAACGGTAGTAAAAAAAAATCTTGACGTGATTCAACAAAAGCCAGCCTATTGACAAAAAGTTGCTCAAAACGAGCTAATAATGTACATTTTTTCCTCAAAAAAGTTTTAATCTTAACATTTGTGATAATCTGTCTCTGCATTGCCGTTGAGAGTATGTTTGTAGTTACAGTAAATAGTAACTCACGCATTTTTAATACTCCGTTAAGAACAATACTAAGCCAAAAACCATACACAATATTATAAGTGAGGATGCACATAAAAATAAGTACTATGCCAAGTTTGGTACAGATAAGTAAAATTAACACCCTTGGCACCCTCAAAGACGAAACGGCCTTTCCTAAAATTATCTCGTCTCAAAGTCTGGGCATCTCCTTTGGTGTCTCCTTTGTTTTTCCCCATATTATATTTGTATACATGCCTCTGAAGCTATTATTAGCATGTTACTCATAGCAAACACACCTGGGCATTTGTTATTTTTGTGGGCAATTATTTTATTAATACTTCAATGCTTTAGGAAACTGTGTTTCTGTTAAGAGCACGCTACTGCTGATTACAGTGTGTATACATTTTAGTTTTCACAGGTAGTTAAATTAATTGAGAACACTAGGGAGTACCTCGATCTTTAGAACGGACACAGGGGCATGCGAAAGGTAAATATTCGTCAGAGAATGTAATATATTAGTGCTTCATGTTAAAGTTAAAATTTCCCATGAATCGGTCCCAATCTAATCATATTTTTAAAACTGTTTTTGGATTTTGCGGGAAGGAGCGTTCATATTGGGAACGACCAAGTATAGTTTGAACAAGCAATAATACAACAGTGCTGTATCCATTCACAGAATATTTATCATCGACTGGTATGCTCAACATGGCTCTTCCCTCAGGTATTAACCTCTCATATAACAACCCAATGCCTTTTACTGAACGTCTGTAAAAGAAAAGATACAAAAACCAGCCATAACTTTACGAACTGAGCCTCAAATATTTATCTTGTCATCCTTCTGGCCAAGGAGACTTACATTATGTGTCAAAGCCCCGCGGATGTGGGCTTTTGGAGGCCGGAGCGTTGCCGATGAGAAAGGAAAACAGACAGCTCTAATCAGGGCCACTCACAAACAGCTGGGGTGGCCATATGTCTCTCTACACAAAGAACACCGATTTACAAAGATGGCAGTGTCTGAGGAAGGTGGGGCAGGGGGGAGCCCCGTGCCAGAAGTTGCACTTCGGGACCCCAATTAGCCATTAAAATGCAATAATGGGTTAGTTAAGAAGCCAAGATGTTATGTGGCGGGAACAACAAACTGTTATTGGCAGGACAGATGTGCTGGCCTGAGGATAGTAATGACCAGAGCACTGAGGCCCTCTGTCCAGCATGAGTCTGGATCACAACTTACAAGAAATTTATTGCAGCTCTTGCTGTGATTTACAGATACTTACATATTCCAAACTTCAACATGATGAACAAGAATCCACAGAAAACGAGAATGCACTCAGGTCATACTTATTTTTTGTGTGCCTTTGTGACCATTTTGCTATCGTTTGTGTGTTATTGATTGCATGTTATTTTGTTCGATAGGCTCTGCTAACCGTTTTGAGCAAGTGACTTCAATGCATGTAAGTAATAGGAAGATACTGCAACAATCTGTCACATGCAATGTGACCCAGTTTATCAGACCAAACTGCAGACACCGAGCAGTTTAAACTCGCTCGACGAAGACATACCGAGAGGCTTAAATTGCATGAAGTCGTATTCAGGAGGTTCTAGGTGCCAAATTTACTTGAAGGCAAAGGATACTTCCCAACAAGATCTGAATCCAGCCTCAAAAAATCAAGTAATAAAACAAAATTTGGAAATATGGTATGCAAAACATTATTATTGACAAACAAAATATGAGCTAATATCAATAAAACATGAATTACTCCTTATTAATAATGTTATTATAAAACTAGGAAGTCAGAACCCCAGGCTAGCAGCAGATATAAGTGATGCACTCTCCGATATTGTGTTATTTAATAAAGTTCCATTTCTGCTATTTAGATTCTTTTCTGAGTACATATCAGGGATAATAATTTGACATTTGACTGATTGACCATTTGGGTTATTACGAACTCAAACCCTGGGCAAGCCAGAGGAGAATGACCTCCCGTCTCAAGTCTTATTCCCCCCATGTTCTTCCCATCTGTTTCACAAATGAACGTTTTCCCTTCAGCTCTTGCCTCAAGCTTGCTTTTGTAAGGGTTTGTGTTGTAAGGTGTAAATAAATGCGATTTGACAATAAGACTGGGATAAGGCAGGCACCTTATGCTTAGAAACCAGAAGAGTTTGTATGTTAGCAACACTCATCAGAACGATACTGACAGTGACCTGCGGATACCTCCTGGCTATATTTCCTGGTATTAACCACTAAGTGCCTGTACATATAGTTAGAAAATATCAGCTAATCACCAATGGTGTTGTTCTATTGATACATTCCTGTTTTAAGATCTAGCTTTGTTTTGTCCTGTAAATGCATAAATTGTATGTGGTGAGCTCAAACATTAAAAGCACAATGGTAGAAAAACATAATAATAAAAAATAAGACACACATACAAATACGCTCAGCAGAGTAAGCACGGCATACACCTGACCCCCTTACACACATACGCATCTATAAATCTTGGTCACAGTTAGAAATATGGGAGCAAGACAAGGGGGAATTATCAAACACAGGAACCATATACAAGTACACGTTAAAAAGTGTTACATGGTTCATGCTTTTCATGGCCTCTGGGAAGACCTGTTGTGGTACCTGAAAAGCCTGGTCTTAATGGACCTACGTCCTACCAGAGGGGAGGAGACTGAACATGGGGTAGGAAAGGTCAGCCATGATCTTTTTGGTTTTACGCTTCAGTCTAGGTTAGAGAACTGACTCATTGGAGGGAAAGGGGCATCCAAAAACTTTGGAGGTGGATGGCTCCACCCCTCTCCTGCTTGCTTATTATGGAAAGAAATGTTACCATACAATATTGGGATGGAAAAAATCCAAAAACTTTCAATCCCCAGTCTGAAACAGTGTCACTGCTTTATAAAACCTAGATATCAAAATTATTGCAAACTTTGTTGCAAAGGTAGTTAATATGGTAATATGGTAATATACTAAAGTAGTTTTTGGTTAAATTACGCTTGTGTGCACTAAAGTGGGTAGAAAATATCACCTGTCTAGACAATTTTATTTTTGTTGCCTTAGAGAAGCTTTTCACACCTCAAATAGAGTCCATTTCTATACCATTCTTAGCTGTTAATGAGATTTTTTACTTGGTTAAAACATGAGCCACATTACTGACCATATTAGTGGATGGTATTGAGCCTCTAAGAGGGTAAAGTAGCCTAAAACCATTAACCTGCTGTCAACCGATGCAGGGGGTGTTTTAAAATGGATGCTCCTTCAGGCTGCTTCCTCACTGAAGCCAAAGACATTAGCTAAGCAGAATGCTATCCGAGGTTATGACAGGACATCCTTACTGAACTGTGCAACTCCATGTTAGCGGAGTCGCTATGGAACATCGAACAAACACAAAAATTGTATTATGAAAGAATGATGCTTTACTCCAGTATACTAACATTAATTAAAATAATGGAAGGCAAGATATTCTCAAAAAAAAATCCAAAGTTCAGAATGTTTGAAGCAAACACACCTGTTTACCAGAGAGCGCCCACAAACATACAATATATATATGACCCAAGCAGTGCCTGTAACCTTTCTTTGTGATGTAACTTATTTGATAAGACTTTTAATGCTTATTTACCAAACCTGCCAAAATGTCCTGCATTTGAGATCAGACATTTTTGCTGTAGATCTCAACATATATGGACTTTCTGATGAATCTGTATTTCAGATGTTTTTTAATCTGTTGATTTAGCAATGCTTTCCAAAATGTGAACTGTAGGATGTTTTACTGTAGAATTGTTTAAAAATGGGTGTATTTTGCTCCAGAATCCAATTTTGTATTCAGCTACTTTTTTGTATTTTGTATTCAACTACTACCAAACTGTAATAGTATCACGGCTAACAAATGCTATGATAAATGAATATTGCCAATTTTGTTTCTTACTGACTGACCTGTTAATAAGATTTATTGTTCATATAGCAGCTCTTGTCCTACAGCTTTTTAACCAAACAGCAGAAAGCATTGAAACAAACCTAAAAGAAGCAATCCCATACAGTACACTGTAAAACCATGGACCATGTGACACGTTTACAATGCAACACCAGTTTTTAAAACTGAAAGATTTGACCAGGATAAACACCTCAATGTGTTTAAACACATTTATAAGCAACTTGTTATTTTTAAATACTGCAATTTAAATACTGTGATGTGTTTGACTTGAAACTTAAACAGTGTTAAAAATGTAAACATTTGGAGTACAGTGTGGAATTAAAGGGTTCTATCAGAAAATTTGTTAAAAATTGTTGCTTTAAAGCAGCAGATTCTCGTTGTTTCATCTTCCCGCAATAATACATTAAACACGTGGTGAAATGATTTTTTGAAACATGAAAATGCTAATAATGAGTTTAGAAGACACTGGTGTGATATACCATGTTCAGCTTCTAAAGGTAAGTAGCACCAGATATGTACTGCAGAGGGATCCCTACAATTCTAAGATCTCAAAATCTGACTGGATTTAATCTCTATCACAGTCAAGACGGTTTCCAAGAAATAAGAGAGGAAAACAATAACCTTTAGCAAAGTGTTATCATAAAGGTGGTATGCCCTAAATAGAAGATGCAAAGATTCTGAGTAGACATTACAAATGAGTAGAGGTAAAAAAAAGACTCGCATAGCTGTGAGTGCGTGAGGAGCAGTCGCCTCCTTTGGTGGGTTTTTATTATTGTGCAGAACTTGTTAATTTACTCTGATTCTTGTTTCCTGTCCCTCTGCTCCTCCCTCCACCCCCCCTCCCCCGCACCCCCCACCCCCCACCCCCCCTCCTCCTGACTGCGCCTCCTAGATGAGGGGCTTTGAAGTGCTAACAACTCTCGCCTCACTTTGAACTATGCAAACAATGCTCCCGTGGCTCTGCCTACCTTCCCCAGTGCTACCGCGTCTCATTTTAATACACCTGGATTCGCCTCCCGTAATTTTTCAGGGGAAAACAGATTTTTTTTTTTCCGAGGAACCGTAGATCCCAGGGATAATTAAACAGAAACGAGGGGAGAGAAAATCCCATTGCTGGCCGCGTTTCCATCCTCACCCGCGACTGCCAGGGGGATGATGCAAACTACATACTAATTTTTTTTTAAAGAAAAAATTCTTAAAACCGGGAGTCAGCAGATGGTCTTGCATCAGTGGTTTGTGCGGCTTATACACAAACACAGGCCGGTAATGATGACTAAACATTGTGTCTTTACCATGAAATGTCCACCTTTATCTGAAGAGTGTATGATGCTGGAAATCTTCTGCCATGTGTCTGTTTAAGAATAAAATGAATCTGACCAGTCTAATAAAAGGAAGGTTTAATGGTACCATTTTCCGTCTTTATTTGAAGCGATCTCTTAAGCGGAGAGTTGGCCTGCTTTGGCTCGTTTAACCCCTTTGATGAGCAGGTATCTCTGTTTGCTTCATGACTAATTCGCTTTACTTGATAACAGTGTGCTGAGAGACAGTGGGGGGCGGCGCGGGGGGGGGGGGGGGGTGGTCATTTGGGGGTTATTGCGGAGAGTGGAGAGGCTTTCTTACCCTGCCTTGGGGGGGGGCGTGGTGGTTGTTAAACTCTGCTCCTCTGAAGTATCCCAGCTGCTCAAGCCATCTGCACCCCAGTGGTATACAGAATTAAGCTTTTTAACTGGTGGCTGTTCCGTAAAGCAGATTTCACGCTTGAGCTTTGACTAAGTGACCCAAATGATCCCAGAGGCTGGAGTCGTAGTTTTCGATATCCCATCTCTCTCCCCCCGCACCTCAAGCACCCAATACCAACCCAACACCCCCCCCCTCCCAACACCACTTCCCTTCCGGCACGTTCGCTGATCAAGATCATCAGGAGCAGAACAGGAGATGCGCAGCACACAGACCCCTTTCGCTCGTAGTGTCTCACCCTCCTCTTATCCCGCCGACATGAGACGCTGACATCACACGCCGCATTCTCAGTCAGGAGCCCCCCAACTCAAACTGAGCGCAATGCTACGGCCAGACCTCAACCCAGAGCAGTGAGGGGCAGGGGGTCATCTTCTTTCATCCTGTTTTTCAAAACTTTAGTTGTGAAGTTGAGAACATTTTCAACTTCTGACAACATTTCAAAATTAACAAAAAATCGGTCTTTTGGGATCTCTCCAGAGCCACAGCGTGTTGGGGTGTGGATTTTCCTTTCCTCACAACAGATGTTTTTCATATATTACTCCTGCCCCCCCCCCCACCACCCCCACCACAGAACACACATAAATATTCTTATTTCACTTTGTGTAAAGTTTTTGTGTAAAGGTCATTTCTAATATAAACTGTAAGTCTGAAGTAAATCTGTAAGGTGTCTAATCGCAAAGGACACATATTGAGCAGGGTGAATACTTAAGTTATATTAAAAAGAAACACAATTCTAGAGAACCCTCCGCCAGTGTAAACCCCATGTTTCCCTCATGCTTTCAATGGTTATCAATGTGTTATAACAAAGAGACCAGACTCAAGAACAAAAATTGGTCATTTTTTGAAGAAATTCTCTTTCATTAGCCCAAAATCAATCCAAACCACTAGTCACTTTAAGGGCAATTTAATCAAACCAGACTATAAATTACAACCGATTTCAATACAGTATGAGGCTACTGAGGCTATGTACTCTGT
>JAFBMS010001484.1:0-40459 GCA_019788955.1 Albula glossodonta
ACAGTATAGTGTGGTAACATGAACTTTATGGCAACTAAATAATAATATTAATAAAGAGAATTTGTAGAAATAGTATAGAAATCATGAGTCACTGTTATGCTTTTAATGAATGTATAAAACTAGGAACTCAATTACACAACATTGCTTAATTACATTCGTTACTGGGAGACAACGTAGGAAGCTGGAGATGTTTAGAAGCAACTGCCCACTTTAGAGAAACCAAAATGTTATTTACAGAGCAATTCTCATGTTTTCTTTCCGGACAGGTCACTATATTTGAAGGGGCTGCAACAGATTGTATGGTCTCTGTCTATCTCTGTGTCCCAATTATGTATTTGTATCCCAATTGTATGCTGTAAAAGTATGTACAGGTGACCCTCCCACATTGTGGCATTCCACAACAGCAGAGAACACAACATGTAAATATATATACACAGTCAGACAAACAAAACCATACTGAAACAAACAACGCCATGGTAAAACATCAGTCTAGAAATCGGGAAAATCAAGCTGGTATAAATGGGTTTTTTAAAAGAGACTTAAACGATGCCAATGTGTTTGGGGACCTCATCTTAGAGAGAAGGCTGTTCCAAAGTCTAGGGCTGAATTTGCAAAGTTCTGTCTCCTTTTTCCTTTAACCTAGACCTTGGAACAGCTAAAAGACCCTGCTCGGAGGACCTAGTCACTCTGGGAGGTCAATGTCTGCCAAAAAGTTTCTGAATAAGTTGGAGCTGAACCATGTACTGCCTCTTCAAGTGATTAATAATGAATCTAATAATAATGATAATAATCTTAAAATCTGTTCTTAATTTGATTGGTAGCCAATGGATGGAATCTGAAACTGGTGTTATATATATAAACATTGATCTGGTGAGTAATCCAGCTGCAGCATTTTTGGATTGACTGTTTTAGCAATGATTTATGGTTGAGAATAAGGCATTACAGTAGACCAAGTGTGATGTGATAAAAGCATGTATGGTCAAGCTAGGATCAAAATGCACACCCAGATTTTTGAACACCTGCTTCATGGTTGGGGCCAGCTTCCCAAGATCTGATTAAATTGCATGATGCAGTGTTCAGAGCCTATAATTAAAACTTCTGTTTTATCATTGTTTCACTGGAGACAGTTATTTGCCATCCAGTCATTAATGTTTATACAACACATGCTAGAATGATATAAAATTTTGAAGTGGCATTTGGAGACAGATTCAGATGAATGTCATCAGCATAACAGTAGAAATTGATCATACAGCACTTACTGACCTGCCCCAAAGATAGCATGTAAACCGTAAATAAGATAGGTCCCAAAATAGAGCCCTGAGGAACACCACAGGAAAAAGAAGCAGCAGAGGACATTTTATTTCCTACTGGAATGGAAAATGTCCTATTTGCTAGGAATGAAGTGAACCAGTCTAAAGCTGGTTTATGCAGTCTGTCGATTAAAACTGAGTGCTCAATGGTGTCAAAAGCTGCTGAGAGATTAGGCAGGACTAAACTGGAGACCTCCCCAGCATCTTCACTCATAAGCAGGTCATTTGTGACCCCAAGCAGCATAGTAACTGTGCTGTGGTTCTGATGAAATCCAGACTGAAATTTTAAAAAATGGTAATTTTTCTTAAAACCTCCAATGACTGCTTGGCTACAGCTTGTTCTAAAATCTTAGAGCTAAATGACAGTTTAGATATGGGCCTGTAATTATTAACATCTGAATTGGCAAGGCTAGGTTTTTTAAAAGAGTGGAACAATTACTGTCTTACAACATTCAGGAACACAACTGGAAGTTAAGGAACTGTTAATTATATTTAGCAAAACCGCTATATCTGCTGTTTAATATGTCATTTTGAATAGGAATCACGGCTTGCCTTGTGTGGCATGGTAATGAAAGTGAGGAAGCCACATCCACTTACCTGTTTGCCATCTGGTCAGCTCATATCACTTCATTTGTTAATAGGTTCATTCCTTTGTCCGTTCATTTCAAACTTTGCTGTACAAATAGCTATGTCTATGACTATGGGTTAATCCTACTTTTTTGTCAGTTTAAGGCCAGTATTTGTTAAAAATATTTAACGACTCATTTATATAAACTTTACATAACGTTCGTGCTTAGCGTGTTAATGCAACAGTCGCCACAGAAATGGGTCCCTTGTTATCAGCATAGATTAAAGCAAAATGTGGAACCTTTTCTATGCTTCAGTTTTGGTGGTGGAATTAAAAATTAAATCAAATTAGACCTCAGTGTGATTACACTCTGATGTAAGTAAATGGCAGTATTTCAGGTGCCTGATTTTATACTCTTGCACATCCAATAAAAATGCACCCACATGTTATTCACCTTTAAAAAGTTATCTGAGCTTACAGCTTTAAAAGCTGCTCTATAAAAATTTCTACAAAGGTCAGCCTCGCCGCATCCCCTCACTGAAAATACTTCCTGAGTGCCTAGCCCTCATGGGAGCTGTAGTTCAACATTAATTTAGGTGCTCTACTTTTTATAACATTAACCAATTCATGAATAAAAGGATTTTTTTATAAACAAATAATTCTATAAAAAACCTCCACATTTTACTGGGCTTCCTCACTGCTGTTGTCTATAATGTGATTGAGGAAATTTTGCATCTCGTTATAAACGAAAATCCCTCAGGCGTTCTTATCACTTTCCTGTGTGCTGAGAGGTCAGTCATACTTCCTAGCAGCACCAAACCAATATTGATAAAAAAGGCAAGGCTAGATAAAATGACCATACATGATTTGAATATCAGGGCACCATCCACTAACATTAGCCTCAGATATTCCTAATAGGTATGTAATAAAAACGGACACCTTTAATGTTTTATTGAGACCCTTCAGCTCAATGTTGAGGGCTTCAAACCGAGTTTTTTAAATTGAGAGGTGGAGGGAGGAGCAAGCTCCTCGGCTCCTCCCATTGTATTGCTGTCAGTCTCCTGGTTCCCTCACTCAGCCTGGAGAGCTAACCGGAGCTGCAACAGCAGTAGCCTCGCTAACAGGCAGGCTCACCTGAGAGCGATTTATAGTCAACCCAGGTGTGACCACTTGACTTCAATTAGGCCTTCTATTTAAACACAGCCTTATAGGCTGAAGCAGACTTTTGGTCAGGGGGGTTTTTTTTTTTTGGCCATTTTTGTTGTTCCCCCTGGCTGTGCTGTTTTTTGGTTTTATTGTGCATTGTTGGTGTTTGTTTTGTTGTTTTTTTTTTTTTTTTTTCTTAAAACGGATTAAATGAAAGGCCTTTGGCCACTTTTTGTTTAAACTTAGGTGTTTTTCCCTTCCACTCACCACCTGGCTCAGTGGCCACACCTGTCACTTCGCCACACCGTGTTTACCTTATGTTTCCCTCTTAATTTTGGAATGAATTTACTCTCTACACACCTCTTCACACCTCTGAGCTGTAGAATTATTACACAGAGCCAGATCCCAAATGACTTCCTGTCTCACAGTCTCTGTGAAGGAAAAAGGAATGGTGGTAATATTGCCTGGTATTTATGAAGGTGCCCACTTTCTGCAGCAACTGCTTCAATATTTCCTTACATCAAAAGGGTTTTCCAGTGCCAACTGTTTCCAAATGATCTGACAACAATATCTGACAATAATACCTAACATGTTTCATTGGGGAGCGTGTGCTTACTTTGGATGTGGAATTCGATTGGATGTGTTGAGTGGGTGTCTCTGTACGTCTTTATAGTATAGGTATTCCCTTATAGTGATAATTCTCTTGTATTCTCTCAGGATTATCATGCATTGTAGTCAAATATCTTCTGTTGTTCACCTTGATATGTCCCACGGCACTGTTTCAGCCTAAATCCACTTAAAATATTTTGACAATTAAGCTAACCACCTGCAAACATGGAGGAGGCTGCAACAAAAATTATTTTGTTATATCCCCCAATTTAATTCGATCCGCTAGGCTGCCTTAAGTAGTAATGTGAAGTAGCATGTTGTAAACTGGACAGAAACTGCGTGAGGTAGGATTCAAGACGACAGGGAATCGTGGCAGTAATCACAGAGAGAAGAGAAGAAAAGATATAAAATAGAAAGAGATGGGAAACTATGGGGGAGGCAGAGCGAGGAACCCTTAGATGTGGAACTATATTGATTGACCTACATACATAGATTAACACAATAGCATTTTTATCGCCGCTCTCCCTCACTCTCTCAGAACGTACTTACACAGATTAAATCTGTGCCTTCCAGACATAATCTTATTCATTCTCCTTCTCTCCCTTTTCACATACTGGCACCTCTATCTAAAGCTGACATGGAATTCTGAGAGCTTTTACGCTCTACATTCATATATTATCACGCCAATTCAAATCTAAATATCTTCTCAAGTCATTAAACGGATTTTAGTCACTCAATATCACGTGAGTTTGAATCTGCTGATATACTTTGCAAATGTAATTAAGCAAGGGATGTATCTTTACCATACACCAAGTATGTGCCATATTTCTCAATTTCAGTTCGTGAGATCTATTTCACGATGGATTTCCGACTTTCAAAATGGATGTTCATCCAGTATGCTCAGTATACTACACCAGTGTTAGCTCGGTGACTGATTTTCATCTACACTGAATCAATACATTTCATTCATGGACAAGTATATTGCAAACAGAATACAGATATGGAGCAGCACTAAATTGAAATCGCAGAAGGTTTACTGTTATCCTCTTAACACTGTCTGTGACAGCATCGACACACACTACCATGCAGGTGGTTTAACTTAGCTTGTCCACTCACAGCATTGACCATGTTAGAAACTCGACGTGTGCACACACGCTTTAACGCTTTTAAGTACTGAGACTAATGTTAAAAAAAAAACACATCTACTTCAAGCAATGCGTAAAAGCGAACTGAAGACACGAGCGGATTGAAACTTTCAGGGGTTGTTTATGCTTGCCCATCGGTCGATGCATACCACGTGGTTCGCGCACGCATGCTGTGGTTCGACTTACATAAGCCCAGCCTCGTTATTTAATAGCCACACCTTGTATTTGAATGTGGTTTTATGGAAGAGACACACACACAAAAAAAACATTTTTGTCATGAAAAAAACTTTGGTGCAGATCTTTCATTTTAATTGCAGCACCAACTGATTATATCGGATTGCCCAGAACGCATTCAGACATTTTTTCATTTTTTTTTCTATCCTGAGTTCAAGTGTACAGTATGTCTATCACAGTTTCGAAATAATGAAAACTGCATCAGTGCGCTGATTACTGGGTTGCCAGCAGCAGTAGAGTGTTTCCTTTAATATTTCAGTGTCCTCATATGTTCAGTCTTTCCTTCCCTTAAGTAAGAGTTGCTACAGCAAAGCTTAAATGAAATATTCATTATGGGCTTAACTGCACAGGCCAATTACTCACAAACACCAAGGCGGAAGGCTTGCTTTTTTTCACCGAATCATTATGCAGCTCTTCTGACTTGCTGACAGTGGATTTGTACAAAGGCTTTTCTCGTTTCGTTTGAGACGGGAGCTGTTGTAAAATACCTGGTCATGGGTTTGAGGGGTGGTTAATTTAATTCATTGCATTTCTGGTATGCTAAGGCTCCTTACTCTGTCTTTCTGACTCTCTCTGTTCTTCTGTCAGTTTTCCCCTCTCTCTCTCTGTTCATCGCTCTTCTCACAGATGTCTCCTCTTTGTCTCATTGACTCGCTTCATTTGCCCCCCCACCCCACCCCACCCCACCCCCATATGCTGAAGCAAACATCATTTCACTCCCACGTACAGCAGGAAGGTTTTTATTTTCAAATCTGTATGGGCTTCACTGACACTGTGCTTGTATTGATTATTGATGGTCTAGCTCATATAAGGTGGAGACCAAACTAAAATCAAGTTTAATTTTACTCTTGATTTTACCAAGTATCGACATTGAAAGGGAAAAAATAAATCAGTATTACTGTCATTGCTAAAGAAATGTTCTTATACAGTAAAACGTTTATACTTTAAATATTGACATAACTTCAGTTGCACATGTTAGCATTCACCAATACCGATTCATGTTAAGTATGTTTCTCAAAGTTAGAGCAGCAAAGCCCATTACCTCATTAGAACCAGCAGCCTTCTGGGTAGTGTAGTTCCCTTGCTACTAGGCCACACTGCTGCCTCTGTGTTCTATATATGAATATGATACCCTATCTAGGGCATACAGAATCGTGTGACGGATTTCCCCAGCGCATATCTCTACCTCCCACAGTCTCTTGGTACTATGAGATATTACATCTACAATCTCCTGGTCCTCATTACTAAAATAATTATGTACCTGTTTCATTGCTCTGCTCTGAAGTTTGGAATTTGACTGAAAAAGACTCCTTCTTTTTTAATTTACAGTCCAAATTTAGAAATGTTGTCATTCAGAAATACTCCCATTTTAAAAGCCTTACCAAAATTAGTTTTCTTATTAAAATAAATCAGTGCTTTTGCCACAATTTATGGTTTGGTGTGGCTTTCTCTTCTGTAGTTTGAGGGCGGTTGTAGCGTTTCTCAGATACAAATCCCGAGCCCTGACAGTAAGTGGATAAACCCCCGGGCTATAAATCACAGATGAACATAGCACAACAAATATTACTCCTCCATCTGTCTGACATATTTAAGTATTTATGTGCACATTCCTAAATATTATTTATTAAAAAAAAACCTGTTACCTTGACCTGAGACGGGGAACCAGAAGGTGGTCATTCACACTCGCGATGTATCGAGTTCTGTTTTTTTTTTTCTTTCTCTCTCAAACATGCAAACACCGTATAGTTGTCCTTAAAAAAACTCTGGCAGCAATTGTGATAGGGGGCATAC
Organism: Albula glossodonta; assembly: GCA_019788955.1. NCBI lineage: Eukaryota > Metazoa > Chordata > Actinopteri > Albuliformes > Albulidae > Albula > Albula glossodonta. Next base: position 6,804 of record JAFBMS010001484.1, read on the forward strand.
TGTGCAAGAGAGAAGGCGAAAGATGGGGACAGATTGAGAGAGAGAGAGAGAGAGAAATTGGACGCTCCAGTTTGTGGCGTAAAAGTGGGGCGATCTGTTCCTTGGAAATTTCCCAGTGAAATTTCCTGGGGACCAAGACACTGAAAATATCTATCGCATATAGCTCTGTCCTACATAAAGAGAGAGAGAGAGAGAGGGAGAGAGAGAGACAGAGAGAGAGAGAGAGACAGAAGGGTGCAAGGTTCAACTTTGAAAATGTATCTGCCATCATGCACCACCGTTTCTCTGCAGTTTCATACTGTGTCTGATGGACTCATGGTGGCCATTGCCGTCAAGGGTATACTCACATATATTAACCTTATTATCATGAACATATATGGGCTTTGGAGTTACAGTATTCCCCCTGTTAGCCTTATTACCATTAATATATATAGGGTTTGGCGTTTCGTTGTGCCCGTCTCCTCAGACGGTATGCTCACCTATTAGCCTTATTACCATTAATACATATGGGCTTTGGAGTGACAGCATGCCCACCTATTAGCCTTATTACTAGTGCACCGGTGTTGTCGCCCCCTGCTGGCAGTGGAAGGTCAGCGTGCTCCAAGCCCAGCTGCTCAGACCCAGGAGCAGGCATACATACCCTTAAGCTGCCAAAGCTTAAACTGTACCTTACTGCCTTTGATGGAGACAGTAAAACACTGAACGCTGCCCTTACTACAACACAACCTTACTGTCTGTCACACCATTGAAAACAGGTCACCATTGAATTGTGGTCATAATAAGCTTTGTTTGAAAGAATCGTTATCCAGATGTTGTAGAGCATCATTATGATGGTGTACGACAGAGGAGGCTAAACAGATGTGCATATTTTGACTGAAGGGGCACAGTAGGAGAAGAACATTTGTAAAAATAATTTGGTCCATAGCCTGTGGTCTGTAATCTGTGGATTGTGATGCCTCTACACTTTTCCCTTCACTGCCATCTGCCCTGGATTCTCGATTCTCTGTGTCCACTTATCTGTAGCCCCACGCGACCCTCTCCTCCCTCTCCCTGGCTTTCAGACATCCACTAAAAAAGCAGGGTCATGCTATGTGCCCCTGAGAGGAAAGGTGGACAGTCCACTGCTCAGCAGATCTGTCTCCTTATCTAACTGTCTCCACCCGGCCTCCTCTTCAAGTGTCATATCATCGAAGATCTACTTTTTTCAATTGAAAATTCAGAGCCGTGCCTCTAACCTGGCGGAACTGCTCTCCACCTTCTCTGCTCTTGTTCACCCTCCTGCTCCTCCTCTCTGCGGATGACTTGGCTGACCATTTTAGCAGGAAGATTGAAGACGTCTGCAATTCCTTCTTGGAGTCACCCCCCCACCCCTCCCATCTCTCAACCATGATTCTGCCCAACAATCCCACGCTCCTCCTTCCTCTGTTCACAAATGATGGTGTAGCTCATCTTCTGACACCCAGTCGTGCCCTGGATCCGACACCTTCACCCGACATCATTCCTTCAGTCACAACCCATGGTTACCAGGTCGCTATCCGCAGGCCGTGTGCCCTCAGCCTTCAATGGGGCAAGAGTCACATTTCTGCTGAGCTGACAAACCCTGTCACTGTTACGCAGAACTACCAACCGGTCTCTATTCTCCCGGTTCACTCTAAAACCCTGCATTGTGCTGTATCTAACCAGATCTTTTCCTTCCTCTGGCATTGCAACCTTTATACTTTCCTGTCTGGTTTTATGATTGACAGTCTACTGTGACTTCACTTAAGTCCACTGATGCACTTAAGTCCACAATAGCATTGCTCTCTTCACTTCTTATCCTACCTTGTATGCTACCTTTCTGCTGATTTTGACACTGCTGACCAGGTGCTGCCCTTGTCCACAATTGACTGGATTACGTCCTTAATCTCCGGGGTGACCCTTCCTGGAGTTCTGCGCATAGTCCCTTTAGCTTCTCTCTTTACAGGCAGTCTGTTAGGTATATCATCTCATCCTTTCTCCTAGAACTTCTATGCAGATGACAACCAGCTTTGTTTTCTTTGCCACCTTCTGATGCTCTGGCTTTAAATCAGATCCCATCCTTCCTTCAGGACATCTCAAGGCGGGTGGTGAACCACTATCTTAAAGCTCAACCTGGCTAAGACCGAGGTCTCTACATTCCTGTGAAGTCTTCTTCACTCCAAGAAGCCTAGGGGTATCCTGAGGTGGCTCTCCTTCACTTCCACTCGGAATAGCACGGCTAACTTGCACTGCCGCTTATGTACTTTGTGGTTGAGAAATGAGGTTAGCTAGCACTATCGCACTCATAGTCAGATGGATACAGCTCTGTCCATCAATATTGTCCCACTGGATAAGAGTGTCTGCTAAATGAAGGTAACTTGATGTAATGTAATCCAGAGCATACTGGCAAGTGCATGGATATGAGTGGACACAATGACTGAAGCACATTTGAATTGACTGATTTTGGATTGACACAGAAAAACCTGAGAAAGAGTAACCATGACCGCAGTATAAGTAGACTCCTGTCATAAACTGTGATGCCAGTTGAACGGTTTATTACCACAATTTGTTTTGCAACATTTTTTTATCGTTGTGTTCAATTAATATATAATTTTTATATATATTATCTCTTTATTTAAATGTCTTTTTTTCTTATTGCTCCGTGTAGACATGCCAATCAAACATCATATTAAAACTGAACAGCAACAAGTGGCTTAGTGTGTTCAGATTATAAGCACACAGCTAAACTGCTGAAAACGTACAATTTCTTACAAAATCTTATTTGCCCTGTGCTAGTAATATTACAAGAATAATAGTGGATGAAATGAGAGAGAGCAACATTTGCAACTTCATTCCGCCCTATCTCTTCTTCCTGTGAGCACTAATCCACGTTTCGTTATATCTCTCTGTCCCTGCTCAGTTATCCCTATCTACCTATCCTTTGACACAATCTTACCACTACCCCTTCCATATCCCTCAGCACTGTACAAAACTATAGTTTTTTGTCTTTTATTTTCTAACTGCTTCCCCAATTCATCGTCCTGCTGACAGTCTACCTACTTATTTGCCCGTGCGTTTGTCCTTCTCCCTCTTCCACTCAGTCATTGTCTGTCTCTGCAGTGAGAAAGCAGCCATTGTCCTATTGGTCAGAATATATATACTTCATCCCTCCTCTGCTTGTCTATTGTAATGTACCTTGGTGCCCAGACAGTCAAAAGCACCTTATAGTAGCAACCTTGTTAGTCTGTACGCTGTCAGTGTAAATTCACTGTGATGCCGACTGTGGATGGTTGGTCATTATTACTGATAGGAAGCTGGAGCAAATCTCTGTGTTGGTCTTTTATGGTACCTGTTATTTGACATGTGTCTATGCAATCTGGCCTGTGTGTGTGTGTGTGTCCCAATGTGTGTGTAAATCAACCCTAGTGTTTGTGAGTCAAGCCAGTGTGTGTGTGTACGTCCACCATGTGTGTGCATCCACACGGTGTGTGAGGATATCACCCGTTCTGTTTTTGCAGCCATGTGGGTTGGTCAGTCAGTCAGCTAGCGTTTCTCATTTCACAGATTAGCTCGGTACCTGATACCCATCCACCTCTCGACTTCTGTCGGACAGCCTGTCCATCTCAGTGTCAGTCACTGTCACTCTCAGCCCTGGGGTCACCGCTGTCACCCCCCTGTCAAACGCACCCCCCTCCTGTCACTGTGTCTTAATGGATGTTACCATGTGTCCTTCCATCACTAACTCTCAGTTCTGATGTTCTAATTTATTCTAATTTATTGCTTTGACTTGCTTGGATGCTTTCAAAGAAAAATGAATAGTAGGTTAATGGAAGTACAGCAGAAGTGGATGAATAAATAAATAACTAATGACAAATAACCATATTTAAATTTTGTTATGCCTATTTATATTTCCTGGTATGGAAATCTCACTGTCAGTGTGGGTTCCTTGTTCGTACTCCTGAAGTTCAAAGGCATACTGTTCATTTTAACCTGGCAGTCCTGAATGGTAACCTACATATGTGTATCAGTGTATGTGTGGTTTGTGTGTCTGTGTCGCTAATGTATTGTGTCTGCTGTGTGTGTGTGTGTGCATACAAAATGTATTTGTGCTCATATGGCGTGTGTACTTTAGGGTGCTCGTATAAATATGTGTGGAGTACACATATGCAGGCAGGGGTATTGTCTTTTCCAGCTGTGCTTGCTGGCTATTGGTCAGGTCTGACACCCTTCAGCATCATAAGCTCAGAGGAAATGTTCTGTCAGAAAAAGTCCAGCTCAGGTTAGGCTGCCAGAGAGCCTGGCTGCAGACTGCAGTCTCAGTTTCTCTTGAGTCTCAAGTACAAATGTTGAGACTTTTGACTGCTGTAGAGAAAACTGTTCTCTACTGAAAGATATCCAGACAATGTGATCTCTTACTAAATGCTATATTGGATAATGTTTAGTTGGCATATGGCTAGTGTAAGTATGAATCTCATATAGTGCATAGTGGATTATTGGAAAGAGTCAGGATAGACTAATGTAATCTGTGCACTTGAATGAGGTTTACCTGAGGACTTGGGCTTGTTTTCCTCACCCCTCTGCATCCTGGTGCTGCCTGGATGCCATCTTGAGCAAAACACTATGAATAATTCTATATGATCAGTCCAGCCACTATGTGCATGATCTACTGCAGTCCTAGTCTCGCTCCCTTTTTGGACATTGATGATGATCTTTTCTCCTTTATTTTTTCTATTTTCTTTTCACCCGTGATTAGTGAGTATCCAGGGATGATGACTCTGTCACCGGTGCCACCCGCCTTGTCGCCATGACGATGCCGCTCAGCCCCCTCTCCAGTGACGAGGAGCAGCAAAGGATGCTGGGAAATAGCAGACATCTTTACCCAGGGGCAGAGGATGAGGAAGAGGAGGAGGAGGAGGAGGAGGAAGACGATCGAGATGAGGAGGGAGAGGATGAGGAAAATGGGGAGCTGGAGGGGGAAGAGGAGGACGACGAGGAGATGGAGGTAGAGCGAGGAGGCAGGGAGAAGGGGCCCAGGCAAACAGGCAACATGGCTGGACGACAGACTGGAGACAGAACCCTACGTACTGCCAACCTTGGTCATGCACCCAACCCATATGCATCCAACCCTGGCCCCACCCATCAACAGTCAACCAATCAGCAGCAGCCAGCGAGGCGGGTAAGGGAGCGCAGTTCGAGCACAGCGCCCCCAGCAGAGGATGCACAAATCTCCATGATGGTGTTCCGAATCGGGATCCCCGACATCAAACAAACGGTTAGTTGTCCCCTATCTGGTCCTGTGTCTTGACTTTTATTTCATGTATGTGTCTCTTCTGCTTTTGCTCAGGTCCAAAAGTACCCTGCATTACTTACCTGAATAATACAACAGTTTCTGAATAATTACATATCATGCAAGCAAGGTGCAACATAATGCAGGTTGTGATTCAAGGAAACAACTTTCAAACATAGCACTGATAACAGAATAAGAATTGACAGTGTTCTGTAAGCAGGAATGATTCATCAGACAAACAAAGATGTTCAAGGTGACTTGAGAGGTTTGAGTGAGTAAATATCCACTGGGTAAGGGCCAATGGGGTAGTGCCAAGTGAAAAAGAAGAGCTTGGTGCAAAATTGATTTTCCATTTTTCCGTGACATAGCGTAAAAAACCCTTACCTAACCTGCTTCCAAGCAAATGTCGATAAATGCCAAAGCAAGGCACATTTATATACATGGCACTTCATTACTAATTCAAGCCGAGCTGCCTCTCTAAACGATGGCACCACAAAACAACGCAAGTTAAACTGTAATTAGTCTGTGACATTCTCATTGTTACCCTGTTAAACCTGGAGTATCATTAAGTAGTGGTTTTGAGAAAATGGCTTATAGTTTTCCATTAGATTTAAACTTACATTAACATCTCTGCAGGCTGCTCTGTTTATTTGTTTTGTTTAGGTGATTTAAATGCTTAATTATCTCTTTTCATAACGGTGTTTGATTAGTGCGCGCTAAAATGTTCCTTGATATCTTATGCTCTTGATAGTTTTTCAAATGGTTTGGTGTTATGAAATAATTATTTCTCAGAAAATTTTTCCTAATAAGGCTGAGAAGAGAAAGTTTTTCTAATGAGGCTGACATGAAGCAAGAAGTGAGTGTTGATGACATGGGAGAATGTGACTAATCCAAGTCCCTTGACAGTTATCCTTTACAATTTTTCTAGTGTAGATATGACACCCATTACATTTTTAATTGCCTTTGACTGATGAGTTTAACCAATTTGCCTGATATTTTACCCTCAGCACTGTAAACCTGAGGCCATAGCACAGTTGGTGCACAGTTTAGCAAGTTCAGCTTTTCATAACAGCATGCGATATTTTGCAGAGAACCAAGTGGAGAGCCAGATTCTATGATCTGCTGGTTTTTGATTGAGAAACAGACCAAGACACTGCAAGATACTAAGATATACTTTTTGGTGCAGTAAAGACACTATCTCCAACAAAAAGGCTTTATGGGCAAAGACAGCTGTAGAGATTAAACAGCAGGCTCAATCAACGGGCAGAAGAAGGAAATTTCATCACGACAGTGGAAGTGGTAACCGATGGCAAATCTGAAACCCCACCATAGGAAAACCACAGCAACAAAACAATTGAACCACCCTCCCAATGTTCTCAGTGTTTTATGTGTGGGTGTTACGGGTCAGCATTAATTGTTCTAAAGTCATCAGGTAAAAGCACAGCTACACAAAGGCAGAGTTGAGTTTCTGAGATTAAAGGGCTTTTGTTTTGGCTGTTTGCACTGAGGGAATTTATGCAAAGACTGCATAAGATGCTATGCCAGGATAAGCGTCCCACAATCCTGCACATTGAGAAACTTCAAAGGACAGACAAATCTGTATCCTAAAAGGCAGAAGTGACTACCACAGCAGCAATCAGTAGGAGATGTCTGTAGGCAGTGTTCTCATCTCACTGGGAGATGGTGAAGGAACTGGAGCTGGTGGGACCATACACTCGCCATATTGTAAGCTCAGCGATATTTCGTACAGCTCAATTCTGAAGGTCAGAGGGCTGAATTTCTTGGACTTTTGTCATGATCATGTGCATACATACACATGCATGCGCGCATGTCCCGTTCCTACATCTAACTTAAGCACCACTGGCTTCATGCAATACATTTAGGACAGAAAGTAATGATTAATGAAATAGATGGTGGACATTCAGTTCTTCCGGTGGGGTATGGGAGAAGCTCATCTGACTGGTGAAGAAAATGCCCTTTTATGTTCCGAAAAGCAACCACTGAATGACGAAGCCTTGAAAACTGCCTCGTGTGAAGTTCAAGCGATCAGGAATAACCGGCCAATCATGAATAACTTCAACAATCGCAAATGATCTTAATGGTCTTGAGACCCTCGATCCAAACCATCTTCTTCAGTGAGAAGCTAAAAAGAAAAACCATCAGGGCTATTCTGGAGAGGAGACTTGTACTCACAAAGGATTTTCTACCTTGTCACTCTTCCAGTTTTGCCCAGTGTCTTTTTTATTGTAGAGTCATGGGTTACAGTTATTTTTGGAGATACGAATCGTTTGAGTTCATCAAAATAATTTTGTTCACCATAGTTCAGTGCCTCTGTACTGGGTATGCCGCAGTAATTGCAAACGTTCAACAGTTGTTACCCCGGTGGCCACTAAACCTGCTATTGAGCTCTTTAATGCTATTTGTCTGTAGGTCGGTACTTAAACAGGCCTAGTTAATTGAGATGACGTACACAGACAAGTTATTTATTGTATGTTATGTCAGGCAAAAAATGCATTTCTGAGAACCCTCTCATATAATAACTTGCAATTGCATATTTCTTTCACTGAATGGTGTCAGACAATAAAATAAAATTTATTTTGAGACAACAAAAACCCAAGCAAACATAAAACACAGTTTTTACGTCACTGTTTCATTCACTCAACAGATATAGTCACCAATTACCAGTATTACCCCTGCGAAAGAGTAATTGCCCCCTTAAACTAAGTATCAGATTGGACCACCCTTAGTGTCAAAAACTGCAACCAAATGTTTATTATAATTTTGTATAAGCCTCTCACATTTCTGAAGGGGAATCATGGCACACTCATCTTTGCAGAACTCCTTTAACAAATTTTTAGGTCATGTACTGCTCTTTTCAGGTCCTGCCACAGCATCTCTTTTGGGGTCAAGTCAGGACTTTGAGTAGGTCACTACAACTTTTTAATCTAGCTTCTTTCAGCCAATTCAGATGTGGACTTGCTTGTATTCTTAGTGATGTCCTTCTGCATCACCCAATTACGCCTCAGCTTAAGTTCACACACAGATCACATTGGACAGTCTCCTTAAGAATGTTCTGGTAAACATCAGAATTCATGCTTCCTTCAATGATTACAAATCGTCCAGGTCCTGAGGCAGCAAAACATTCCCAAACCATTACACTGCCACCGCCATGTTTCTGTATAGGTTTGACGATCTTCCAGTGGAATTGCGTATCTGCTTGATGCCAGAAAATGGAGGACTTGCACACTCTAACAAGTTCCACCTTTGACGCATCTGTCCATAGAAAGTTATCCCAAAACACTTGAGTATCATCCAGGTACCTGAGACAAGCTTTTATGTGTTTCTCAGAGAGCAGTGGTTTCTACCTTGTCACTCTTCCATGCAGCCAAGTTTTGCCCAGTGTCTTTTTTATTGTACACTTCATAGATGAGGTGCCAGTGTGCCCTGGCAGAAGTTTTGGCAAGTTGGCAACTTCTGGGAGGATTCACCTCTGTTCCAAGTCTTCACCATTTGGAGATAATGGTGTGCACTGTGCTTCGCTGGAATCTAATGGCTTTAGAAATGGCTTTGTAACTCTTTTCAGACTTGTATATCTCTACAACTTTTATCCTCAGTTGTTCTAGGAGCTCCTTTGATCATGGTGTTGTGTGCCTGTAGTAACTTTGAGGTGACTACTTCTCTCTGGTGGTAAAGTTCTATGTATACCATTCAAACTGAGCAGGGATACTTTCAATCAAATGTAGGTATATTCAATCACCTGAATCAAATTTTTCGATGACAAATTGGTTGATTTTTTTTTTGTGCCAAAACTAAGGGCAGCAATTTCTTTTTCACACAGGCAATATAGGTGATTGGGGACTTCCTCAATTAATTAATTAAACAATGATGTAATAACTATGTTTTGTGTTTGCTTTGATTGCCCTGTCTCATATACTATTTTATCTGATTGTCTGAAACCATTCAGTGAGACAAATTTGCAATAAAAGAGAAAATTAACCCTACTAACCCAGACCTCTATTTTCCATGTAGCCCGCCTCCTTTTAGCACATGTGCGGAAACTCCGTCCTGCTCGGCAGCGCCAATGATAGTGGGGCAGCTCTGTTTAAGAAATGGCTTCCTGCGATCCCATGTTGCACTGCTGGGAAAACTCCAAATGACGTTCTTGTCTACGTCATAACTGAGAGTTGGTCTCTATACAGTTTCTCTCTAGAGAGAACAAGGACAGGCCTGTATTTAGGTCACAGAATTATGTGCAAAATCTGTGCAGATACCGCAGCAGCGCTATCCAGGTTAGGCTTGTGTGTGAGCTCAGGTGAAACACTCTTTACCAGGCAATAGAACAGCTGCAAAACAAACAAGCGAGCTGCTAGGGAGGCGTGAACTGTAAATTGCCTTCGAGCCAAGGAATAAACTGCATATTTGATGCATATTTTATGGCTGTTCAGTAAATGTCCATGTTAGAAACGTGTGCAGCAGTGGTGATCTGGCTACAGACTGCATAAGCACTACATAGCAAATTGTCAATAACATTTAATGCTAACAAAAGGAAGCTCAGCCACTCCAATTTATAATATGCCTTACAGATCTCGTAGAAAGAGCCAGAAAAATTCACTGATTAAAACTCAGACAACAATTACAGCTGGACAGAACTGCAGTAGTTCTACAAGTAGCATGGCAGGGCAGCTAAGCTAGACTAATGACAGAGACCAAAGACCGGCTACAACACGGAAGATTCTGTTAACTTACCGAGCTTCAAGCTGCAAGTTTTTTCAGGTTGTAAGGGAGGGCAAACAAACCCGGTCAACAGTGTGGATTGGAATGTGGAGGTTGTATTTGGGAGATCGTGCATATGTGTGACAGAAAAAGGGCCAGAGGAAGGCAGTGGTGACTCAGTGGAAATAAAGACAGGTGGGGAGCCGGGACCAGCAGCAGTGAAGAGAAGAGGAGGGGTAGGGCAGGAGCCGCAAGTGGAGTGTGCAGAGGCAGGGCATAGCCGTAAGTGGAGTGTGCGGAGGTGGGGCATAGCCATAGGTGGAGTGTGTAGAGGTGTGGCATAGTCGTAGGTGGAGTGTGCAGAGGTGGATCATAGCTAGAGTGGTGAAGACAGTTGAGGCGCAGACAGAGACATGCACAGCAGAGGGCAACTCCTGAGTCCAAGTCAGCTGAGGGTAAAACAGTCACAGCGGCGATATCATCGCAAGGCTTGACTTCTGCACAAAATGTAATCCAAGCATGATCAGTCAGTAAGCCCCCAGTAGCCTAGCATAATTAGTCAGTAAGCCTCCAGTAGCCTATCAATGTCCAAATCAGTCCATAAATAATGCCCGTTAGCGAAATGTTTCTAGGATTTAGACAAAGAAAGAAAAAAACCCTTGTGCAGCGCACCCAGTGTTGCCAATTTACTGACTTTGTCGCTAGATTTAGCGACTTTTTGACCTCACATAGCGACTAAAAATCTTATCTAGTGACTAGTGTCAAATTTGGTGACTTTGGCAACCTCTATGCTCGTTGTCGAGCAAAAATTAAATCCTTGTTGAGAGCTGAAACTCGTCTTCAAAAATGGTGCTGTTCATGCACTATTATGCTAATCTATCTGCAATTCAGAAACAATATTCCCCCCTCAGGTGCAAGCCAATTAGCTGGCTAGCATTGTTGCTATTTGTGCTGAAATTAGCACAAAGAAAACAATAATGCACGTCCCCTCATGTGCATTACACATCTCAGCTCATTGTCACTGATGTCTATAGAATCAGACCTTGTCAGACAGTAAGATTTTGATGAACCGACGGATGTTTTTGTGAGAAGGAAGGCAAGAAAGAGACCCATGTAGCATAGGTACCGCTAGGTCAGCGTGTAGCCCTCACCCTACATCTCACATTTAACATCCTTTCAAAATCAAAAGTCCTGACAGGGGGAGCCTCCAAAAGACGTGCCCAGGGGCCTTGCAGGGCTACGACCCAGCCCTGGGGCCACGAATGTGTTAACATAGTCTTGGGTGTAACTGCCTGTATGCTACGCCACATTCGTTTTACTCCTGCTCACAGCTAAGTTAGAAATTAGTAAAGGGGTGCGGCTTTTGCAATAGCATGTCAGGAGCATCACAACAGATAGAGGTATTTAAGTGAGGGGTTGTCTGAAAACACTTCTCCAGAACTTTTGTTTTAAACTCCAATAGACGGTGTTGTCCCTTTGGCAGAAATAACTTCATGTAGGCGCTTCCTGTAGCAATCTATCAGTCTCTTACATCTACTGGGAGGAATTTTTACCCACACCTCCTTACCGAGCAACTGTATTTGTGTGATGTTTAAGAGTTCTCTTGCATTTACTGCCCACTTCAATTCCCTCGGTCTATTTTTATTGGATGAAGGTCTGGGCTTTGACCTAACCATTCTGTAATTCTCCGTTGTTTTTTTTTTAACCACTCCGTTATGGATTTGCTCAAGTGTTTTTGGTGTTTGTCATGTTGCAAGATCCACTTGCAGTTTACCTTCAGCTTTTGGACATATGGCCTCTGCATGGAATTGATGTTTAACTTTATGATGGCGAGCTGGTCAGAGCCTCAATTGTGGTCGAACCAGGATGCCCCCACCACCACGCTTTACAGCTGAAATAGGGTTTATCTGTTCAGAGGCAGTTTTTGGTTTCGTCACATATGAAGCCTAGCATTGCGGCCAAAAAAAATCTACCTTTGACCCATCCGTCCAGAGCACATTGTTTCTGAAGTTATCGTTGTACCCAGGTGTTGTCTAGCAAGCTTCACTTCATGCATTTATATTTCAATATCAATAGCCAATGCTTCTTCCTTTTTGACCTCCCATGTTGAACAAATTTGTGCAGCCTCTTTTTAACTTGGCTCATGCACTTTGACACTGTCGCAAGACAATTTCCATTGATTTAAACTCTACACATAATTGCATATTGCAATTTTTCAGTCTTATTTGGTAAATTAGTTTCCCAATTATGTATCAGTATTGATTAAATGAAAATAAAAGATCCGTACAACTGAATATGTCAAAAAAGACAAAACATAGGGCGTACTTACTTTTTCACATCATTGCATGAATCATTAGAAATTGTTTGCATGGACAACTGGAAGAAGACGAGTGGAAATGTATCCGTCCAGTAAGTATAGCATAAGTGCTTGTTAGAATGCATAGTTGCTTTCCTGTTTTGACTTGAAAAACGAGCATAAACAATCCTCTTCTGGGTGCGATATTGCAAATGTTTAGTGATAGGATGTTGCCCAGAGCACAGTTATTGGGCACCATTCTTAAAAGCAGAGTAAACCTTTTTTTGTCTCTTCAGCGGTATTGATCTGTGTGAGTGCATGTACGTGTGCGGCAGCGTGTGCCTTTGCGAGCCTGTATTTCTGTGCATAATTTATAGCCGTCTACTTATTCTAACAGCCTGCTATCGAGATTCATTTGATGAGAGTTTTGTAGATAGAGGAAGGGGCACAAGAGGGTACGGAGATACGGGGGAAGGAGCTGAATGGGAACACACCCAAAAACCGCTCTGACTGATCCTCCTCAAATAGAGTATTTCCTGTCCTATCCCACCCATCGCCAACCCCCCCCCCCCCCGCCCCCATACCCCCACACCCCCCCCGCCCCCTATAATCCCCCCACATTAAGCCCGTTTCACAAGACCCTTAATACATGCTAATTAGACAGGTATATAACAGGTATATACACGCGGTCCTCGACTTACGATGGGGTTACGTTCTGATAAACCCATCTTAAGTGGAAAATTAAATTGCGTTTAATACGCCTAATACCCTTAACCCACCGAACATCATAACCTCGCTTAGCCTAACTTAAACGTGCTTAGAACACTTACATTCGCCTAGAGTTGGGCAATATAATTAACGCAAAGCCTATTTTATACTAAAGTGTTGAATATCTCATGTAATTTATTGAATACTGTACTGAAAGTGACGCTATCACACCGTTGTCAAGTCGAAAACTCTGAAGTTGGACCATCATAGCTCGGGGCCCGTCTGTATGTAAGTGCACATGCACTAGGCATACTTTACACATCACAGAAAACCACAAACCCATGGATGGACCCTGTACCACTAGCTAGCCTAGAGTCACACACAGTATTCTTCCCCATAGACTCACACACAATATTCTTCCCCATAGATTTACACACAGTGTTCTTCCCCATAGACTAACACACAATATTCTTCCCCATAGACTCACACACAGTATTCTTCCCCAAAGAGTCACACTCACACACACAAAAGGAAGCAAGTACGACGACTCCCATCCCAGATGTGTGCCACAGCCCCGCTCAGCTTGCTTTTTATCAATGGAGCACTTTGGCTCACAGACCCAGCTCTCATGCCAATATAAAGCTTTGTGAGTGCACGCTGGAGAGGAGAGAGGTGGGAGAAAAGAGGGATGGAGAGAGAGAGAGAGTGGGAGTGCTGCTCTCTTTCAGCACCAAACTCCAGAGGAATTCTCAGCAGTGGTCTCTCTCTCTCTCATTGGTTACGACTGTGATGTTTATTGAAACATATTCCTCTCGCCCTGACAGCGCCGGTGGTTTCTTCCCCCGGTTGAACAGGAAATTAAAATGGAGAGTTTAATTCTCATTGTCTGTTTCCTGAGTCATGTGCGTTGTCCCCACGCTAGTCCGTTTTTATCTCTCAGTTGAGTTTCTTCAGGCAGTGTATGAGAAAACGGCTTTGCATCACGAATTGGCCAGCCTGTATAGATTTTTGACGGAGAGTATGCAGGTCCATTTTAAATGTGACATGACTGAGAAATTTATATGGTGAGCATCTGAATTGCAGTCTTCTGCATGAATAAGTAATTGACAGGCTTATGATGTAATTATTCATAATAATTCCTGATTTCCTTTTTTTTTGTATTACATGAATGTTCGTATCACTACCCTCTTGCAGAATAAATGAGCTGATTTTCATTGAGGCAGTGAGTGTATGTGAACACGCCCACTCTCCTCATTCTTTCTTTATCATCCTTCTCTATTTCCTTCTCTTGTCTGATCCTTTCTCATATCTACACCCTCTCCTCCCACTTATGTTGGTCTTAAGCTTTTTCTCTGATATTTTAATATAATTGCATAATGCGTGAATAAACTCATGTGCACGCACACACACATAAATGCATATAAATACACACACACATGCACATACATGTGCACACACATGAAGGCATATAAATACACACGTGCACACATACACACACACACACACACACCATTTGACAATGTTCTGCCTGCTAGGGACCACTGAGATATTTCTATGGCAACCAGCAGCTTGTTCCGCTAATGAACTGGTTGCTATGGCAATGAGGTTGGCTGTGCGCAAACTGGGAAAGGGATTGAAAAAAAATTACTACGATTCTGCACACCACTGCATGTTTGCAGTCACAAATAAAGAGAGAGGATGATACTTCATTGTTTACACACAGTACTGACACACAGGGAGAGGATGAGACTCCGCTGAATGCACAATACTGACAGAGAGAGAGAGTATGAGACTCTACTGTATGCACAGTACTGACACAGACAGAGGGTGAGACACTACTGTATACACACAGTGCTGACAGAAAGAGAGAGAGAGGATGAGACGCTACTGTATGCACACAATACTGACACAGAGAGAGGGTGAGACACTACTGTATGCACACAGTACTGACACAGAGAGAGGGTGAGACACTACTGTATACACACAGTACTGACACAGAGAGAGGGTGAGACACTACTGTATGCACACATTTACTTCTTGAGGAATGACCCAACAGCAGTTGATGAAGAACTGAAATATGTTGACAAATATTAATATACGATTTTTGCGTCTCCATTATTTTGTTTACTTGCGTATGCAGAACCAGTCGAAAGTTTGGACGCACTTTCCCATTTACTTGAACGAGAAAGTGGGTCCAGACTTTTGACTTGTACTGTATATATTCAGATTACTCAGATTAGTTTATGGTTATTAAAATAATAATAATACAATACCTCCCCCTAGTGTTTCCGAGGTTGTGAAGCAACTATTCCTCATCTATAGACTCAACCAGTACAGGCCCTTTTAGCACTGTGTACATGCTCACGGTTAAAGCATTCACAGTTCACAAGGCATTCACAGAGGACATTTTGACAGTATACATTCACAGGTCAGTGCACTATGAAGGCGTTGTGAAACAGATATGTGTAACCTTCATATGAAGATTGTGTTTTCACTTGAAGCACTAAGGCTTTTCCATTACAATATTTGAACATGGGGGGGAGGACACATCCCTCCGTTCCTCAAAAAATGAAATCCAACAGCCTTGAGCCGACCATTCCTCAGACCATGAAGTTATGCTAGTGTAACAGTACCAGGGTCATATCCCGACAATTAGATATACAGTTTACCCTCCCACATTACGTGAAAAAGCTGTGTAAAAAATTTGTGTATATTTATGGTATTAAACGGTGAAATACTTTAATATTACAAATATATTTTATGGAGTTATGACTTTCGAAACTTTTAAAAATTTTCTTTACTTTTCATCTGCTACATGCATCGACTGCAGTGCTGAGCGGTTTCCCACACAAGGCCGCAAACCTCCCAAAATATTCCTGTTTAATTGTTTGTTGCCAACGAAAATCGAAAAACCGAAGAGTAATGTATAAAATCTGAGAGTAATGTATAGACACCGGACACTCATCACTTTACTCACTCCCTCTCTCTCTCTCTTTCTCTCTCTCCTTGTAGAAGTGTCTGAGGTTTAACCCAGATGCCACAGTGTGGCGGGCTAAGCAGCAGGTGCTGTGCTCGCTAACAGAGTCTCTTCGGGATGTACTCAACTACGGCCTTTTCCAGCCGGCCACTGACGGCCATGACGCTAAGTTCCTGGAGGAGGAGCGATTGCTGCGGGAATACCCACAATCCTTTGAGAAAGGGGTTCCCTATCTGGAGGTATGCCACAATCTCTCCTTTCCTGGTTATGACTGAGGATTTGTTGGAAACAGCCTTGGGTCAAATACAGACACTAATTGCATATAACTTATAAGAAATATTTGTTTTGTGTATTTAAATTACTTGCAAATTAAGTGGACCAAACTGATTACTTTTATTTGAAGTATTTGCAAATAGTGTCCTGAAGGAGCGCAGATAATTCAAATAGGTGATTAAAATGATATTTCAAATAAAATGTCAAATATTTTCATTAAATAAGATGTCTCCCAAACTAGCTGTAAAATAGCCGCTTTCCAATATGTTTTGAAGCTGTGGAACGTGTGTTCAGAATCAGCGGTCATATTCCCAGGTCTCAAATCAGATTTTTGAGACACTAATGTATTTGAAATGAAATTAGGCTTTTGAAGAATAAATATAAGTGTTCTGAATAAAACATGACGAAGAACTAAATGTTTTTTTAAGTCTGACTCATGGATTCACACACTCAAAAACATGTTTTTCAGTGGTTGTTTGTCTGACATAAACAATCTACAGATTAAATGCATATAAATTAGGTTCTCTGCCTAAACATGATTGGATAACGTTTTATTCACTCAAATAGGTGAGACTTTGCTTGTTTATTTTGTGTACAAACACCCTAATTCAGTTGCTTAATTCAATCTACGCAATGCAGTTAGTTGAGAGAAGATGGATATTGATGAACTAACGAGGTTGTGTTCATATTAAATTAATACATTGTGTTTCAATGTGTACATGATATAATCTTGTGCATTGTACTTACATTCACATAAATGAAAAACAACTAAATTCAGTTATGTTGAATCAACAAGACTGAGTTAAATTTTAAGCGAAATTTCCCAACATGCCTTGGGGTGTGACAACTAAGGTTTTATACATTTTTGTATATTGTTATGCTCTATACCTGTGCCTGCTTCCACTCATGCGACTGCTAGAGGTGACTGTGTGGTCACCATGAATGAGAAGCATTGATATTAAAACAGACTGCCTGGTTGATGCAAAGCACTATTTGGATGGAATGGTGCTGGCTAAGAAGGATTATTCCAGCAAAATAGTTCTTGCACATTCCACTCTACCTCAAAAGTAGTTTAGGTAACCCTGAACTATATTAATTAATGAACTTTTTCTAACATAAAGATACATTACATAAGACGTAAAAGTAAAACAGATTAAATAAATGATTTTAATGTTCAGACGGCACAATTCACATTTGTTGGACATAACTTTATTGATTTAAGTGCACTTAAAATTATTGCTTTCAGTAGGTTGAACTTAAATTACTTGTGTATTCATGTGCATTCAATTATTTCGATAGTTCTAAAAAAAGATATTGTACTGTTCAATAACTCAGTCCAATTTTGTGGAAGCACTGTCCACATTTCAATCGTGTTCGTTGAATGAGGTATTTCAAGAATGCAGTCTAAGAAACCTGGGTCTCTGGTGACTCCAATTACATGATAAATGAATATTTCCAAATACATTTTTTGCCCAAATAAATGAAATAAATAAAGTTGAACCGACATGATACGCATTTGTACCAGGTCTGGCCGGAGCCTTCGATAACTACATTTTGTAAGCCTATTGTAAATGCTTTTGCAGTTTTTCGGTTTGAATGGACTTTGATTAAGTCACCTTGAAACAGCTGTGCTGTTGACTCAGTTTATACGCAACCATGCAGTAGATCAACTCTACCATCTGCGCAGACTGAGTTCATGACTGAGAGGAAGACTTTCATTTTACCGTTGATTAGAACATGATGTAATTCTTTTCTCGTTCTCTCTTTCTCATATTCTCCCAGTTTCGCTACAAGACCCGTGTGTACAAACAGACAAATCTAGATGAAAAACAGCTGGCCAAACTACATACAAAGGTATCACTGTGGTTATGTGATTATGTGTGCGAAACAATTGCTTCTGTGTGTTATTATGCGTTTGACCATTCCAAAAGAATGGGGACACTGAGTTTGTCGGTACATATGTGTATGTGTGCATCCACATGTGTGTATGTGTGTGTTTGTCTGCGACTATGCATGTTGATATATGCCGCTATACACAGCCTGTGTGTTAACCCTGCTCTTCTGTGCTGTAGGCCAGTCTGAAGAAGTTTATTGACTACATCCACAGCGGTTCAGTTGAGAAGATGGCAAAGTTCCTGGACAAGGGCCTGGACCCAAACTACCATGACTCGGAGACTGGTGGTGAGAGACCACACTGTTCCTCTCTTCAGTCCTGTTTCAGGATCGCAAATGCACCCACCGGAGAGACACGGCCATTTTGCATCCAGATTCTGAGTCACACATCGCCATTTCAGGAGAAAGACTTTTCAGATAGCCTTCAGCCTATTCTATCTGTGGACTCCGTTGTTTTCATTTTATGAGTATTTCTTTGACTCAAATTAAGACTGGGATTGCAATGCAATAAAACTCATTTCCAATGAACACCTGTTAAATGAAAACATGTTGAACTAAACGCAGCAAAAATAGTACATAACAAGCCAAATTCTGCTATTCAAAAATAATTACATTTGAATGTATATTGACTGTGCTTCATATGTGTTCTCTCATTCCCACGAATTTCTTTGAATGCTGAATTACATTTGAACCCATCCCACTATAAGCTATAGGGGCAGTTCTGCGTGTTGTACTTACTGGGAAACATGAGACAACCAGGTACAGGTCCTTTCAGGCCAGGTCCTATTGCATCAAAGCAAATCCAATGAAATATTTAAGTGTTAAAAAACTATAAAAATAAATAATCCCTTTGTGATAAGATCATTTTCAAATACGTTTATCATCGAATCTTATCACTTTGATATCTGTTTATTTACTCATATCTTAATCAATTCAATTTACTGCAGTAGTCACCGGCCCTGCTATCAATTCACATTCGTAAATTTGATGCCGATTGGCAATGAACAGTGCTTGACCCTTGGTTTTGTCACGTAGCTAGGTAGTTAATAACCATTCACAAATCACAGAGAGTGATTTGGATTCGAGGTATTTGGATGTATCACACTCATTTATGTATGTATTCCATTGCTGATGGAGGAGGAATTGTCTTACCTTCCTGGGTGGTGGACATGCATGCGCTTTGCAGTTGGTGTGCGCTGAAATACAGCAGAATAAACTTGGTTTAGGAACCAGTTCGAAGTGTCCAGCGAAAGGGTCAAGTGCAGCTGCTTGCCGGGTCCATAGGGTACTTCAGTGGGCCGGACAATTTGATTGACACACGATGAAACCGTGAAATTTCCCTTTAATTGACATACAAGTGGCGTAAAAGCATCAGATTGAAAAAGGAGAGAATTGTTTTAGCTTGCTTGTGAAAATATTCCTCGAACTCCACGGTTAGACAGCATATTTCGTGGAATGTGGTGTGAAGTCAGGCGAAGAGGGGAAACAGCATGGAGGGCCTAGTTTTCTGTCAGATCCTATCCAGAGCCTGCACTTGGAGCAAGAGAAAAAAAAAACAGCACTCTGTCTTAGTGAAGCCCTGTTATAGCAGATTGCACCGCTCACATTCTCTGTTAAACGTTAATACAGATGGTACCCGACTTACAATGGGGTAACGTTCCGATAAACCTATCTTAAGTGGAAAATACTGTAGTCGAAAATGCATTTAATACACCTTAAAATGCCTAACCCACCCAACATCATATGTTATCAATACAAACATATGATTCATATACCTCCTCCCAATTGTTTTGTTTTTTTACTTGGCATATAATCACATGAATACTACAATCAATATTTCTTGCCTTTATCTTGACCCACAATAAATATAAAAAAAGATATCTTGAAATGTCCATCAGCCCCATCCAACAACCAGTTACATGCAAATAAACAGCCAGGACAGGTCTACCAGCTCAAACCAGCAACCCTGACATGGATCAGCATGGTTAGACATAGTTAGTATGAGTTGGTCAAGCTGGTTTCAGCTCCTCTGCCAGTTAGATAAGGTCTTTGATGGTTTACCAGCTCAAACCAGCTTGACCAGCTCATATCAGATAAGAAAAGTAGTTGGATTTTTCAGCATATTACTAGATGGTCCTTCTGCTTTAGAATTTAGCCATTTTAAACATTTTTACAACAATGTGTTCCAACATATGTGTATTCTGTCTTTTAATTTTTTTTTACTCATTTATTTAGTCTTGTTTTATTGCTCTCTCACTCTGTTTCTCACATGCAGAGACTCCCCTGTCCATTTCGGTCCAGACTGAGCCGGGGACAGGAGAGGGTATCCGGGTCTTGGTGCTGGGAGGAGCGCACATCGACTTCCGATCGAAAGATGGACTCACCCCCCTACACAAAGCTGTCCGAGCACACAGCCACACCGCTCTGCTGGTACCTGCCTCCGCTCACCGACTATAACGCTGACGCACTGCGAGCACTGCACTGCCATTGACACACTGTTAACCCAGCACTGCTAATGTACTGCTGATGCACCGTTAACACTCCGCACTGCTACCAACTTAACTCTGTACAGCTGTAATACCAGTGCTAAACAACAGAAATGCACTGATTTTGAGTAAAACCGTGACAATTTCAAACTAGTGAAATATACTCTTACATGTATAAGAGTACAACCTCTTACAACCTCAAACAGTAAAGGCTGTTTACTGTTTCAAGCAATACACAGCTGATCTTTGCAAACACACACCCTTTTATTACCCACACCTTCTTACGCCAAGTATTTGGACTGTGTGGCACCGGGAAAGGTGGAGGGAGGAGCAAGCCCTTCTGCTCCTCCCCCTTGGATTGCTGTCAGGTCCTGGTCCCTCGTTCAGCCTGGAGAGAATGCAGGAACTTGCACAGCAATGGCCTCGCAAACAGGCAGGCTCACTTGTGGGATGCTATTCAACCCAGGTGTGAGCAATTGCTTTCAATTAGGCCACCTATTTAAGCACAGCCTTGAAGGCAGGAGGGACAGGTTATTTGGTTTTGTGTTGTTTTTCCACTGGCTGTGCTGTTTTTGAGTTTGTTTCTGTATTGGTACTTTTGTGTTTATTCTTTGTTTGATAGTTGTGCCCAAAAGGGGGTTAAATAAAAGTCTACTTTTTGTTTTAATCTTTGTCTGTTTTCCTTCCACTCACCACCCGGCTCAGTGGCTACACCTGCTTCTGTGCCAAAACTATTAATATCCAGACCTATACACCTCGCCCGTGTCTAACCCCCCTGCATAATACGCCTTATTAATAACTATACTCTATGAAACCGTGCAGTTACTTTGTACATATCCCTCCAATATCATACAGTCACCATGGTAATACCCTCACACATACACTGCACAGTCACTCTGTTACAACCTACAGCCTCCCATGATGCACCTTTTCCTCGTTAATGACTGTGCCTCTCTCTAGGCCCTCCTGTCTCTGGGGGCCTCTCCAGACTACAAAGATCGCCGAGGCTTGACCCCGCTCTACCACACTGTGCTGACAGGGGGCGACACCTCCTGCTGTGAGACCCTGCTTTATCACAGGGCCAAGCTGGGAATGAGGGATGAGAATGGCTGGGACGAGACACACCAGGTATCTATACACACACACATACACACACCCACCATGTGCGTGTGAGAGCGTGTGAATGTGAGTGTTCATTTTGTTTGTGTCTGTCTCAACAACACTTCTGACGTTTTTATCAGCAGTGTAACTTATCACCTGTACTTTACTAAGTCCAATAAAGTATCCATCTTGTCTCTTATCCCTTGTCTTCCTTAAGCGCTATTTCCTCTTCTTCTTCCTCTATCTCCACCCTCTACCTTTCCCTTTCAGCTCTATCGGCTTTCCCTCATCACTCTTCACTTTCTCCCCCCTTCCTTCCACTCTTTCCCTAGATCAGTGAAAAGGAGGCTGTGGAATGCTGAATACACACATGGTATTCATCCCTCCATCTGTACACCTCCCCATCCCTCCATTTTCACCGTCACCCTTGCCGTGTCTCCGCGGGGCACAGGCCCTGAAGGTAACCGAGACTGCTGTGCTCAGTAGAGGCGTGTCTGTATGTGTCATCCAATCAGCAGATCGGAATCTCAGGCCTTTCGCTCATGGTGCTTTTTCCCACTTAGGGTAAGGTGTTAATTAACTGAGCTATCTTTCCTGGAAATCAGCCAAATTCTGTATTAATCCCCTCACTCTTTCTTTTGTCCTGTGTTGATGACACAATATTTTCCTCCATCACTATCCCTTCTTATTCATTCGCTCTGGGGGTCTCTCTCTCTCTTCCAGGCTTGTCAAAACGGTCATTCACAGCATCTGGAGCACCTTCTTTTCTATGGGGCGGACTCCACTTCCCAGAATGCCTCAGGAAACACTGCCCTTCACATCTGTGCTCTGTACAATAGGGTAATATGCTGCCATAGCCCAACATGTAAATATTTGAAAAAATATGGCTACATTTTCTGCATATTACCTTTGTAAGTGATTTGTAGTTACTTTATTATTGACATCCCGCACCTAAACCTCACCACAGGCCTCCTGTCAGTGAGGGAGAAGCTGCTAATTTATGCCTGGTTTTCATTGAGGCTATCAATTAGTTCCGTGCTCATAGCTGTAGTTAAAAAGCATGCATTTTTGTTGATGAAGAAATCGACTGTGCTCTTTAAGGTTAAAGATCAGTGCTTCAATGTCTCAAACTATAGGTAAAATTAAGGGTACAGCCGACGTATATTTTTTTTTATTTTAACAGTCAATTTGTTTACTTCTGGTTTATTTGGAGACTTTTAACTGGCATCCATTTTGGTCCACACAGGAAAGCTGTGCACGCATTCTGCTCTATCGAGGGGCCAATAAGGACACGAAGAACAACAGTGGGCAAACTCCTTTCCAGGTAATTTGTGTATGTTATAAATAACATCTAAGAAGTACGTATGAATTTACTATGATTTAGGAATGTGTCATCTTTTTGCCATGTAGCTTTGCTAACACTGCACTGTCAGTAAACATCCTCATATCTATGCGCTATTGCAACAGAGTTTTGAAAGCGTTATTTGTACTGTGAAAATGAAACTGACACCATGACAGGGAAAAAAGGTAGTAGTCACTGAATGGAATATTTTGTTTTTGTGTCAATCCGAATCTCTGATTTCTGGGTTTTGTTATGTTTTGCTGTGTTCATTTAGTTAGTTTCCAACTTCTGCCTCAACATTCAATGCTCCACAACAAAAACTAAAAGCCGTGTGTGCGCTAGCTTGCTAGCTTGGGTGCTGCTGCCTTTGTATATATGCCTCACTGTTTTGGAATGGCTGTCATCTAAAGATTTATTTATACCAAAATACATTGTCTGTGCCAAACATTTTACACTGCACATACTATTCAAGGTATTGCCTACATAATATTTGTATGTCTTGCTCTTGTAGATGATGTCAACACTATATTCAATGCTCGCTTTCTCATGTGTATATCAAGGCAATGCAGCCATTTTTGTCATGGAAGTTTGATTTAACTTCAATGAGAAGTCATGGAAATCCATTGGTCAAAATGTGTGTGAAACCTGTTATAAACTGATGTCTTTGCCTAGCAGAAACATCAAGAACATCTGCAAAAGACAATACATTAAAAGTAGTCGTATTGGTACCTCAGTAATTGTATTTTGAAGGGGAAATATGGATTTAGTGGACTTCACTAATTATTTTAGAATTCAAAACATTCCCTTTGATACCTCACTCACATCATCCATCATAAATCATGCAGAATAATGGGATGTAAAGAGACAAAATCACAAGTACATCATGTACGATAAAATGTGTTTTAATATTCCCTCTAACACATACTGTACATCTATGTCTTTAGTCAACAACAGCACTATAAGAGGTTGTACAGGGAAGTCAGAATTGCAGCCTGCTTTCAGTGC
Source organism: Albula glossodonta (assembly GCA_019788955.1). NCBI lineage: Eukaryota > Metazoa > Chordata > Actinopteri > Albuliformes > Albulidae > Albula > Albula glossodonta. The sequence continues at coordinate 30,882 of JAFBMS010001484.1, forward strand.
TTTTAGTACTACCCCAAAGATGCAACACATTTTGACACACGTATCCTTCCACCTGGTGCTTTTCTAAATAAATACAATGAAAATGGACATATACAACAATTCTTTTGGACATTATTAGTTAAAGTTTAACACATTTTTGTTTTTGAGAATACTTCTTGAGAACAAACAGACTTTTTCCACATATAAGTTATAAACTCCTGGTGTGTGTTAATTGTGTCATGCTCGCTCTTCAATACTGGCCAATCACAAGTTCACAAATGTGAACTGGTCAACTGCACACGTTATCAGGGGGTGTTACGCAGGAGAAAATCTAGGCAATGTATTACTGCCAGAGCTTTTGTACAGCTCAAGTCATAATATGAGAGAGCCAAATATTTATGTATTGTTTTTAATTTCCTTGAAAATGGTGTGTCTCACAACTCAAAATGAATGGTCCTGTCTGGCTATTATCTGTCTTCTATCCTCTGTCTTCTATCTCATCAGCTCTGGAATTTCTGTAGGAAGAAAATGATTACTTTACGTATTGTAGTGACACCCCCGTTCTTAAAATTAAACTCTGTTTGTGTTTGTAGAATTAATTAAGATATGCTGCCGTCGGCTCCCTTGTTGCGGTGTTGTACTGCTAGTTCAGTTCAAGAACGGAACTAGAAGAACTAACAGTGCAACACCACACACAGTGTCTGTCACTCGTGGGGTCGTGTAGAATGTTTGGTGTGTTTCCATGGGAACGGGTCATCGGTAGGATTTGTGGGAATGGGTTTCATTCAGATGTTTAAATATCCATCAACTTGTATTATTGGCAGCAGTTTTGAGTTTGGTTTGTGAGTAAGCAGGGCCTGCGACTGCTGTGTAAACGTCAATGTGACCATTGACAGTTTCTTTTTTACAGATGCAGGGTGGACAGAGCATATGTTGAACATATGTGTGTATTTGTGTTTTTCAGGAACATATGTGGCAGAGTGTATTTACAGTAATGTGCAAGAAGTCAGAGACCACCCTTTCATTCATTCAATTTCCAGTCAAGTGGCCATTCAGTACAGAACGTAACTCTGAAGCTACCAAAAGTTCCCTAATACTGGAGTTCAAAAAACAAATGCAACATAGTGACAGACTGACTTGGTAGATCAGATAAACTATCTCAATCAGATAGACAGAAATGAAAGCTTTCATCTTTGAGAGATAGGGAAAAAAAATCAAGCTCCACTCTTGGGTTTGTGCTTCATATTTGAAAAAAAAATCAATGGGTGTTTCTGTCCATGGGTTTTCCCACGACTATTCTTTCCTCCTAAGTTCATTCTAACCTACTTCCATCTCCTACCTTTTATCGGTGGTCCATCAGGGGTGTTCCCCCGCTACCGTAATAGTCAGGCATCGCTCCGCCCTTCAAGACGCCAAGCCCAATCTCAAATACCAAAGTCAGTACTATGATGTAATAGCAAACCCTTTCTAGATGCACTCAAGCTGTCCGAAAATGTATTCTGCTGAAATGTGTTTGAGATTAATTGGATCACGAAAAGCAGAAAATTCAACCAGCTTCTAATACTGAACTTTGAAAGCGTTTACAACGAAGCACAGAAAAATATCCCAGCAAATGTCTTTTATAACCTCAAAGCAAGTCTACTAAAAAGAATGGAGGTTACAATAGGCTGGAGACAAAGGATGGACACACTAAATACGGAAATTTTTCATTTGTTTGGTGTAAATTTGTGTTAAATGTATGTTTCCGGAAATGAGATAAACCAAAGGGTGGTTTCTGGTGGTCTTCTGCTCAGTACTGTATGTTTTTTTAGGATCAAATGTGGCAGTGTGTATATATTGTTTTTCAGGTTGCAGTAATGTCGGGGCATTTTGAACTAGGAGAGATCATTAAAAACCATCGTGACTCAGATGTAGGTAAGTCTTGGGTCTGTTTTGTGTTTGTGTATGTGAGTGTGTGTGTGCCTGGACGGTGTGAGTGTGTAAACATATGCATCTGAGCTATATTTATCAACTGATTTTCATACTAGCGTTTACCTGTGTCTGTGTTTGTGTCTGTACGTGTGTGCACATGCGTGTGTGAGGGCGTACATGCATGTGTATATGTGCGCGTGTGTCTGTTCTTGTGTTTGTGCCATGTATAAATTGCACTAGGATAACAGGTATGGCATTCGCCATGTCACAGGCTGGCTGGACAAAACCCCATACTGATACAGCACCCAGTGTGGCACTTTTAAATTTTCCTACAGAACAGACAAGAGGTTTGCTAAGTGGTTGAAAACATGGGTATTGAAACCAAATTTTGTGTCTGTCAAGAATCTATTTTTGTACAAATCCATATCCCACGATTGAAAGGGTTCCGTATTGCTTCAGTCTCTGTATCGTCGACATCTGTTGTAGAGGAGGCAGGGTTTGGATATAAAGTTGGATATTTTACCTTAGGCCATGCCATTTTATTGTCGGTTGTCAATGTTCCATTAGCTACCATTGTCAGGCTACCTAAGATATTAGCAACAGTGTGCGCATTAGCTAGCACCTCACTGGGGCGAGTTTAAAAAACTGTTGAGATTCTCTGCATCTGTGTACACTTCAACCGGTGTGGACAGAGAGAGACAGTACAGGAGTGCACATGATAGTGTAAGCAGGGCAGGCAGACACAGTTGGAGATGAGAGAGTGGGGACCAAAATTACACTTCCTGGCTCTGTAGCTATCTCCATTGACTTCTGTTGGAGTCACTGTGTCTACATGTTTATATACTCTAAGTGGGTGATGGCGGCTACTGGCAACTGGCAGAAAAAAAAAAAGTTATGCACATAGGTGACCACTTTAGGGACCATATGGAGCCCTTTGAAACTGAATTATCCTAATTTATCTCCCTGGCAACATGCATTTGTGGGATGCCGCAAAGCCACAGTTGAAGCATTCCCTTCTCTTAGACTGTTTAGACTGTGTAACACATAGTAGCTCCAAACTAACCTAGCGGCATGTGGTTAGCAGCCAGCAGAGATTGTGTTTGTTGGCTAACTGTAAGTGATCCTGGCAGGTTTGTATTTAGGCACATTTTAGCATTAAATCTTAGCCATTTTCGTGTGTGTAAGTATATACTGGAGCGCTGGCGGTTGTGGTTCGGCAGATGGCTCCACCACTGCAGCTGGTTATGCTGCAACATGGCTGCCTCATCCCGCCCCAAACTGATTGATTGGCTGGATGAACAGGATGCCATTATTTAATTAGGGCAGCTGATTTCTCAACCTCCAATAAAAATGTGAAAAAATGTGAGGGGCGACTGGGACCCGAGGGATGCAGTTGTCGTGTTGTCCAATTCCTCTGCTCAAACTTTGACTTCTGCAGCAGTTTTGTGTTTCTTGGGGACTTGAAAATGCAGATATATTGATATTGAGGGTTTATTTTCACAAATGATTCAGGAATATAAATTTCTCTTTTGCACCTCAAAATACAAAGGAGGACCACCCTCCATCTTGGCTCAGTGGACCAGCCACCACAGATAGGGAATATAAAAATTTTATATGTATATATACGTTCAGTTTTTAACATTTTAACATTTGTTAAGGTATTATCATTCAGTTTCTTAGTTTGTGTCAAGGATGTGTATTATTTTATTCTGGTATATACCTGAGTAGTGTACACAATGAATGAATCTTTACTGAAGTACTATTCGGTATGTGTGAGCAGGTGCTTGTAGTTTTTTTGTTTAGTGTGGTGCATTTGGATTTATAATATCTTGCAATATTATTTGTTTCTCTTTGCAACTGCCGTATGCATACGCTTGTTGTGCACACCTCAATTATCTTAAAAGTGTTTTACACTGCATCATACAGTCTTTCTCCTTCTTTTTGTCTGTTTTATCTCTTTTGCTTTTTCTTAGTGCCCTTTCTTGAGTCGCCGAAGTACGCCCCTCAGAGACGAGAGAGTGCCCGCACGCTTGCACTGCCCCACCCCCACCCTTTTCTCCGTGCCAACAGTGATAACAGCATGAACCTGCCCGACTGGATGGCTTTCCCCAACGCGCCCACCTCCAACATCGTGTCTGTGCAGGTACAGCTGTCCCCCCCTTTATATACAGTCATGGGCCACATAATGTCCGTTCAGCTAACATCTGACTCCATGTACGTCTGTGGTCCCGTAAGGTTATAATAGAGTTCAGAAATCACGATCAGAGAACGGGACGTAGCGGATTTAACCTTGTAGTCTAGAAAACTGTAATGGGCATTTTTCACTGTTTTCTGATGTTTGTACACCACATGATCAATCGATTAATCGAGAAAATAATCGGCAGATTAATCGATAATGAAAATATTTGCTAGTTGCAGCCCTAATGTGTATAAATGTAATGTTTGTGTTAGTTTTATCTTTTTTGTTCCTTCCACCCCATTTTTATTTAGGTTGTTATTTATTATTTTTATCTTTTGTAGATAATAGAAACTATGCCCTTTAACAGATGTTGGATAAAGAGAGTTAATGTGTCTCTTTCCCAGGGGTACAAACATTCAGGGACCATGCGCAGCTCCAGCAGTCCCCGGGGAGCCCGCACACGCTCCCCATCTAGGGGCAGGGTGGGGGAGCGGGAGGACAGGAGCCGCCAGCCTCGCGGAAGACAGGGGTGAGGAGGCACAGTCAGGATGGTGGGAGGGAGATGGAGGTGATACAGTCCGATGCAATGTTTGGAAGACTTGTGCTCCTTCACTTCCTCGTTGTTATTTTCAGGCCTCCTTCAGACTCATCACACACCCAGAGTGCACACAGGTCCTTAAGGTCAGCCATGTATTGTAATGGTTAGGGAGCTGGGCTTGTAACTCGGAGATTACAGTGTAGTATAATGGTTAGGGAGCTGGGTTTGTGACTCAGAGGTTAAAGTGTAATATAATGGTTTGAGAGCTGGGCTTATTGCTCACAGGTTACAGTGTAGTACAATAGTCTTCTATATTTAAAGTGGAAGGATATTCCAGGTAAGGCACTGCTATTCTAACCTATAAGCAAAGTACTTGCATATGTAGATATACAACTGAATGGTGTGTGGACATTTAAACTGGGTAATTCTCTAAGTGCATATGGTAAAAGCCTTAATGTAATGTAATGTAACAAGGAACACACCTCACACAGGTCTGTGTCCCCTTCCGGCCAGGTCTGGATCAGGAGCGAGCACAGGGACCACAGGAGGCCAGCGACGGCGGCTGTACAGCGCAGTCCCGGGACGAATGTTCGTCGCAACGCGATCCCATTCTGCTCAGGGTGACAGGGAACTCAGCCTTAATAAGGGGGACAAAGTGAAAGGTGAGGGTGCAGGGGAAAGATATTTGCACGCTGCAGCGCAGCCCAATGCGCAATCCAACAAAACAAAATGGGCAACACCAGAACAGAACTTCACACCAAAACACTTGGTTAAGTCAGTAAGGGCGAATGTTAGAATAGAATCCCTTTGAATGTCCAGAAATAAGAATTACTATGTGCGACCTTATTTGTACAATTACTCTGAAAGGAATGGCAGAAGTGTGTGTGTGTGCGCGCGTGAATAATTTTATGTGGTTAGGTCATGCCACTTAGTATTTCTGGATCAGAAATAAAAGATGTTATTCAGTAATGTGGCATGAGGCCAAAGTGGAATTGGTATGCCTACTGGAGCTGTGGACCTCATGGAGATGGCACAGGGGTACTATATAAAGGGCAGTGCAAAAAAATGTAAGTACTGAGTATTGTCGGAAAACAGAGCAGCAGAAAGCATTGGTGTGGGTGTATCTGCGTGTTTGTCTGCTGGATGAGTGTACCGTCCTGACACGCCCTTCTGTATCTCGCCTCTCTCTGACAGTGCTGAGCGTGGGAGAGGGGGGGTACTGGGAAGGGACGGTCAAAGGCCGGACGGGCTGGTTTCCCTCAGACTGCGTCGAGGAGGTAGCCGTGCGCAGCCAAGACAGTCGATCAGGTGAGACCTGGATGCTAAACGCCTTCGCTCTGGACGCTAACAGCTTTAAATGAGGGGCAGAGCACTGCACAGTCAGTAAAATGGCAGCGCGAATTTCGAGTGACAGAAACACTGGAGAGTGGCTGTGAAGAGTTCTCTTATCTGTTCCAACCATAGCCTTCGACAGATATAGCAACGTCAACATCTACAGAAACACAGCGGGCTGCTAGACCAGTGTCGTTGCGCGGTGATGTTAATTCCATCCTGTTTGTGCATCGTAGACAGCCGTAGCGAAAAAACCAAGAGGCTGTTCCGTCACTACACCGTTGGATCCTATGACAGCTTCGATGCCCCAAGGTAAGAAATTGGATGCCAACTTTATTTCTGGGGCTGCTGGCAAACACAGCATGGCTAAGACAGGCTAAAGTTAAAACACAGCATGGCTAAGACAGGCAAAAGTTAAAACACAGCATGGCTAAGACAGGCTAAAGTTAAAACACAGCATGGCTAAGACAGGCTAAAGTTCAAACACAGCATGGCTAAGACAGGCTAAAGTTAAAACACAGCATGGGTAAGACAGGCTAAAGTTAAAACACAGCATGGCTAAGACAGGGGTTAAAGTTCAAAAACAGCATGGCTAAGACAGGCTAAAGTTCAAACACAGCATGGCATAGATACACAAAAGGTCGAACACAGCATGGCTAAGACAGGCGAAAGTTAAAACCCAACATGGCTAAGACAGGCTAAAGTTCAAACACAGCATGGCTTAGACACACAAAAGGTCAAACACAGCATGGTTAAGACAGGCTAAAGTTAACACAGCATGGCTAAGACAGGCTAAAGTTCAAATGCAGCATAGCTGACACACTGAAGTTCTGCGGTGTTGAACAACATTAGACTCCACTGTGATGGGCCATGTGTAGGCATAAGAATGACTGTGCTGCACTGCACTGAAAATCAGAGCCTCATAGTACTGCAGGGTGTGTTTAACTGCTGGGGAGTGTGGCTCTCCCCCAGGGTGGATTTGGCTGTGTGGCTCTCCCCCAGGGTGGGTTTAGCTGCTGGGGAGTGTGGCTCTCCCCCAGGGTGGGTTTGCCTGCTGGGGTGTGTGGCTCTCCCCCAGGGTAGGTTTAGCTGCTGGGGTGTGTAGCTCTCCCCCAGGGTGGGTTTAGCTGCTGGGGTGTGTAGCTCTCCCCCAGGGTCTTGGTTTTGAGATCATTTCTGGTGTTGCTTGTTCCTAATGATATATGGTCCTCAGTTTTGCATTGAGTTAAAAATATATAAAAATGGTAAAAAAAAAAAAAAAAGCTGAATGTCAGTTTGAAACAAGGTCAGTACACATCCAAAAAAGGATTTAAACATGCCTTGAAAACTTTACATTCCTAACTTCGGCTGTGGTTCTACAATTGGGCTTGACTTTACTTTGACCATTGGATTGAGTTCTACGATGCTGGGCTTTAGAGAAAGGTTGGGGCTCTATCTTCATGAATACTACCTGTTTAACTCTGACTGCTTCATGGATGCTATATATTTAACTTTGCCTGCACTGATATGATAAAGTCCATGTTTTCTGGTCTGTGTTGAAAGCTGTGACGTTTAATATTTTTTCTGTTGTTTCCTCTATGCAACTCTACAGACTGGCCGTCTTTGCACAACTTGTGTTTCTCAGCTGTATTAAACCTCTTCCCTCCCTCTGACGACCCCTACTGCATTGTTAGACTAGGCCAACTTTTACATATTGAACTGCAGTTAGAAAAAACGAAAAATTTTGCTATGTGTCACCTGCAATTTGTAATGTTTACATGTGATTATTTTTCTGTTTAGAAAGGAAGTTTTGGCCCCCAGTGGGAGGTGCACTGGTGCTGTGGTTTGGCATTTGACGCTCAGTAGGAGGTACTCTGGTGCTGTGGTCTGGTGTATTCCCACTAAAGCCCAGAGCAGCGATCAGCAGGTTATGCACGTTTTCAAATCTCAACCCCCTCCGTGTCCCCAATACAGATGGTCCCCGACTTACGATGGGGCAACATCTTTTACACAAAGCCTATTTTATAATAAAGTGTTGAATATCTCATGTAATTTATTGAATGCTGTACTGAAAGTGGAAAACAGAACGGTTGTATACACTAGTGACCGCGTGGCGGACTGGAAGATGCAGATCGCTGCCGCTGCCCAGCATAACAAGAGAATATCTTACCGCATATTGCTTGCCGGGGAAAAAAAAACAAAATTCAAAACTTGAAGTATGGTTTCTACTGATCGCGAAAAATTGTAAGTCGGACCGTCATAACTCATCATAACGTGTCTTTATAGACAAAAAACATCGTTAATAAGAAGAGAGGGACTCAAATGAAGAGAGATGGCTCTGTGCCACAAGGTCAGTTGTAGCCGATTTCTTCCATGCATGAGGAGACCGATCGCGCTGACTGTTGCCTGGCTATCCAAATTCACTCATATGCATCGCTGCTCCAATTTGTGGTTAAGACTTTGATGTACTCCAAAACCCAAACAGATGCTATTTCACAGACTTCAGTCTACGTTAGATCAAAGCAGCACCTCTCTCACGTTAATCTGTAATCTTTAACCAGTCTTCTCTTCGGGTAGGACTGACACAATCTAAACACTCAATTAAACACTCGGCTTCGGAATTGATTCCTCTCGGCTGTTGTGATCCGAAGTCACCATGGCGTTTCAACCGCTATGAGACCTTGTTCAAGGAAAACTGAAGAGGGGGAAGTAACAAACGATTCTGGATCGCCTAGGGTGTGTTTCTGATCAATCAACACAAAACACACCCACAGAGAATAGAATTGAACAATTCTCATTACTGTATTTTACTCAACTGTAGCATAGGGCATTGTAGTAAAATGTACTATTTATGAGTTGTGAATAAATTACTCGTATGGCCAGGTTTGATTCTTGGTTCATTTGTTTGCAGAGTTTTTACTGTGTGGTCGATGGCATTGAGAGTGATGTGTCATCTGTTCGCCATCTCAATTATTTTCATTTTGTCTCTTTTTGTGTCATTCTGGGTCTTTAAATATTCCCTGCCCTTATTTATCTATGTAAAACCTCTCTTCTGTTTTCTCTCTCTCTCTCTCTCTCTCTCTCTCTCTCTCGCTGTCCCTATTTTGATATCCCCCTCTAGTTTTTAATTTTCTCTTTATTATTCTCTCACCCCCACAGTGTGTCCATCTGCAGCCTCAGAATGGAGGTCAGACAGTGAAGGGCACACAGAGAGAGAGAGAGAGAGAGAGAGAGAGGGAAAGAGAGGGAGAGAGGGAGACGGAGAATAGAAGGGTCCGAGGTTCAACGCCATCAGACATCCCCGTGCCTCTCCTGGTTCCATACTGTGTCAGATGAACTCATGGAGACCGTCGCCTCCGCCTCGCAGCGGAAGGTCAGGGTGGTGTACCATCCAGGAGGAGGTGTCTCCAAGCCCAGCTGCTCAAACAGTATACCCACCTATTAGCCTTATTACCATTAATACATATGGGCTGTGGAGTTACCATATACTCACCTATTAGCCTTATTACCATTAATACATATGGGCTGTGGAGTTACAGTATGCCCACCTATTAGCCTTATTTCCATTAATACATATGGGCTTTGGAGTTACAGTATGCCCACCTCCTCAGACAGTATACCCACCTATTAGCCTTATTACCATTAATACATATGGGCTTT
>JAFBMS010001485.1:0-40437 GCA_019788955.1 Albula glossodonta
TGATAAGAAGGACAGACAATTACAATGAAAACATGTTGGAGATATGAAATGCTAACACCTAAATTTAAGACCATGTAGCACAGTAAACCCCGACCAAGATCTTTTCTCATACCATTAATCAAACACTATAAGACCTTGTTCCAACACAAATTTCAGCCAAAATCTTATCAGCCACAATAAATAATCCATAGGCTACCTGCATGAACATGTCTGAAAGACTTGCTTCTGAACACATAACTCAAAACACACAACGTGTATTTACACACCGAGGCTAGGAGCTGACGAATTCTGTCATAACATGCTCTTTTTACTGGACAGCATGCAATTACACTCAACGCTGGAGATTTTGAATGCATGATCTGTGGGGATACGTGGAACAGGCTTTCATTTTCATTTCAAGCAATACAAAATGCAGGTAGGGTGGTCTGAACGTGTTGTAATGCGTTTAAAGTGGCAATTGCTTCAGAGAGAGAATGAGATATTTAAATGTCAAGCCGTACCCTACTCTGGTGATTGATCTGTGTGTGAAAGAAAGAAATAAAGCAACGGGATGGATGCATTATTTTACGGAATTGATTTGATTTAGAGCGGGATAGTGTAGGATTCAGCCTGAAGCCTTTCCTTTTGGTTTGCTCAGGATTTAATTTAACAGGACTTTTACTAGAGAGCTGCAGAAGAAAGGGGATGGCTGCTTTGCATTGATACAAGCACCTGCGCCAGCTACACATCGTGAATCGCTTCCCATTGGACCCTGATACAATGTGTATGGACAGAGCAAAAGCACAAGAGCTGGGATTCAATCGGACAAACTTAGGCTCTTTAACGACTTATGCAATTCAATCAAAATGGAATTCTTTAAGGACATAAGCTAGTCTATTTTAGAAATATTTCTTTTTATTGTATATCTTTTTTTATCTACTTTTGAAAAGAACAAATTCTAAAAGGCATGTTTGCTAGTGTCCAATCAACAGTTATCGAACATATTCAAGTGCAACTCATGTTGTAATGTAAATAAACTTACGTTGCGATATAAAGCCTGCTTACATTGAATTGAATCAGCCCTTAAAGGGGCTAACTCTCATAAATGTTGTTCTCACCAATGAACACTTTACATTTCATAAAATATTGATGAACGCCACTGTAATGGTTAAATTGTTCGTATGCACGGTTTACGATCGAATCCGTGCATATACACGAATGATACACGAAGCCTGTTGTTTTGTATGCAGGAGTCTTTCACGCTTGCTAAAAGATTCCAAGAGTGTGTTTACTAAACACATGGTCAGAGAGTTCATCTTGACCGTGAACTCGTGTCCCACAGTGGCTGGTTATGGCAGGGCATTTCAGTTCATTGGATGGAAACATCCGGTAATTAAGGCTGAGCTCCAGTCTGTTCATTAGTCATAACTAGGCTCGGTCTTCAAGCACATCAATAAGGAGGTAAAATGAAGAGGACGCCTGTGTGTTTATAGGTACGGTGGAATCTGGCCGTTTACAAACATAACTAAAAGACTTGTTTGAAACACGCCAATAAAGAACACGGTGGCAATCCTGGGCTGTTCTTCCAGCTCGGGAGTTCCCGTTAAATTCCTGGTTCATGATTGCAGGGTCCCTCGTCAACGTGGGCACACACAGGGAGGCATGCACCGCGCTTTGCCTCTCGCCGCTGCTCATCTTTTCCCTGCAGTCCACCAGCTGAGCCGTGCAGTCGCTGCATCATTAGCCAGGACAGGCAGACTGCAGGCTTTGATACCAGACCGCAACGCATATCGCTGCAACTAAAACCCCGTGTTTACACCCATGTTTAAGCAGATGTGGGCCAATTTCCACTAAGTGTCTCTGAGTAGGAGCGCTGATCTAGCCTCAGTTTTTCCCTTATACGGCCTTACTTTGCTCATTATAAGTGAAAAGACTAAGCTGACCCTAGATCAGCGCTCTTCTTCTGAGACGGTCTGTGAATACTCTCTATCTATGCATTCACTGAAAGGTCAGGTGTATTCTTTTCACCTGACTTATATTTTAAACCTAAATCATATATGTCCACTGGAGTAGGTTGTTATCTTGGTCCTTCCTGCCTTATTCACACCTTCTGCAATTAATGATATACCTTAACAGACATTCTGATGCTATCCACATATTTACCACAGGTCACCTCATGCGCGCTAACGTATATGATAAATTACCAATGTACATGGGGGATCCAGTTGTGATTGTAATCTGTGACCCTATGAATAGAGCGAGCACATAAACTGACCGGAGGTCAAACTGGGGCTGTATGATTATGGACTGCTCGCTGGAGGTCGATTGACCTCTCCTGCAGGTTTGACGGACAGAGAGTAATCCTTGTTTATGGATCCTGGGCCAAGCAATGGGGAGGATGACGCTCGGCTGGGCTTTAGCGCCATCATTTACATCTTATTAAATTTCTGTTATATTACCCATACACTATCTTGCTGACAAGTCTCCAAACATGTATTTACATTTATGGCTAACCCTGAATGATGATCTTTAAACGACAGTTCATTTGAAAGTGAAATTGACCAGCTTGCTATTGATGGCCAGACTAATGTGTTGCACCAACATAATATATGGCATTTATATTTTTGCCGACTCAGCGCTATCGCAGCCCCAGCTTATGATGGCAAGATTACTGGAATTCGCTGGAATGAGATTAAAGTCTTACAAATGTACTTCCTAGAATGGTGTTGACATCATCACATATAGAGTTTAAGCGACGTAAATCCATGATTTTCTGCTTCCAAGAACCATTCATTCAGCCCAGAATGACTTCACTTTGTTTTTATTCGGCAGAAGACACTGACCTTGAGTGCTGTCGATGTTTTAAGTCTAATTATTATTTCATTTACTCATACTGCCTCAGGTACAAACTGCTTGCTGACAGGCTTTCTGCATATTACTGGACAAAATTTTCTAAAATCAATCGGCCTGTACCAATGAACTACCTAAGTGTTATTTATGTGCCTAGTAGAATGAAAAAAATAAATATTTTTCACTCTTAGAGCTGCAGCAGTGCCAGCTGGATTGAAGTCTACGATCGTTTCTGTTTTGTGAATTAAATCACGAGTTGAGTGTTTTAGAGTTGAAAGGCAGGATAACACGCTCCGGACAAGTGGTGAAAGTCACAGACTGGGACCTAATCAAACAAAATTAGTCTCTTTAAGGGCATATTAAATCAAAATTGATTTTAGTCTTTTTGTAGGGCATATGATGTACTATTTTGGAATGAGGAGAACAAAGAAAAGGACATGTTTGCTTGTCTCAAATAAAATAGAAATCCTCAAAGAAGTTCATGTTGAAATGCAAAGTGTTTTGATTGAATTGAGTATGACCTTAACGTTTGTCTGACTGAATCCCAGCCATCGTCTATGGAGGTCATTTTGGGTTGTGTCCTGTTGGTTTTTATTTCATTGGATAGCGGCTGTAGTCTTAATTCACACAACCTGTGTGACCTGAACCAGCAAGACATAGCTGGATCCAGTATCGGTCTGACTGCCATGTGATAGTCTGGGTCACGACATCCTGTAATTCTGCCCATTCCGAATTCATGGCTAGAATCTTTGAAAACTTTGTGTTGGTGTCTCAAAGCAGTTTCAGGTTAGGTTATACCAGGTGTCTCATACTTATCTCAGCATCTGAAATCTCAGGATTTTAAGTCTCAGATAAAGCTCACTCATTTCTCAGCACATTGAATACATGCATACTGTATATCATATACCATTTCAATGTTTCTCTTGCACTGTTTCTCAGTACTGTGATTATGAATGGCGTATAAACAATGTTCTCAGACTCTACATGTGTTAGATCTTTGAGTCAGTGTCTCATGTTGGCATTGATACATCTTAAATACTTGAGAAAACATCATATATATTTCACTGATCTCAAATACCTCTCGGCTTGTTGTGAAAATGCCTCAAATGTCTCTCACTGTATCACAAACATGTCTCACAACATGGATTTCGGTGTCAGTCCCATCTCACTGTATCTCAGCCTATCATTTTGACTCAGACGCGGGTACTTACCACATGTATTTTTAATGTGGTGCCTCATCCAAGAATAAGTAATGAGGGATTTTTGACTTGGACATGCTCCACTTGTTCTGCCTTGCTTTTCACATATACACTTTCGTCAAGTGAATATAAGTGTGATTAGATTGTAAAAAGCTTCAGGGTGTTGCGGCTTTGGTAGGGCTTTGCCTGGTGATGCTAGCTCACTAGCCCAACACTCCCACACACCCCCCACCCCCACCCCAACCCCCTCCAGGTCTTGGCCGGAGGCTCGTCACGGATCTCCTACCCTGCATCTTCTTTCTGAAGTCCGGTAATCCCTCCTGTTGAGCAAGAATTACGGCCTTAAGTCCCTCCCCTAATTTCTCGTATCCCCCGGGCCTGAAAGACCATGCGGCCGTAAAGCTTAGGGGACATGAGACATGGAGGAATTGAGCGCTGGCGGGGTGTGTGGTTAAACGGCCGCTGTTTATGTTGTTTTGTGCTCACACAAAGGAGCGAGGGAGCAGTTTATCAGAGGTGTTCGAGGGCGTACACTATGCCGCTGCGTTCATGATTACAGACAGTGGGGGGGGGGGGGGGGGGGGGGGTAGTGGGGGTTGAACAGTGATGTAATGAGGAATTAGATGACTGAGGCATTAGGTACGAGGCACCGGGATAAGATTGGGGTGGAGCAATGACGACATCAGAATTTCAAAGCTTCCAATCGACTGGCAAGTTCTGCTGAGGATAATGATTCACATTAGGTTCTATGGAGGATTCAAAAGGGTTTACATAGTCTCGTACTTTCTCTGCATCACTGACATGAATGATTTTGTACAGCTTTGTAAAAGCTCTTCAGTTGTAAATGTGTAAGAACCTAAATTCTTGTCAGGTATGTCTGTGTTGACTTAGGTAACCAGATGCTCTTGTAAACTTCAACTTGGATGATCAAGGTCGAGCTTCCTCGAATATGAATTTTTCAAGATGCTACCACAACCCTTCCACTTGCTTGTGAAACATTTAGAGTCATGATATCACTGCTTATATTTCCTTAAACCCCATTGCCATTATTAGCCAGGCGACATGTAGTCTATGACACGAGGACAGAACTCTCTGCATTTCATTTTTCTTCTTTGTTGCAGGCTTCACCATTAGAAGGATATCTTTTATTTTTCGTCCCCTGTTAAATCAGACTCAATGGCGAGGCAATGCGCATGGCTGTTTTTTTATAATCTAATGTCTTCAAAGTCGAAATGTCAGCCGAATGCTAACAAATCGATCTGTTCTGACATTTGACAGCAATGGTCAAATCCATTCAGACGTAACATATTTCTGTGTACCAGTGTATGGTGACGTTTGGACTCCTGAATAGAGGAGCATTCGTGTAACTTAAAGATAACAATAGGACTGAGTTCATGGTAATTATCCATTGGTTAATTTTATCATGAATGAGGAAATACCCAACCCTCAAACTTCTCCGAACACAGGAAAATTCTGTCACAGATCAATACATTCTGATAAAAATTTTACCCATTCGCTCACTGCCCATGAAATTTCATATAACGAAAGAGGTAGCAACAGTTGAAAATTATACCGTAGGACATCTTGTCAGGCTTTGCACAAACTCTACGGGGCTGGTTGCATGTGCTTAGGGTTGATTGGAGAATGAAACAACGAGGCCGGGGCAGAGGCTGAGTCATCGCACTTGCTCATGATTTAAAACAGACCACTGACAGAGAGAGATCCTCTGCCCACCATGCAGATTAATGCAGCGTCTGCGTCTGTCTTTCACAGAACCCACCTCTGCCACCAGTGTAGCCGGCCTGGCATAAATTCACCTCCACACTGATGCAACACATTGTTTAATGACGCCATCCATCCAGGCTAACATGCAAACCGCTGCAACCTGCAGTACTGAAATTACCATGGTGACAGATGGTTATTGAATTTTAGCGAGGTTGGATCATTTAAAAAAAAATGCCTAACGTAGGCCCTGCTGAAGAAATAGATTTCATATCTGTTTGATGTATGAATTTCACTGTCGATCTAGTTGAATCCTCACATCTAGGAGAGAAAATGTCTTCCAGATTAAAAGAAAAACGGAACAGCCCCTCAATACTGATGAAAATAAAAAGAGGGTTATTCAAATGTCAGAAAGCAAAAATAAATGTTACGGTTCTGGCGCTCTGAATAAAAAACGAAAACGATCAGAATGCGGGAGAGTACGTCGATGTCAGTGGAGCGTCTCCTGCTTGCGGCTTTGGGGGCAATAACACATATTAGACTCTTTTTGGCTTAATGAGTTTAGTTTCTATTAGGGCTGTAGATCCCTGGTGTTACCGTGGAAACTGTTTACCTGCTGTCTCGTTTCGGAGCGGTTGGAGAGTAAGGATAATGGAGAGACTCTCAGAGACGAAAAGTTTAAATCGCACAAAGCATTTTCAGTGTTTATTTTCCCGAGATAGTTCAGTTCTCATTCTTTGTATATCTGCAGAAAATACTTCAATTTTGTATTATATTGTACTCATTACAAAGTATTCAGCCAACACAAAGGACCCTGTTTGTTAAGAAAAAAAATCATTTCTTGAAGAAAATGTTCCCATATGAGCAAGTTTAGGTTTATGGTCAAAATGATCGCATTTATCCATGTGCATTAACTTGCGGTGTTCATTTTTGGGAGTTTTCTGGTCCATTTACTGGATTGGTTCTGATCTAGCCTGAGTGTTTCCGCTTGACTGTGTTTGTAATATGATCCCCTCTGCTGTATCTCCCGTAGAAGAAAGCACACAGCAAGGATCAGATGTTACCCGAACATCGGATGTAGCTTTACCCATACGTTCAGCCTGCGTTCTTATCCAAATACTTGTGACAGAGGCACACGCTAGGAAGAGCAGCAGTCCACTCTGCTGGTTATTCCACTGATCATTTGCATCCATTGCCATGTTCCTGTACATGACTATATATGATATATTTCACTGAAATGCTCACAAAAGGACTATTTCTCTTGAAGAGTAACTGGTATAACAAGATCCATGTTTTTTATGCACTTCTTTAATAACATGACAATACAAATAATTTTCTTAAAGCTGCATTTAAATTTGCCTTTAAGAAATCCATACTTTCAGGAGTCAGACTGATGCAATTTTACAGCGAGCGGTTAGCATTTTCTTTTATACATTACTGGCTTTACACACCTGCAGCACAACCTAGCCCAGTGTGTCGACCCAGCGCAATGTTTTTTTTCTAGATTTCAATTTGGTTAAGAAATTTACAACAATTATCCTGTTATAAAGCAATGTAGCATTAGCGGCATGATAATGGAGCACCGGCAGGGAACACGGAGCTGCGGTGTGAATCAGCTGTGGCTTTATTTTTAGCAGCTGTTCGGTTGTGACCGCGGGCAGGTTCCATGCATTGTGATAAACAGCAGAGGAAGAATACATGACAAATGACCCTCTGGAAAGAAGTCAAGGTCTGCTTTTGTAATTGCACCTGATTGCTTGAAAAATTTTACCTGGAGCATTCACTAAACGGAGGTCTACTTTGGATACTCTCATTGTGCTGTGATGTTTGTGTGTATTGTATTTGCGTGTGTGGCTGTGTGTTTGTGTGTGTATGGTACATAGCTCAGTATCGAGAGTTATACATATACAGTATGTCACAATATGTTTTTCAGGATAAAGGTTTTTTCAAAAGCTAATAATAATTCACTGTTTAAAATATTATGGGTTAAAGAGAATTTTACAAAAGCAGCTTGTGTCTGATTAATGTAGTTATTACATACATTCCCTGCTAGCTGCA
The DNA here is from genome assembly GCA_019788955.1 of Albula glossodonta. Classification (NCBI taxonomy): domain Eukaryota; kingdom Metazoa; phylum Chordata; class Actinopteri; order Albuliformes; family Albulidae; genus Albula; species Albula glossodonta. The sequence goes on from JAFBMS010001485.1 coordinate 7,809, forward strand.
GTAGACAAAAACATGAAGTCAAATGGGTTTTGTTTGTGTGTGTGCACGTACCTATTGTGTGTGTTTGTGCGATATGCATGTGTGTGTAATTGTAAATGTGTGTGTGTGTAAGTGGTAGCTGTGTGTGTACATGTGGTTTGTGTGTGTGTGTATGATTACATGTGTGTTTGTGCGATATGCATGTGTGTGTAATTGTAAATGTGTGTGTGTGTGTAAGTGGTAGCTGTGTGTACATGTGGTTTGTGTGTGTGTGTAAGTGGTAGCTGTGTGTGTACATGTGGTTTGTGTGTGTGTATGATTACATGTGTGTGTGTGTGTAAGTGGTAGCTGTGTGTGTACATGTGGTTTGTGTGTGTGTGTATGATTACATGTGTGTTTGTGCGATATGCATGTGTGTGTAATTGTAAATGTGTGTGTGTGTAAGTGGTAGCTGTGTGTGTACATGTGGTTTGTGTGTGTGTGTATGATTACATGTGTGTTTGTGCGATATGTATGTGTGTTTAATTGTAAATCTGTGTGTGTGTAAGTGGTAGCTGTGTGTGTACATGTGGTTTGTGTGTGTGTGTAAGTGGTAGCTGTGTGTGTACATGTGGTTTGTGTGTGTGTGTATGATTACATGTGTGTTTGTGTGTGTTTACTTTTTCCTTGAGGGTGTTGTGCTATATATGAAAGCTGAATGGAGACAGCCACTCTTCCATGGATCTGCTGCAAGTTTCGCTGGAAGCTGAGCAAGGAAGTAACCTCCTGCAATATGATCATCACTAATGAGAACTCCTCTGTGTTTTTAAGACTGTTAGACCACCTACACTGTCAGGGATAGAGACTGTGTGTGTGTGTGCGCGTGTGTGTGTGTGTGTGTGTGTGTGCGTTCTTGTTCGTGTGTGTAAGAGAGAAAGAGAGAACTATTGAGAGGACTGTCACAGAACATCCCCAGCCAGGAATCAGAACTGATTGGTTACACTCACACTTAGCTTTTATATGACAGAGTGAAAGAGAGCGTTGAGCAGACTAAGTCGGAAGATTTCGAGTAGGTTGACACATCCTGTTAGGATTTTATTCACTTACTTTATGAATATCTCAAATCAGACCAGTGTATGCAGTGTATCCCAGTTAGACACCTGAGTTCCTACAGGTATGTCACCCAGTAAGTATAAGTATACAGTCACTACATATAGGTCATTGTGTGGACTTGTTTTTGTTTTTTGTTGTGATGTCTGCAGGACAAATGGCATCACAACATGCATTCAATTTCTGAAAAGCACAGAGTGAGATATTTGCATACTATATTTGCATACTATTGCTCTGATTCCCCCTTAGACCTATTGTTGCAGTCTGGGTTTATCTTTGATATAGAGCCTATTTGATCAGTGGTAATAGCAGCAAAGAGACTGACAAAACCTCAGGTAATTAGGCGTAGTTATTGTGCAAAAATAAGAATACGAAAAAAGTTGCACGCAAAAGAATCAAACAGAATCGGGGGAATAGATAATAATAAACTGTGATGTGCATTGTTCATGTTCTCAGGCTATATTTAATCAAACGCACTTGAGGCCTGATTAACGAAAGCATATGGTATATGCAAAACTGTTTTGCTGTTGCAAAAAGACTTTCGGAGCATGTGATTGGTTGAGGTAGTTCATCTACTCCAATTACAAATCATATCATTGAAATTATATGTGCAAAAATATCAGTGCTAAATCTGGCCCGTCGTATCTATTTAAAGGCTAGTGTGATTCAAACGTAAGAGACTTCATCTACTTTGAGGGTATATGATATTCAATCAATCCAACCTTTATGCTCATAAGGATAATAATAATCATAAAGATAACATTTATCGAACGTATGTAGAAAATTCATAGCTAACCAAGACAAAATGTGACAATGCACCTTCTACAAGGTGAATATGACAGTAATGCTCAGTTAACTGTTGTAACACACTTCAGTTTTGTTATTTGTCATTGTCCATGTTATGTCATATTTCGTTTAACTATTTCTTGTTTTAAATTACTTCTCCTAATCTTGAACATAAAATATATTGGAGAGAGTTAGAGTAGAGTGTGGTTAGTAAGAGGAGGGAGTCTGGAAAGTGGATAATGAAACAAGTAAATTCTGTTGGTGGAAGGACAGAGTTTTGATGGTTGTAGGAGGTCGTGTGGAGGTCAACACTGGACAGAAGCAGTTTTGTGACAGAAGAAGGGAGATTGCTTTTATACATTGTAAAATCCTTGCCGTACGCATAGTCCACCATCTTGTGTTAAAAACCTTTTTACGATGCTGTAAATGATGGAAGAGACTGAAACTCAGTCTTTTTAGTTGCGTATGCAGAGTCAAAAGCAACGCAATACATAAGGGTGAGAGACGCTGGACTTCATACGTAAATTTACATGGCATGTAAAGGATGGTAACGCATGCTAAATGAAAAATGCCAAGCTTGAACAAGTTAAAAGTTGCCTTCAGTCTAGTTGTAGGTGCTATGTGTGAACTGGAGGTTTCGTGGTTGTGAAATGGTCTTTTGTCTATCTTTATGAAGTGAGCTGGGTAGGAGAGCCCTCAGGGCGGATGAATACGTTGCATACCCTGAGCAGGTGGTGAGTGAGCTGGGCCGTTCACCATGAAGACCGTATGCACCACGTTGTGATAGCTGGGTGTCGCCTCTGCAGGAGAACCGGCAGCTCCGCGCTCGCATCCCATTGGGGCACTAGCCGTAACCATGGTAACCTCTCTTTAATGCCCAAGCCTGTTTTTTTTTGTTTGTTTTTTTAGTACCCTGGGGGCGTGAATATAAAAAGCTCATTTGGAAGGAGAAGTTCTTCGAGCACATGGTGATGTGACGGCGGGAGACAAATAAAAACGTAATTCTACTGAGCGGACTCCCCTCCTGCTTCCGTGAAGGCACTGCCATGCGACGGTCCTCCTGATGAATCCCGACTGTGTGTGTGTGTGTGTGTGTCTGGTTTCTGTGCTTTAATCGAAGGACAAGCGCTGACAGGAAACCTGAAGACATGTATAGCAACCAGCCTGTCACCATTATCCCTGCTGTAATGCAAAAGGGAAACAGGTTCAGAGGGATAGCGATTATCCTATGAAAATTAATAATAAATGTAAATAACAGCAACAATAATAAATACTAGATTGAGTGTTATCATCACTATAATTATGAAGATGATGTCAATGATAATTATTATGGAGAAGAGGAACCTTACGAATAAGGATTGTAGGAATTTAAAAAATCAGCATTAGTCTTTTAAGTTAAAATTCATTATAATGTTTAAATCTTTTTGGCTCAGGAATTTTCCCCCATGCCTTTGCTGTCATGATGAGGCAACATGTCCATAAAAAACATGCTGGTACCCCGCCCCAGACTCTTGGCACCCCACAGGTGATCGCCAGGGGCATCGGTGGCGTGTGCCAGGCCTGCACTGGAGCTCGGGCACAGGTGCCAGCGTCTGATTGGCAGGGAGGCGAGGCTCTGGAGCGCCCCACCGCTAGGATGCCACACGCTGCTGCCGGGGCAGGTGGGGGGTGGGATATGGTGATAGTCACACCTTACCATGTGCCCGTGAACCTCGCCATCAAAGAGCCACCGGCCCTCAGATATCCGCAGGGCTTTTTTTTTTTATCAACAAACGTCACGAAGGGTCCGACCCAAACACTCTTTCAGTGGCTCTGCAGCACACAAGAAGCAAGAGATCAGTGCGGGGAAACGAGCTGGGGAAACGGCGAAATATGAAATACAATATCAGTCCAGAGAAAAGTCGCTCCTTCGCATCACCGCAGAAGAGCAAAAGGTTGCAACGTGCTTCCCGTGGAGATGAGGTTTGTCTGGTTCGTGCAAAGTTGAACACGACCTCAGTGAACCCAGAGCTTTCACAACGCGTTTGCATAGTTTTAATTCATTCGAGTAATTGCCCAAATTGCGGTGACGGATATGAATTGCAAAAATATCCGGCTCATGTTTTAATCCTTTATGTCCATATAGTTAAGAACAAAAGCGCTGGAGAGGCTAGTCTGAACTGCCTCCCAAGGCTAAACCCACAGGAAGTGCCTGAGTCAGTACAGAGAAGGTCAGCGTAAGTTTGTTTAAGTGAGAAAGCACTCAGACAGAATATCAATCTCAAAGACAGCTCGTGTTTTGACACCTTTGGGTTTGGATTTCACTAGTTTTCTATTTGTTTTCTCAAACACTCATACTAATATTACTTGGACTGGGGCCATTTTGAAATAAAAGTTTGAATGTCTAGCACAGTTATTGATGAAGAAGTTTGGTGCTCTCCTCTGTCTGTGGACATAGAATTTAATTGACTGAGGTAAGTGGTCGGTATCTAATCAAACAATCTTAGCCACTTTTTGGGCATGTAAAATTCACTCAAAACAATCTTTACATTTCATACAACATACATTTCTTCGGGTATTTTCTACTTTAGTGGTGACAAGCAGACATGTCCTTTGGAAGGTGTCCTTAGCTGATAGAATAAAATGTTTTAAATCTACTGACATCAACTTTGATTGAATTGTATATGCCCTTAAAAAAAGCAGTTTTGATCGGTTGTTTGCCAGTGTCATTTAACATGTACGTGTGATGTAGCACTATTTTGGTAATTAAATCGTTTCACCTTCTTGTGCTTAATTTATCTCTTGTGGAGAGAAGAAGTCTACAGCTAAAGGGGGGAGTTGTTTAACCTAATAATTATAACCCTTTTAGCAAGGATACCCAAATAAAATATACTTCTTTACACTCCAAGAACTGTTCACGATCTGAGGAAATGACTATTCGAGTGGAAGTTTGGATAAAAAAATCAGTCTACACTCCCGAAAATTTCACTGCCAGATCCTTTTAGTCTAATATAGGTTCTGTATAAACTCTACCAGAGGATGACCGTACGTTGAACATTTTGGAATGGTCAAAACCATTTGTTTAAACAATCTCATCCCTACTTAGATCACACATAACTCTCATCGCTCTCTCGAATATCAGTTATCAGAACACGAACGTGTCAGCGTGCAAGCTTTCCCATGGATTTCCTCGTCCGTGAGTTAGAGAGAAGCTCTGAGTCACCACTTTCTCACACTAACGCACTGTGCCTCGGCCCCCAGCTGTCTCCCGCTATTTACTGCGAAAACCCAGACAGTAATGCAGCCTGGCAATCCGGCCCAGTCCTTATGGGGAAATGGAAACCGCAGCTGTTGATTTCAAAGGGTAGTAGGATTCATCCATACTCAAAATGGTCTCCAGCAGAGAAGGTCTGAAAGTGGTCGTGAACCGAGGGAGATACCATCAAAGACCCTGGGTTCATCCCGTACAAGAAGACCTGCCGGGACGCTGACAAGGTCTAGAAGGGATGCCATCAATTATTAGTGCGCGCTCTATTCGATCTACCAGGTGGCCTTCTTGACATCATCCTGATAGCTCCTCTGTTCTACAGTGACAGCTTGCTGCGAGCTGGGCTGTGATACAAGGCACGCACACACACACACACACACACATCAGATCGAATGCTATTTTTTATTTATTTATTGCATTGACTTGACAGGGTCAGTAGAGACTAATCAACACATCTATGTTGGTGTCAGGACTTTGCAGAACATCTCATTTCCATATGCAGCCCTTGGGCAAGTAAAATTCTGACAGGGTTGCATGTCACATTGCTGTGACAGCAAGAGGTCAAGGGGGCTTGCCCATGAGAATCACATGGCACACATCTAACATACAATCAGACTCACACACACACAAACCTACACACTCGCACAAAGCCGACTGAAGATTAATGATTCTCAATCCTGGTACGAAATAGGAAAGCGGGAGATCATTGCCTGCATGTGAGGAATACCTCCTTAGACCTTAATGACTCCACAAAGCATTAGGATCACTACAACACAACAACTACATGTTGGGGAACTAAATGTTAATCACCACGATACCATAACACACTTTGGTGAGACTGATCACCAATGCACAAAAGCGACACAATCTATTCAGTTTACCCCAAAAATGAAATCATTCTCACGTTTCAGTTTTATCATATGTGATAATTAAAAACTGAAGATATACAACCAATATACCAACGATAAGTAATGTTATGAATACCACATTACAAAGGACAAAGTTTCCAGAACAATACTCAAAAACACAGTAATACCACATTAGCACCGTCCACACACACTCTATACAGAAGCAGCATGTGATTCAATCATTATTTCTGCCGAGTGTAACGTTGGAATTGAGAATTTATGACCTTTGAAAATGGTCTATAGTTCTGTAACATCACTATGATAGAAATTTATATGGAAACACAATAGCCGTGTATAGATATAACGCTCAAGCCCACAGATCAATCATAATTCATTTCACACAAAATGTGCTGCAAAAGAGTTTGAAAATAAATACTGAAGTTAGTTTAAATCTATACTTGTAGGTATGAAATATGACCATTATATAAAACACCTGCATGAATTTCCTTGAGGAACACAATCAAAAGAAAATGTTGCAATCAATAAAATATAAAAAAAAAACAAAATGAAAAGCAGACAAATTGTTTGAACGTTAGGTTGAAATACTTCCTTTTATTGTGGTGGCCTTTTCATTCTTCCCTTGGACATTCTGCAGGTATACGATACATTACTTCAGACTTTAATTTGTCTGACAAGCAATGCCTGGATAATATTAATACTGTATTGGACACTAACGGTGCATTGCACATAAAATTGGTTTATCTATAGAGCTGCAGTATTACATAGAAAAATACACCAGTGATTTGTAGAGCTGCAGTATTCTGTGATTGTGTCATTCATCCCAAGTGCATCATTAGATAGCACGCCCATGTGTTCAGAGAATTGATTTGCAACCCAAGGAATCAAGGAAACACACTGGAACACTCACAGAAAACAGGCTCCATTTTGCCTTCTATTTAGATGCTGATATCTCCACTGGACTCTTTGTAGTAACCTCATTACAAGGTTCTACATATTACCTATTTGTGATATCAGTATCTTGGAAGACCCTTCAAGTGTTCCCAAAGGGGACAAATGAAGAACCCGTAAGGGTGCAAGATAGACCCTTTTTCCTAAGAGTCTGTTGCTATCTCTCCAAGAACCCGAGAAGTACCATTTTTCTACTAGTGCAATCAGTAAAACGATATAATTTTTTGTATTGTGTTGCAGTCATACTTCTGACAGTGACCTTCCCTAGTTACACAAATTCATTTTTACTTTGCATCGACTTAAAATGAAAGTGGGCATCGATATCATTTGGTTTATTGAAAAACCACAATTGCATTATGCACAACCTGTGAAGTATAAGATGCATCGCAGAAATCTTGGAGCTGCATTGTAATTCTGAATACAGCCTAAATGAAAAGGATACGATGAGAGATTAAGCAGGGCCTGTGCCTCCTCAGAGTTATGTAAGCACTTTAATATCTCTGCTGCATAATGCAACTGGCTGGTCTCCATGGGATTTTTCTTTCATTAAGCATTTGAACCGTCCTCTTTGAGAGACAGCAGTCTGCTTTTTGAAGTCAATCATTCCGCATATCCATGGGCAAACAGGCACTTTCAAGGTCAGGAGTTCTAGCTCGATCCATACACCTATTTTGATGTCTCAATAGTTCCTCCCAAGGATCCGTCTTGTCTGAAAAGACTGATGGGAATGGCATTTAAAAGTCGGGACAACAAACGGAAAAAAGCTGTCTTGATTGGTTGTGTAGCGTCGTCATCTCTAAGGGTTTTGAAGAGAAGAGGGCAGTGTGCCACCTAGTTGAGTGATGCCCTGGTTACCCACCCCTCACAAAAGGGGTCAAAGTGGGGGGGGGGGGGGGGGTGTGTTATTCCGAAAATTATACCAGGGGACAATTAGACGTCACATTGAGGGAGTCAGGTTGGGAATTCAGGTAGAACGGTTGTATCCTTCCTCAATTTGGGCAGTTTGGACCTGTTGACAGGACCAGTTTGATTTGTCGATGCTGATTCCTTGTATGTGTGTAAAGTTACCTCTATTTGTTATGAATAGAACACAGATGTTTCAAAAGGGTGCACTGAGGAAGGCTGAAGCCGGAACATTTGCTTATGTTCCATGAAATGGTGTGTGGTCTGCCAGCTTAATTTTTCACTGTCTCAGGTCGCTCCTTGGTTGTCTTTGAAAGCGTCTGTAAGCACAGACATAGAACACAAACACAGACAAAACGTTAGCACTATAGGCTGGAAAAAAGCGGCACGCTAGCGTAGAGCTGTATCTGGGACAAATCTTGTGATGGCAAGTAAGTGCACCACCTTCCCAGCATGCACTGGGTGACACATTTGTCCACCTGAATGCCTGTACTTGTGGCAGGTGCCCTGCGAGACACAGGTCCGCCATGGAGAATATCCACAGCAACATACATCTTCTGCAGGCATCTCTGAGCACAAAGCCCAGTCCAAAGCAAAGCCGCCAGCGCCTTTCTTGTTCTATGCTCTCTGCACAAGCTGTAGAGGACCATAGTACCTTTCCTTATACAGGATCACCATAGAACCCGAATGGCATGAATGTTCTCTGAGAGAGACACCAGGGTGGCTGCTATGTGGAGGTCACTGACTTGTCTAATGTTTCATTAAGCAAACCCGCGAGGATGACAGAGGTTCAGAAAGCCAACCATGGCTCTACAAGTCAAGCTGCAGGGAGAGAGAGACAGAGAGAGAGGGAAGAAGGAGAAAGGAGGGGTTCAATAGCTGTAGGGAGAGGGAGGGGAATAGGTTCAATAGAGTCTGAGGGGAGAGAGTGAGGGAGGTTCGCTGTTGGAGAGAGGTAGTGGGGGAGGGAGGATGGTTCACTGTAGCTTTGAAGAGAGAAAAGGAGCTGGTCTTGTTGAAGAAAAAAGATTGACTGTTGGGTCTATGGGTTTCTAATCCTGTATACAGTCATGAAGGAATCCTGTGCACAACATGCATCAAATTTACTGCATGTAGGTACTCACGAGGTAACTGCATCTGCTTAATTTGGGCCATACATTCACCCTTCTCGCCTCAATATTTTATGCGTTACATTAATGAGAAATAGCAGGGAATGGACTGAAGGTCTGTACAACACTTTCCAGACAAATGGTTCTGCTCTCACAATTAGGTATCTATTTTATGGGAATTAATGGGTGACAGTGGTATTGGGCAGGTGGTAATGTGTACATTTCTCTGTACTTACAGAAGAAGCAAACTTCCCGAAACGTCAGAATCAGCAGAAACGGTTGTGCTAACATCTGAAATCGGTATCGGCTCAAGAATTATATCAATGCATGTCTAATTGCCCATTTATACTGCAGGATTTTTTTAATGGAGCAATAGCTCAAGGCAGGGACAGATGCTTCTCATCTGAGATTAATACATTACCCATAATGCCTTGAGTCAAGATATTTAACTAGTGTGCTATTGGGCTTGGGCAACATACACTAGATTTTCGTGTATATTGAAGAATTTTTAAATAGACAGTTGTATGCCTGAATACGCTGGCAAAAAGTTACAGTTTTTTTTGTTGTTAGCATAAATTTATTATTGATATTTGAGTATTCCTTAGGAAATGGCTGTTTAGCTGAGTTAGGTGATTAAGCTGGTGGGAGTGATTTGAAAGCTGTTTCTAAGCCACAACTGTAGAAACAATTCAATGCGTTCATGCAGTGAAACGGAATAAAAAAGAAATGGCCACTTACAACTCAATTGCTCGGATCCAGGAACGATTGTGAAAGCTGCCATTATGAAAATTGTATCAGGAATCCGCCGCACGTTGTTAGGTTTGTTTTCAGCTGGCCGGGCCTACCCCTGCCCCATTGTCCTACTGAGCTTGTATCTGTCTTGTTTCTGTCATGTTGCTTTTATCTCGGTGGAGCTTAAACACTCTTTCCTTGCAAATGTCCTTATGTTTTACATAAACGTCTGATATGCTGCGATCTGACTGTTTCGTCTCACCCTAGACTGTTTCTTCAGCTACGTGGGGAGGGAGAGAGAGCCGCTATTTTGTAGTCCATTTGACATGCACCGTCTTCCCCACACAACTGCCACTGTCTCTCATTAAAATTCTCCATCCATCCCTTCAATGGTGTTTGCTTTTACATTCTCAATGGGCCAGCTATAAGCGATGGAAAATGAACTGTGTCTAACATCTTATCTGTCAGAGATAACAAAATTATTATTTAAATACAAGAGAAAGATTTCTTTTTCCATTCACAGTTTGTCGCTCGCAGTTTGAGGGAACAAATGTAAAAAAAAAAAAACTTGTAATTTGGTTGCAACACGGTTGCTTCTTTTTTCGTCCTTTTGTTGGGGAACATCTGTTTCTTCTCGCAATGGCCTACTAATTAGTTAACAGACAGCGTTCCCCCAGTCGTAAGCATTGTAAGGACTTCACTCTGCTGTCACTACATCACAGAGGCATTGTGGGACTTTCATATTTATATTACAACACCACCCCCTCCCCCCAGTCTCCAGGAAGGGTGGTAGGAATTTTAAGATGATGACAGGCCAAAAATAAAAGAAAAATCAAGATTAATTCTTTAAAAGTGTCTTCATTCCTGATGGTCTGAATCTGCTCGTGTAAGCTAAGACCACTTAGAGGGAAGTATCTCTGATCAAAGGCGTCAGGAGCGGCACCGTCGCTAAACCGTCGCTCTCTGTCACAGTTCAACAGCTCCTTCATACGCTCTGATGCTCGTGCATTAGACACTTCAAACCTGCAGCGCTAAATGTCTCTCTCTCTCTTTCGCTCCCTCTGTTTCTGTTCTCTGTTTGCTGTATGCTTGAGCGTGTTTGTAAGGACTTCTTGTCCATTGTGAGATTCAATCTCTTTGTGAAATTTAATAAAATATTTTTTGTTCCTGTGATGAATACATGTACGTTTCTGCGGTAATTTTCTAAAAATGTACTGGAAACCCCTATCTCCTTTGCAATTTGTAAGAGCTCCCACCTAATATGGATGGATAATCCATAGATATGTGGGTGACTGAATAATTTCATAATGAACTTTGAAAATGAGTGTCTCACCCCACTATCGTAACTTGAGAGTTAATTTTTGTGTCAGCAATCCTGCCCCAAATTGATGACCAAAAAAAGAAAATCAATGCCTGCTGTTTGTTTTTTTCCTACACCATGAAACCACAGCAAATCATTCTATCACCAGGGAAAAGAGATTTACTTCGTAAGGCAGCCGTCCAATCAGAGGCTTGCTTGTGTAAACGCAAGCAGTGGGACGGTTCGGTAATGAAATGCTCCTGCTTACACAGGTTAAATGGGTTTCACCTTGATGAGACTGTGGTGTGACATGAATAGCATATGTTCTTTTATGCCACCTTATGAATGCTGGGATACCTACTCTCTGGAGCTATAATCAGATTTGCATGAGCTGGAGCAAATGCCAGCACAATACTAGTACTACTCAAAACCAGGGCTGTAGAAGATGGTATCAGACCCAATGCAATCACTTGACTATTCCCTAGGCATATTAATGGCATATGCATTTATGATATGTGCCAGTGATACATTCCTAATTTGCCTGACTGGGGTATGAAAGGCTGGAGGCCCAAACCCCAGTGAAGATCAGTGCAGCTATGGAGCCATTGAGCAAGACCCTTAACCCCAATTAATTGTTCCCAGGGGGTATTAGCCATTAGGTAGTTTAATCAACTGTAAGTCGCTTTGGATGAAAACATCAGCCAAATAACTGTAACGTAACGTTAAATCTTCCCTGTCTATTGTCAGTCTCTAATGCCAGTGCCAATAACAGCAGCGGTTTACCAGTGAACGGTTTTCTCAACTCACGCAGGGCTAAAGGGTGCTCCGCTCACCAAAATCCTAAATGTGTCTGTTTTATAACAGACACGGACTGTTTTAATCACATAAAAATGAAGAGCTTTGAAATAAACACCTTGAACCAATCAAAGGTTTGTAGCAAGGTAATTGTTTTTTTTTTAAATTTCCTTACATAGTTATGACACTTTGTGCTGATTAGTTGACTAATTCTAACGAGACAAACATTTCAAATTGTAGTTGTGTAAGGGAATAGTTACAATTACAGTTTTACAAACTTGTTCACTTTTTCTTCACACAGATCAGTAAGCTAACTTTGGTGGTTTCTGTAACACCTTGCTGTGCTTTTGAAGGACATCCATGCATTTGGTAGTCACTTTTAAGTATCCATAGTGATTGAATCCAAACTACAGTAGTTACCGCTATCTACAGCTTGCTTGTCGGCATGCACAGTCACCACTGGCAGGTGGAAATGACATGGGTCCCCATGACATAGAGATAATGGAAAAAGATAGCGTGACCCAAGTTAGGCGAACAAGCCGATCCCCCATCTCCTCTATGGAAAATGGCCATATCTCTCACACAGACTTGGTTTGTTACATCGCCTTGCCACGGGGTTGCATTAGCTCCTTTGCAGCTGGTAATGTAGACCCGGGGAAAGCCTTAAATAAGTGAAATTAATTGGAATTTCAACCACTACATCCAAAATGTGTGTGTGTCTCTCTTTGGCACCAATACTCTTCTTTCCCAGGATCTGTATTAGTCAAGTGCAAGTTGGCCCAGTTTGCTCCTGTTTTGAATGCATTTATCCACGAATATACCTTTACCGCTGAATGGATTTGTTGCCCAATGTTTCTGTCACGTATTTCAATGTTTTCCCAAGACTATTTGATAGAAAGCTCACCCTTAATAGGGTCTGTATTTCCTCCAGATACAACACCACGCTCCAGCGGACACAAACTCTATCTCGCAGTATGTATGCGTTTTGAAAATTCAGCTTTTTTTTCATCTCTTCTGAACTTGGTGTTTTTATATCTGTACAGTAATTAAATATTAATAAACCTCTGTGTGATTCCTTATTGCTTCTGGGCTGGGTTCTTTCTTCAGGTCAGGAAACCGGTCTCTACCCAGTTTATTTACAGTGTATGCCTTTGTTCTGAACTTAAAGTCACAAAAACAAGTCTTTTTGTGTCTTGTTTAAAATGATGAGTTGAGAAGTTTCTTTTTTGTAAAATCTTTTTTAGAAGAAGATAAGATAAGAAGATAAAATTGACTGTTCAATAAATTATGTCATGTCCACCAAACTTCTGTACTGAATTATGAAGAAGAGAAAAAAGAATGTTGAATGTTGACAAAAAAAAAACACAACCAGAAACTTTTATCTAATTTTTCAGCATGGGATCGACAGTGTTTCCCTCCTACAGTCCCATTACACAGTGCATCTGTTATGAGGCGTAGCGAAAGAGATAGCAGAGAGGAAATGGAGGCAGTTTTATACAGTATTGTAAATGCTTTTCATTTATTAGCTTATTTTAGTTCATATGTGTGTGTGCCTGGATGTTATTCATCGTGTGGTTGTATGCGTATGTGTGTGTGTGTGGATGCATGTGCATTTTGAAAACTGTACCACATACAGTAATTCACTAATTTATGTTTGATTGTCTGTGGGAGTAGAAAGATGAAAAGCATCCCAGATATGTTTAGGAGCAGCTGAAAAAGCTGGGATTTCAGCAAAACGGCATCATACCTTAACATCATAATGACCCCCTCCCTCTATGCCTACTAGTATCTGTGAGCTTGGTTTATAACCTGCACTTACTGTGCGAGGCCATGAATCCTGCAGCATTACTGCCGGCTCGTTGGTTGCCTATTTAGTCTAAGACTGGGTAGGTGGGCGGTGCTGGTGGTTGTAGGCACAGGGGGTGGGGCAAAACTCCAAGATAAATCGCATCATAAACGTCATTCCCCTGTTGAGTTTGTATTGGCGCACATTGGATATGACTTTAAATGTCATCCAATTTTCCTCGTCAGCCATAAGGGAGAGCGGTGCCATTCAGTGTTCAAACAAAACATTTTTCACTTCCGATCTGGAGGAAGTACAAGCATTGTACCTTTTCTACCTTTGCTTTCAGCCAAACCTTCATGTCATGTTATGTTACACTGGCATCTGTCACAAGGATACACAGATGGGTTTCTGTGTTACAAGGATATGAAATCAATATGAAAAGCTGTTCTTGTATGCGTAGAAAAATCAAGGATTTCCTCAACACCGAAAGATCATTTTTTAAAATCCTTCTTTCCGGGGTAGTGTGACTATAATGACATCATTAGGTTCTTTACCTCAGTTCCAGGATGACTCATGAAAGCATAAAAGTGTCATACAATCGATAAAATAATCCCCTGAAGCCAGAGGTGAATGAAAAGTGAATATACACTTCGCTGTAAGGAATATCATCTTCTTCCCCTATTAAAATCACATTCCACTCCCTTCCTCATCTTCATTTCCGAATATAAGGAGAGTCATGCATCCAGGTCTGTGTAACTGCTGCTTGGTTACCAGTATCTCCCTCCAGCAGACGGCTGGCCCCTCTGTGGAGCGGGATGGAGGAACCGCAGGGGAAGTTGGAGCTCGGGGAAGCTGATTGATGTTCTGTCACATGTCAATGCACCATGTTGTCCCCCCCTCCCCACTTTGATCGTCAAGGAACAAGTGCTTACAGAGTTTTTTTCTCAGAGGAACAGGCTCTTTCTTCAACCTTTAAGTCCTCGGCTTTAAGCTAAGGGATGTTGATGCAGGCCGCCATCGTTGCCATACATAAGGCCAATTGAATATAAGCACAATTGCTGCATAAATCTTGTCGTACATGTTTGTTGTTTTCATTCATGTCCTAATTACTTGTGCTGTTTGAGGGTTTTTTTCAGCGGAGGTTTGTTGGGGCCATGTTTGTGCGGCCCTCCTGTCTTCAAAGCTTGGTTTATTTTTGTAGCCCGCTGGGCGAATGTTTGACTGCTGGGTGGCTTCTTCTGAACACGGTCAGTCCAGTGATCCTTTTGCTCTCGCGGACCAAAGCAGAAAAATAACAAGTTGGCGAAAAGCAACAGCGTTCGCTTTTGAAAAGTTTCCCTCCTCCATTCTCCTTGCAGCGGCGAAGCTTAAATCGGACGCAAAAACAGTGGACGTAATGCAGTGTTTGTAGCTTCTTCTTTAACCAAAAAAAATCCTGTCAGACAGATAATCCATATTTGATGAAATTCGGATTCTGGCAATGTCCCGATCCAAAAAAAAGGCTTACATTCCCAGCAATGATGGATAGTGTTTATGTAAACTTTATTTCATCGATAATTCTGCGCTGATAAGCACTGGGATTTCAGTCCCGCTGCCCTTTTGACAGTACGGGTCAGTGGAAAGTACAAACTGAATTATACATGTATAGTAATCGAAATGATGAAGGTGCGAGTGTTTGAATAAGGTAAACCGGTCCACGATTTTGCTGATCACAGCTTCCTCAGCACATCTGTGTCCATTTACCTTGGCACAGGTGTGGGGGGGTAGGGGGTTGGGGTGGGGTCGGGGTTCACGGAGGTGGGTGGAGCAGAAGGGCCTGTGCCACCAGAAGCCTATGGACCCAGACTGGCCCTGGAGGTGCCTGTACCAATAGCATCGAAAGATCACATCATATCAGATATTCCTCTTGAGCTGCCAATGAAAGCATTGATGAGGCTGACTGAGTAGCACCTTCGGCTTCCTGGCCAAGAGCCCGGGAGCGCAGGAGCCTGGGGCTGGAGGCCTGCCAGCAAAATGGCGCCTCACTTAATTTCTCTCCGCACTTCAGTGTGCACACCTCACACCACACAGGGACAAATACCCATCTCCCCCACTGAGCACCTGTCCACACTTCAGTGCAAAAGATACCTCAATCAACTCTGCGCTGGCGGTAGGGTACAACAGGAAAATGGCGGACATTTGGTATCTATGAAATAAACACAACACACAGCTACGTTCACGTATAGCGGAACGTAACACCATCCTATAAACACAAACACTTATACAGAATCACATACACACAATGCAAGACCATCACCACACACACACACACACAGGCCCAAAACCTTCACACAAACACACTACAGTCTCAAAAAGGGAACCAGACGAGGCAGATTGTTATGTAAAATATCTGATCTCTCAATCAAGATCCTTTTTTAGGGTGTTGTCATAACATCAGCAAGGAAGATCATTACCTTAATCCTTCCTGTGTCTGTGCTCCTGCAGCTAAACTAAATCCAATTAATATCGTAATATCATCGTTTTTGTTTTGTCTGAATTCACATCTGTTTGTTCTTTGGCTGATTTTTTTGCCTCAGTCATACAATCCCAGCTGCAATGTGCCCATATGACACTACAATCTCAGGCAGAATAGTTTTTTTTCCCCAGATTTCTCCCTTAATTGGGAGACATCCTGAGTAACCTTTGACCTCTTTGAGGCGATCAACAGTATATCTCGGAGCAAAGTTTTTACAAAGAACAACTCCTGCCTTATTCTGCCGAGAAAGAAATGTACAAATTAGGGAGTTTATTTATATGAGTGTATAAATAGCAACAGAGACACTGCATATTTTAAATTGGCTGCTTCTCGTTGCGAATGCCCATTCAAGCGTGCGGCATATCTTACACTGCACATTCTTCAGAATCATGAGATTGAAAACTCCAGCTCTTTGTGACTTGGGTTGTGGTCTGTTAGCCAAAAAAACTTTATGAACATCCTTGGTCTTTGGACAGTAACAGTTAGTCACATGGGGCCAACTTAAGTCCTCGCAGGACTCTTGTTCAAAGACCCTCATTGATGTTTAAATCTTTGTCTTACCAAAAGGATATAAATAAAATATAACAGAAGATGTATTACTCAGATAAATCTGAACTGTAATCGGACTACACGCCCTTACGACCAATGTTCAGGTATCAAAGTTGTATTTACAACATTTAAAATGTACGTGAGAAATTACTCATTTTTTGTTACTATGTTTTGCTTAACAATGAAATTTCATGGTATGGCTTGTTTTTGAGATCAATGTTTTAATAACATAACATATGTAAGAACACTTCATATAGACTGTTGTAAATGCGACTGTTTTTGTTATGACATAAGCCATAGTGGATTGTTCAATGCTCATTTACTATGCAAACAAAAGGAGTAGCCATTATTGTGTAATAAATATTCCTGTAATAATTTCTCTGTGGAAAAATGTCACCAAAACCCTGTAGTTCAGCCAGACGTAAAGCACAAGCTTTCCATCAGGAATCTAACTCAGTGCCTTCGGTGAATGACATTGAGATCCAGTAAAAAAATAAAATGTTACTTCTTCAACTTGCTGCTACTCTTTCCTTTGGGTACTGCATCGTGAACAAGACAGAATCGACTTTATTTAAAGTGTCTTGTAATGGCAGAGAAATATAACTTGTAATGTTATTTATTTAAAAACACGGCCATCTCATTTGTATTCCTTTTGGTGCGTAACCTTGTGAATGTATATGTCAAAGTGGGCAGACTTCAGGCTTCCCTTTACAGAGAAGGGTCGAGGAACATATCATTTCCTTCATTATCCCTCTCAAGCTAGCCCAAAAATATAATTATAACTCAAAGAAAGAACAGTCACAACCCATTCCACCATCAAAAATTATATGAAATTATGTACATTTATTGATTTATTTATTCTTTTTTGTAGTTCTCTTTCCTCATAGTAATTTGGCCATGAACACTTCTGCCTTTGTGCCTCAGTGTTCTCTTTCCAGTGCCATGAAGATAAATTAGTCATGTTAATTGATTTAGCAACAAGCAAAGAAAGTGTGTGTTGTACATCTGCTTCTCTGAAAAGCTTCTCTCAGTTTTGTCGTGGTGATGCAATGGTATCCCAGCCAGCATCTGATACCCTTGACGGTCCGCCCCACGGCCCTCTCCCCCGGCCCATCAACTGACCGTCATGGCCGCCGCACTCCCCGCATTTGAGTACCGTCATCATCCCGTGCACCACCGCACCGGGAAATCCCCTCTGCGCCAACATCACATAAATGAGCCTTCTCATGTAGGAGGAGAAGGATTAGGCCGTGATAGCTGATTTAATTGGGAATTAGAAATGAATTAGTTATTAATACATAACAAACACTGGTGTTAAATGATACATTGATTTAACATCGTAATGAAAATAGCCCTTTCGGAATAATTGCATTGTGCTCATAACCCATTACTAGTGTAAGTGGCTAATGACTGTGCGCAGGAAGACAAAAATGCGCCACGTTTTTCATGCCAACTTGAATGGAGCCGGAGTACAGAGAAACGTTCTTCAGTAATGAATCTGATAACTATAGGAGAGCACTCTGCCTATAGGAGCCCACGGTCCTCTCCCAGCCCTGAATGGTCCATTTCATTCCATACTTTGTCTCATTTGAAGATGAATTAAGTGACTACGGTTCATTAATAGACGTGAGACACGTATCTGCACGTATCTGTAGATTCCCCCCTGTTTCCCGCTCAGGCCAACAAGTGATTTACAAGACTGCTCCGTTAGAAGTCATTGGTCATAGAAATAAATCCACATTAGGCAATCTCTCTGACTGATGAATTATAGATTGAGCCCGAACGGTCGACAGTAATGATGTGTAATTCCATTACCTCACTCAAAAGGAGCTTTTTTTTTTTAACTCTCGTCAAGCAGAGCGATAAAACAAAGAGACGATTTTTTTCCTTTTGCCCGCGACATAGTTTGCTTTTCTCTTCGACGGAGGACGGGAACCTGAGAAATCGTCGCCCCGGCGATGCTCCGCTCAAAGAACGGTCCCCATGGAGACGGTGATGCTCTTCCCGCCAGTTGTTTGCGGTCCGCAAGCCTGCTGGTCACCTAAGGGAGACAGCTGTTTCCATCATATGGGGGGAGGGAGTCTGTATTCATTTCTACAGAATGTATTAGAATCTCAGCAAACTGAGAGTAGAGAGTAGAGAGTAGAGGCAGATATTCCACATCCATTAACACTTCAGCAGTGTTACCAGAGAAACACACTGTCAGTCGCACTTGCATATAAACTCCCTATTTTATTACCTTCTCTAGCCTGTCAGCCCCCTTCAGACAATCCTCTTCCTCATCCTGTCCTTCTTTTTATATTCTTTGCTTCTCTCTTGTCTATCTCCCTGCTCTTTCTTCTCCTTTTCTCTCTCTCTCTATGTGTCTGTCTGTCGAATTCAAATTCAAATGTGCTACTAGATTCAGATATATAGATGAACAACCACCCCCCCCCAACTCCCATAGACAAACACATTCACTTCATATTGAACACAGCTTTTATTTTATTTTGTCTTCTCCCTCTCTCTCCCCACTCCCCATCCCACGTCTTCTCCCTCTGTTTCTCCCTCACCCTCTCAATTTCAAATTCCAGTTCAATTTGCCGTATTGGCAGGACAACATACGAGAACAACATACAACAAAGTGCAAAGTTTGATTTACAGTGCTCACAAAAAATAGCTCTCTATCTCCCTCTCTCTCTCTCTCTCTCTCTCTCCTCTGTCTCGTGACTACCTCAGCCTCGGTGACAGCAGGAGAGGCAAAATGATTTCCCATGCAAGCTGTTGGCAATGTGCTGTTGTAATAACATCCGAAAAGAAAAAAAAACTCATTGTCTCCTAGCGCTCGAGAAACCATTTTAATCACACGTGCAACAGTGAGACGATCTCACAGTCTCATCCGTCTCATTAAACATGAACCTCCTCTTTTTGTATTCAGATCATATTCTGATATTACATGGCTATTATGTAGCCATGTGAAGCCATAACTGTCTGTAGGAATATAGAGAAATCATCATTTTTTCCCTCACATTTCTTTTTAACAGTCTTACAGAGGAAATGAGTTGCTATTTACAGTTCAGCGGTCTCTGATGACAGGGGAAAAGGAGTGACCTGGAGGAATTTCCTACAGCTGCTCTGACAGCACTGACACCTGCTGGTTGGAGGATGTTTAATTCATGAGACGATGTCTGACATGCGTCCAGACACTTGAACTTGACGAGTCCATTTACAGTGGGTGTGCATGTGGAGGGTGAGAGAGATCGCACACGTGTGTGGTCGTGTGTGTGTGTGTGTGTGTGTGTGTAATATTAAGAGAGAATGCACACGTGTGTGTAGGCATGTGTTGGATTTTGTATACATGTGTGTATGTAGCCTGTGACTGACAGCACCAGTACAGTTTACTTACCCCTTCCATAGTATTTTGGGTTTCAGCCAGTCTCTCCCATATGGAGGTCTGGCTCTGTGCATCTGGCCAGGTCTAATCCCGCTCTGGTATTCCATGAATCTGAATCTTAATGTCGCCTCCCAATCTACGCAACACACGCTGTGTTGTCAGCCATACATCACAGCCAGTGTAACAAATAATGTATTGCAATAGTATTACCTCATAATGATCACTGTATTACAGCTGTATTACCGCTTAATAAACACAGTATTACAGTAGTATTACCTTGTTATTGGTGCATCGCTCATGTGAAAATTCAGCATACTCATCAAAAGTCTCCTGTCAGCATTTGGGGCTAAAATGCTCAAACCTCAAAAGCCACATGTTTTGAGCCAGAGCTTTTTCAGTATGGCCAGAATACAGCTTCAGGTTCCTTTCAAGGCAGTTGATTCCAAAGCTGTTTGTCTTCAATGTGATGGACATCCAAAAGTATGTTACACAGGTTGGTCAGATGTATCATTCTTCAGTTTCTGCCTCCATTTAGAGAGCCAAATGCTTGAGACTTGAGAGTTGGATGAATCTGACATGAGTATGAGTATGACATCACCTGAAAACGTAATTGATGATTAGTGTGATGGCAATACTTGGCCAATGGCCTAAAGCAGGGGTGTCAAACTGCAGTCCTGGAGGGCCGCAGTGTCTGCGGGTTTTTGTTCTTTCCTTTCGATTGGCAGCCATTTTAGGCCTTGGAAACCAGGTGTGTGGACTCTTTAGCCAACCAGTCATTTTAATTAATCAATTAAGTGCTAAAACACACCAAAAACCAGCTACCACTGCGGCCCTCCAGGACTGCAGTTTGACACCCCTGGCCTAAAGTCTCAATGAATGAGACTCCATTTTGGAATTTTTTTTTAGAGAATCCAATTCTTAGCAGAGCGTTATTTATTTATTTTTCATCTGTTTGTTTTTGCCGAGCTTAAGTGTATTTGTTGAACTAACAAACTCTTTATCTTTTACATAAGGGCTGCAGAAATCCTGGCTCGCCCCATCTCATTTCATTTAAGCCTGTGTATTCAAGCGATGAACTATAAAAATAAACACGTAGACAAAGCCCCGCATGAGCAAGGAGATAGAGGGAAAATAAATAAAGAGAAGACACCGCAATTAATTTAAAATACTTTTTGGCCCTGAACCCGTGGCTGTCGCTCGCTCTTACGTTTCGCCGGTTGTGTAATCCACGTTGTCAGTAGAGCTGTGGCCAGGTCTGTCCTAAATCTGTAGGTCAAACTGTGTCATGTGACACGGGAGGCTATACCATGAACATATGTGCCTGAACTACCCTCTTAGATTCAACTTCCATTAGAAAACGGAATGGTAAAATTTCACTTTTCTTACATATTGTCATTGTCATTTGTTAATTATTGTCAAAATAACTGTTTTAAGAAAGTACAGTTGTTCAAAGCAGAGTGTATCACAGGCCATAATTCATAATGATTCACAGAATAATCAAAATGCACTTATGTTTGTGACTTAATGATAGCATTCATTACTGTGCTGAAGAAATGGCTGTACACATTTTACAAAGTTTCAAGACATAATTGTTCATTTAGTTCCTCAAGAAAGTAATGACTGTACAAAAAGAAAAAGGACTATGCATGAAAATATTTATTGTGACACTTATTGTTATGTTGACATCGACGCAGGTGTATTAAACGCGTAATGATAATAGGATTTAATAAGTCATTTAGTGAAATCTGGATGTTTCATTGCAATGTATTATGCCACTGCAGTGGTGACAGTAAAACATGGCAATAATAATTAGTATTATAATAACATAGTAATAATAACAAAGAAATGGATGACTGTGACATGAGTCGTCTTTGTAATAGTTGTTTGTACCGTTGTTAAAGAAGATTAAAATAGTAATATCACTAGCTTGGAAAAGCATGCTTTGAATTTACATTTTTACTTTTTTTGTCATAAAGTACAGCACTGGGTTGCTTTTCAACAGCGATCTTTGGAGGTCAAAGAAAGTCATGTTGATATACACCTCTCCCAGATAGAATTTTTGAAAAAATCTGAAAATATTGCAGAGTATAAGATTGTATATATTGTATTGGGGTTCTTTGAAAAGTATTTTGTCTCAGATCATATGTTCTGTTTATTGTTGTGGCGTACATACGTTGTAGACTAACGGGAGTGTGAGGGTTTGGAGAATCCCTTCTGCACCGGTGGCCTGCCGTATGAGCGTTTAATATTCCCGCGACCCGCTGCACCGCCACGGGCCGCCGCCAAACACAAAATCCAATCAGCACGAGTGTCGGCGAGCTGAACTCCCGCTGCGACCCGGCGATAACCGTCTCTCTCACATCCCATAACCTTCAACACGCAAACGCACGCTGACATAGAACACTCTACCACACACGCACAGATGCTCGCGCATGCATGCCACATGCGTGCCCACGCATGCAGTCTCTCTGTCTCTCCATCTTTGCGGCTTTTCTCCATCATTACTGTGTGCAGAACAAACATAGTAATTCCCAGTGAAGAATCAGCTTCACAGCACTTCTCACCTCATTGGTGCCAGACTCTATGATGTAAAGTTAATCCTGCGCCCCCTTGGTACACCGCTGAGGATTAGATGCACACACAGAGGACACACACGCACACACATACACCCACACACACATTGACACAGACCATACTTTTGGGTATGCGCAAACCACAGACAAAGAGGCACACACATACCACTTGTGCACATATACACACACATATGCGCACATAGGGGCTATGAACATTGGGTCCTACCATTATCATCTCAGAAATGTCTGTACCGTAGTGCTGAAAGTAGGGAGTACTTATGTAGGATCCTTGTTCTGGTGGTACAAAGATACAGGGACAGAAAAAGCTACTGAGCCGAGACCCAGCTAATAGCAGGGCCTGCCTCTAATACCACTGAGGTCAACTGGCTCACAGTCTGTAACAGAGAGCACACACACATACACACATGTATACACGCCCACACGCACAAACAAAAACAAGTATGCACACACAAGAAAACACATTCAAACTCATGAAAGCACTCAAATGCATACACACACACATACACATGCAAGCATGCATACACACAGAGGCAACGCACGCGCACACACACACACACACACACACGCACACACACAACAATGAACTCCATGACAGAGTCCTGTCCATCTGTTCCAGCAGTTCATCTGTGTAACAATATCAAGGAATTAGAAAACAAAGCTCTTTAACTCCTCATTCTGATATGCCTCCAGCAAGTGAATATTCTTTAAAAATACTGCAAAGCCGTAGGCAATGAGCTATCTCAACCTCCGCCAATTCCGTCCTCTTATCGACAGACAGATTTACGAGCGTCACCTGACCTCAGCGTAGAATTTCATTGAAAAGGAAGCTATGAATTGTCACAACGAAACATAGCGAATGACTCATGAACGCGGTGAAAAACATCTCATAGTCTTATCCCTTGATCTGTTTTAAAAAGTAGCATTACATGCTGTTAACCTTATTATGCAAATAAGGCGAACAGCAGCTGTGCTGGGAGGTAAGACTAACGGCACCGTAAATCTCCTGTCATTGAAGAACCGTGCTGGGGTTTGAGTCGCTTTTAGCTTCCTGTGCTGCTTTTGAATTATACTCAGTCCATCAATGAGCTAAAAGGTTTGAATGTATGTTGAATGTATGGTTTCCGTGCAGAGATGCTGTAGAGATCTTGGCAGTGTTCAGATGAGTATATGGTGCGGTGTTGTTGATATTACAGTGGTTTTGCAAATCTATACATTGAGCATTGCAGTGTATCTACATATGGATTAATGGTATGGACCTGCACACAAGTAGGTGTTGTGGATCTGTGTTTGGACCTACAGGGACTGATTCAGGGAATCTATACATGGGAAAGGGTCACAGGATCTATACAAAGAAAAGGGCATTTGTTTTCGGTTTAAATTTAAATGACAATTTTGCCAGTGGCCAGGGAAGGTAATTTCTTTTGTATTGGCTACCTTATGTGTGTGTGTTTTTGTGGGATTTGGATATGGATAAATCCATGGTTAGTTGACATGTCTACTGTTCAAAGTGAAACAGTTTTACGCAATTTTTACATAGTTGGTAAACAGTTGTTTTTACATCTCTTTTATGGAAAGCATAGCTGGCACCGTATTCATAACAATATTTAAGATAAAAGTATCCATGAATTCTGGATAATGCTACAAATAATATTGAAACTTGGACTAATTTATGAAGACAAAGCAAATTGCGTACAGGAATATTCAATGTTTTTTCATATGATTGTGCACACATATTTGTCTTGGAAGAGGATCTTGGGAGTTCAGCACTATGTTAAGGTTGGATTTTTCCGAAGGCGGAGCTAATTTGAATGACTTAAGAGCGCTCTTTTTTTCTCTCTCTCTCCGGTTGATTGATATCGCCACCGCTGACGGGGCGATCCGTCTTGTGATTTATTGCGCCGTGACGTGGCTGCTTCCTTGTTTTTCCTGGCGGTATCAATAAAAGCCCGTCCCGCCATCCGGCTCAGCTAATGAATCAGAAAACACTGAAAATCACTTTCGTACACCCCCACATCGATACGCCCGGGTATAAATCAAATTTAACGGGGTATAATAATCACCGCTAAAATGCTCACCAGCATTCTTTAAGAGCCTTGTTCAGTGTTTTTAAAATACTCCAACAGATAAATGTCATAACATCAACATTGACCCCGGAGACAAAGACAACTTTTCTTTCTCATCATCAAAAAATACAATCCACATAGTATTATCATGATTATTATTATTATCATTCATACACATATCTGCCTCTATTATTTAAAATTCATCAGTTATTTAAATATCAACATGGAAGGCATTCGTTGGCTCATGCTTACGTCTCAGTAATGCTGGGTTCAGAACAATCCTGTAGAACACGATATTGCATCTTTTGAACCATGGCAATGCAAAGATTTTCAAGATTACCAGTTAAGTGGGGGGCACACGATCAGCTTTGATTCTCTTAAGGCATTCATTCATTTCAGTAATCTCACTCTTTGTCTGAGGGTTAAAACCGTGAGATTGCACCGCAGATGAAGAAGGCCCCAATGAGACCCTCTCAGCTATTTGCTCCAGCTTGGCTGGTCTTTGATCTTGCATGTCAGCTTTAGCCCAACGCCATCCCGCCCCCCCCCCCCCCACCCCCCACCCCCCACCCCCCATGTTCATCTGAGCGGGTTTAATTATACATCACACGCCACACGCGCTCTGGAGGAGGTCCAGGCAGGAGATTGGCTCGGCATGCCATTTTTTTTTCGGAGTCTCCGCTCATCGAGATAAAAGCATGTAATTCAAGCTTTTATCTCACCAAGGCTGGGGCTGTTGGAGCAACCCTTCCACCTGTCTAAATGCGCGGGGTACGTCCCACCTTCAGCCAATCCAAAAAGCAGCGGCCAGACTCATAATAAACACTGGCAGAGGAGGCCATATTTCACAAATCTCGCCGTCCCTTCTTTGATAATCAGTTGCATCCAGAATTTATTTAAATAATCGTTAAGGATGTGTAAAGTGTACCAGAGCTGCACCATCTCCAGACTGCAGTCACTTTCAAATTAAGTCTTATTTTTCATTTCTTTCTTCATTTCATTTTACATATATATCCTTACTTTATTAACTTTGCTTTACATTTTTGTCCTTGTTTTACTTTGTTTTATTGTTTTGTTGGTTGGTTATGAGTACAGGAAACCATAAATGTCATCTTTGTGAAGCTTTGTGTGCAGGTTCAGTTCTGTGGTAAATTTTGAGGCCGTCTACCCCGTTATTGACCTATCCCATCCAATTCTCGCTCGTCTGGCAAATGGTGTCATGATTTTTGACGCCGTTCACCTTGGAATATAAAATTGTTTGGATTTTTCTGGAACTGACACACCTGCAGTGTGGGCACCAACCGTTTGACTGCTCTCAAAATCTGTTAGATCTTTCTTTTTGCTTTAGAAATGCACATATTAAGGTATTAATTTTAAAATGCCTTTATAGCTGAAACATTTTGGTTTTAATAATAATATCAGTAGCACTGATAAACACATGTAATTCTCTGGAAGTGCCATTCAGTCACTTCAAAATTTGCTTTATAGCAACCAAGCTCCTAGTGTTCTCAGTGACCAGATCAATAAATCTCAATTGTCTTACATTATATAGAAAGTGAAAGCAATTTTATATTCAATGAATTGGTGCTGATATTTCATATTACATTTACACACTGAGCTGAGCTCCTATGTGGGTGGGTCAGCTGTACATTCATTTGGATGAACATTAGCAACCAGTCCTAATGGAAGTCTGATGTAAATTCTCGAAAATCTTGACAGGACATTAGTGGAAGTCCTTTAGATCATTCACAGTTTTTTCCCTTTCATTTTTCTATACGGATGAATGCTCTACAGCTGTATTTGTTCTGTGTATGCAAAGAGTGTGTGCTTGTACATAAATAGGGAAGCAAATAGGGAATATATTTACCTTGCTAGCAACTGAAACATAGCTTGTGTCTAGTACAGTGTAAGGGTGCATAGTACTGTTGATATAATTGTGTGACTGTGTTGGGAAAGCAATAAACTGGGAGAGATGGATAAATCCGCTTTCGCCATTTCTAATTAGCCTGTACAACATTCAGGGATAATCATATACAGGAGTTCCTCAGGTTACGACGGTCTCTCGTTTTGTGGTTATGACACACTCCCATAAATTACTTAAAAAACCAAGTTTCGACCTAAGCAGTTTGGTTTGTAAATGTCAGGGTGCAGTATGAACTCGGACGCAGACAGGAGTAAAAATAAACCGAAGTTTGTTGCCACAAATCCAAAAGCAGGGTCATAAAACAGGCACAGGGTCAAAACCAGGAAATCACGGCAACCAGGGCAAAAACACAATCCAAAGACGTAGTCAGAAAAACAGGCAAAGTGGTAACCAAGCAGACATAGCAAACAAGGCAAGAACACAATCCAAAAACAGAAAACGGGTAAACAGGCAGGAATCAAAAATGGGCAGACAGAAGAGGAACAAAAGGCTTGTAGCGTAACTGATCAAACGAAACAGAGACGAACTCGCACAGAACAAAGACAAAGCAGGGTTTAAATACACAGACTAATGAGCAGACAAGACACAGGTGAGAAACAGGGCAGGTGAAACAAATGAGTAATCAACTGGGCTGGGAACAAGGGAGGCAGGGCCAACACAAGGGGAGGCGGGGCCAACACAGGGGAATGAAAACAAAAGCACATGGACAGGGAAGCAAAGACCAAAACAAAACAAGATCAGGTGGTAATACTGACAGTACCGCCCCCCCCAACGACCGCCACTTGGCGGTTCAGCAGACACCCCAGGATGACGCCAGTGAAAGTCTTTAATGAGGGCCGGGTCGAGTATGTCCTGGGCAGGGACCCAGCAGCGCTCTTCGGGACCATAACCCTCCCAGTCCACAAGGTACTGTAGTCCGCATCCACGACGCTGCACATCCAACAGGCAGCGAATGTTGTAAGCCTTAGAGCCGTCGATGAGACGTGGGGAGGAGGGGCTTTGGGAGCAGGGCACAGGGGGCTGTGGCGAACAGGCTCTATTCGGGAGACATGGAATGTGGGGTGGATTCGGCGTAGGGAGAGGGGTAGCTGGGGATGGACGGCAGCAGGGCTGATCACCTTGGCAATGGGGAAGGGGCCAATGAACCTGGGAGCCAACTTGCGGGACTCCACCCTGAGGGGAAGATCCTGGGTGGACAGCCACACCCGCTGCCCCTGCAGGTATCGTGGGGCTCGGGAGCGATGGCGGTCCGCCGCCCGCTTCATTTGACGGGAAGCACGCAGCAGAGCAGCCCGAGCCCAACGCCAGGTCCTCCGGCAGCGCCGCACAAACAACTCTGCAGACAGAACCCCCACCTCCTCCTCCTGAGAGGGAAAGAGAGAGGGCTGGTAGCCTAGGCAGCACTGGAAGGGAGACAATCCAGTGGATGTGGAGGGGAGGGAGTTGATTGAATACTCCACCCATGGCAACTGCCGACTCCAAGACCCAGGGTCCCGCGACGAGAGGCATCGTAGGACTGTCTCCATCTGTTGGTTGGCCCGCTCGGTCTGCCCATTGGACTGCGGGTGAAAACCTGAAGAGAGACGAACAGGTGCCCCCAACAAGTTGCAAAACGCTCCCCAGAAGTGTGAGGTAAACTGGGGCCATCTATCAAAAACCACATACATAGGTAACCCGTGCAATCTAAACACATGACTGATTAACAGTTCCGCAGTCTCTTTAGCAGATGGCAGTTTTGGGAGAGCCAGGAGATGGAGCGCTTTAGAAAAATGGTTGACAATAGTAAGGACAGTGGTGTTACCATCAGATGGGGGCAAACCCGTGACAAAGTCCAACGCAATGTGAGACCACGGCTCCTGGGGACAGGCAGAGGATGCAGTAGACCCGCCGGGGGGGCAGTGGAGGGCTTATTCTGGGCACAGACCGAGCAGGCAGATACAAAGCTGCTGATGTCCTTGTCCATTGACGGCCACCAGAAGTGCTGCAATATCAGAGCTCTTGTGCGGCGGGCTCCAGGATGACACGCAAGCTGAGAAGAATGCCCCCACTGCAGGACCTGGGCACGGGCAGACTGCGGAACAAAGAGACGGTTAACAGGACAAGCACTGGGAGCAGCACTTACCCACTGCTCCGAGCGAACCACCGCCTCAATGTCCCACAGGGCCGCCAATACCCAGCAGCGAGGGGGCAAGATGGTGTCGCCCTCAGCGGGCCCTTCTGCAGCTGCAGACAATCTGGTCAGGGCATCGGGTTTGCTGTTCTTGGAGCCAGGCCAGTAAGAGAGGACAAAGTTGAAGCGGGCAAAGAACAGGGACCAGCGTGCCTGGCGAGGGTTGAGGCGTTTAGCTGACTGCAGGTACTCCAGATTCTTGTGATCAGTCCAGACTAAGAATGGCACGTCCGACCCCTCCAGCCAGTGCCTCCACTCCTCCAAGGCTAACTTGACCGGCAGCAGCTCCCAATCCCTGATGTCGTAATTTCTCTCCGTGGGAGTCAGACGATGAGAGAAAAAGGTGCAGGGGTGTAACTTATCATCTGTCGGAGAGACTTGAGATAGCACAGCTCCCATCCCCACATCTGAGGCATCCACTTCCACCACAGATTGTCGCGAACAATCAGGCAGGATCAGAATTGGCGCACTGGTGAACCGTACCTTGAGGTCCTGGAAGGCAGCATCAGCTGAGGGACTCCAGTTAAACCTCTTAGTGGTGGCAGTGAGCACAGTGAGAGGAGCCGCCACGGATCCGTAGTTCCTGATGAGGCGGCGATAGAAGTTGGCGAAGCCCAGGAATCATTGCAGGTCTCTGCGGGATTCGGGTCGGGGCCATTTCACCACAGCTTGAACCTTCTTGGGGTCCATCTGGATATTTCCTGTAGAAATTACAAATCCCAGGAACGAAACAGACGTCTTATGAAAATCACATTTTTCAGCCTTCACAAACAGCCGATTCTCCAACAACCGCGGAAGCACCTGGCAGACATGGTGGATACGGTCAGCGCTGGATCGGGAAGATCAAGATGTCGTTAAGATATACATACACAAACTGGCCAATCATGTCCCGGAGCACATCATTGATCAGCGCCTGGAACACAGCGGGTGAATTGGTAAGTCCAAAAGGCATTACCAAATATTCAAAATGTCCGGTGGGGGTGTTGAAAGCGGTCTTCCACTCATCCCCCTCCTGAATGCGGACCAGGTGATATGCATTGAAGAGATCTAGCTTCGTGAAAATGGCCGCCCCCTGCAGAGACGCGAAAGCAGTAGACATGAGAGGCAAGGGATATCGATTCTTTACTGTGATGGCGTTAAGGCCTCTGTAGTCAATGCATGGTCGTAAACCCCCATCCTTCTTCCCCACAAAGAAGAACCCAGCCCTGGCTGGAGAGGAGGAGGGACGGATAATACCCGCTGCCAGGGACTCCCAGATGTACTTATCCATGGCCTCCATCTCGGAACGAGAGAGGGAGAAGAGGCGACCCCTGGGGAGTGACGTGCCCGGCAGCAACTCTATGGCAAAGTCATAGGGACAATGAGGTGGCAGTGAGGTAGTGTGGGACTTGCTGAAGACCTCCTTGAGATCCAGGTATACTGAGGGCATAGCAGACAGGTTAGTAGTTTCCTCCTCTGCAGTGGCAGCAGGACTGGTGATAACCGGGTCATCTCGGAGACAGTGAGATAAGCAGAAGGGACTCCACTCCAGGATTCTATTGCTGGCCCAATCGACCCATGGATTGTGTTTAGATAGCCAGGGGTGTCCCGACACACAGATGCTTGAGGAGCATGGAGGATGTAAAAAACTAGAGTCTCTCGATGGTTGCCAGACAGGATTAAACTCACCGGTGGCGTAACATGCGTGATGCGGACGAGGGGAGCCCCAGTGATGGCTAGCGCGTCCAGGGGGTCCCGGAGAGGAAGCTGTGGTAGCTGGAGATCCGCGGCGAAGTCAGCATCTATGAAGTTACAATCAGCGCCAGAGTCTAGGAGGACTGGGGCAACATGGTGAACACCATCCACTAGGAGGGAGGCAGAGGAAAGACAGCGAGTAATAGCCGACTGACTTAAGGGAGTTACGCTCACCTGCAATCCCCTGGCCACTGTCAGGGTGCAGTATGAACTCAGACGCAGACAGGAGTAAAAATAAACCGAAGTTTGTTGCCACAAGTCCAAAAGCAGGGTCAGAAAACAGGCACAGGTCAAAACCAGGAAATCACGGCAACCAGGGCAAAAACACAATCCAAAGACGTAGTCAGAAAAACAGGCAAAGTGGTAACCAGGCAGACACAGCAAACAAGGCAAGAACACAATCCAAAAACAGAAAACGGGTAAACAGGCAGGAATCAAAAATGGGCAGACAGAAGAGGGAAAAAAAGGCTTGTAGCGTAACTGATCAAACGAAACAGAGACGAACTTGCACAGAACAAAGACAAAGCAGGGTTTAAGTACACAGACTAACAAGCAGACAAGACACAGGTGAGAAACAGGGCAGGTGAAACAAATGAGAAATCAACTGGGCAGGGAGCAAGTGAGCCAGGGCCAACAGGGGGAGGCGGGGCCAACACAGGGGAATGAAAACAAAAGCACATGGACAGGGAAGCAAAGACCAAAACAAAACGATCGTGTCGAGGACCCCCTGTATACAGTGTTTTCAACTTATCATATATGAGAAATACTGACAAATACAGCCCTCACAGAATCCTTTCCATCATCATAGGTTTTTATTTTAGTATATATCTCTGTGCACTCGCAACAAGAGACACAAGTGTCACAACAGTCCTTCAGTTCAGCAGAGTCGACTACATATGTATGTATACACATACGCACGCGCGCATACACATGCACACATTTTTGTAAGCAATATCTGTGGCACTATTGCCCCATCCCACCTCATCGCCACAATCCCCATTCATCATGTCGGGACGGGGCTCAAGCTCCATTCTGTCCACTCTGCTCCACAGTGACACCGGCTAAACCAACCGAGAGCAACCGCGACGTGGCGTCCTCCCGATTCAAAGGACTTTCATGAATTATCTCAGATCGTGAAGTAAAGAGGCTTCATGTATTCACTCCTCGTTGAGCAAGTAGCCTCCAGTAAATGTTGTATTTCTGGAGATGGTCTGAAATAGAAGATGAAAATGCCTGTTAACTTGTGGCTTTGGAGCCACACATGCTATCTGGTGGCCGGGGGGGGGGGGGGGGGGGGGGGGGCATTCTTCTCAGCATGCTGGGTCACAGTGACAGCTGCTGGAGAAGCCATGATGCCTTTTGACATTGTGGTTCACTGTACCTGAGCCTGCTGCTGCTTGGCTGCCTGGCTGCCTCAACCATTAAACAGTGGGCGTTCTCCTTTCCTCTCATTGGGTTTTCTACATTTTGGGTGTGGCTTTTTTGTTCTTGTCTCCTGTAAACCCTGTTCAGAATCATATATACTGTATATATAGTTTGGCATGTACTGTATAAATAGTTATTTTTAACATATGTGTCTCTTGTTTTCTGTTTCTGTAAGGACCACACCTTTGTATCATCATCATTCATCATTAGCATCACCATCATCCTCTTCTACTTCATCATCATCATCATCATCATTTCACTTACAAAAATAATCCATGTGTAATGGGAAACATATGCTAGGTACATGGAAGAGTGAGGCTGATTAAAAATAATTACACCCCGAAGAGAGAAGTGAGCAATTGTTGGGACCCTTGTGGTGATCCGTGAATTACAAAAAAATGATGCCTCCCCATTTTAATAAGTGAGGTGCTCTCAGAGATCAGGAGGATTGGCAGCTTCTCTGTTTTTACTCCAGTTGTTGGCTGTGTTTTACGTGATAACTGGCTCGCCGCTACCTGAGAGTGACAGAGTAGCACTCTTGTGATTGGCCGTATCTGTTATGACCTCTGATGATTTGGACTTTGTCCATCGCGGCAGTCCCCCTACTGACATCCTTTTTTTTTTTTTTTTTTTAAATGTATCTGGTCTGACAGTGCCAACCCCAGTCTAGCTGGCAGCCCCTCAGGGTAGCACATAAATTGGTTCCGTGCCCATCAACCAAGAGGTAGGAACCGCCAAG
>JAFBMS010001486.1:0-40433 GCA_019788955.1 Albula glossodonta
ACAAATACGAGGGTCAGCTATGTGAGAGAGGGTTAACAAATCAATAACAGCACTCAAAACAAGAGTCAGTCTTTACTCCATCGCAAGATATACAAAGCAGCTGTAAAGGCTAGCTGTATCATTGCTAACAAAAATGTATTTGCATCGTATATGTGATTGCTATATATACACTCTCAAGCAAGACAAGTCCAAAATGGAAAACATAGGTTTTAATGGTGTTAACAACTTAATTTGGGATAGCCCTTTTCTTGATTTCTGTAAATGTTAAAGCCTTGCCTATAAACGTACAGCTTTTTACAGAAACAAGAGTCTATGTTGTTCCACTCAGTGTTGATGGCTTGATGGTGTTCAAACAGTTGATGAGTAAAATGTTTCTCTAAACAGGCTTGTTTTTGAGGTTTTGCATTCATTGAAAGTGTTTGTAGGCTTTTTTTCTCGTCTTTGAGAACTGCAAACTTCAGACGGTGGTCATCCCTGCATGATGTGGCTTTGGGCCTTCCAGATCTTTCTTTCTGGCAACATCACCTGTTGTGTCAAAGTGTTGACCTATTCTCTTAATAGCTGATTGAGAAATAAGGATTTTCTCTGCCTTTAGGGTCTTCTAAATTCTAGAATAACTGCAGCTGGCCTGACAAAGACCAGCTATGTGATTTCTTACAGCAACACCTACATGATGTTTTCCATTTTTTGGAGCAGATTTTCTCACTCCTTTACCTTGGGACTCACTTAACTGCGCAGATATCTCCCTGTTCTATCACTCTTGGTTCCTTTTATGAGATTGTTGTCAGGCCTTTGATGGGTGTGGCAGTTCACCAAATAATGACTATATCCCAGAAGATATTTTTAAAAAAAACTGTACATTCAGCCATTCTAGGTTGAGTTTTATAGTAGTTATTTTAATCTTTGTTATGGTTTTACTTTTGTTTACAAGGAGACAATATAAGTGAATTTCCCTGTTTCCAGCTTTTTCCAAAACAATTCAGTGTAGCAAAAGTTAACTACCAAGTTGTGGCACAGAAGGTCTCAGAAGTTTATTTGTTGAATTCTCAATAATTTCCGGACCAATGATTTGTCAAGACCATTAATTAAAAGCCTAATGTTTAAATTTTGGGCTCGGCCCATTTAGTTTTGTCCAAGAGTGCGCAAAATGCATCTCTATTAATGTTATCATTATTATTAACAGTGTTTTTTTTGCAAAACTCTCGTCAGCTCTATGATACCCAAGCCCCTGTGATTGTTACGTATGGCTGCCTGCCTGCTTGTGCCTTTTTTGTTTTCTCTTTCCGCTCGGGAGCAATTGACTGCTGCACCTGAAAAGAGTCCTCACAGGCCTCTGGCCAGTATTGTCTGTCCGTTGGTTAAAGAATATCCACAAGTTCAGATTCTGGAAGCTGTTTTGACAGGCTGTCTATTACTGCCTGGTGAAACTACAACCTGTTGATTTTACCTCTGCCATCTGTCAGCTTGATTCCTTCTCTGAAGGAGCCTCCCAAGATGCACTACTCTGCTAGATGGACAGATTTTCCACAAGCAGTTTTCATTGCGTTTAAAACCTCTGTGGTTGGCAAAATCTGAGGGTTTCACTCAGAGCATTTGTGCAGTTCATCAAATTGTCTCCTGTCAGCATCAGTACGAGCTGGGTCTTTGCTAGCTTTTTTCAGCTGTTTCCTAAGGCTGGGAAATCATGCTAAACATACTTAACTGGTCTACAACTTCTTGCCACCCAGGGAATTACGAAAACCTGTTCAAGTTTAGGAAGTGACACGTTACGTTCCTGTGCTGCTTTTTTCAGGAGCCTTGCATTTTTTGGAGACTGGTGACAGATGGCACAGAGTTTTAAAACGGGAATAGTGGTATCCTAAAAGATATACCCACAAAGTGGCTGCACCCTGTGACACTCTTCAAGGCTTAGTGCACTGCAAATTCAAGCCAACATAATAGCAAGGCAATATATTATTTGATGTATTATTTGAGATGTTGCTTTTTAGTCAGTCCTGTCACTCTCTTAGTGAGGACATTCGACTTAAATGGCGATTCAATTGTACAATCCACCATCATGTAAGGTTTCCCTCAGAGAAGTGTCAGTGGAAGTACCATCAGTCCCACATTTAACTGTGACATAAAGGGTATTTTCCATATTCCCCTTTCCACTGATATCACACCGAAGGAGCTTGATCAGATATGTGATACCATATACTGAGCTTTCACAGAGAAGTATGCAAATCATTCATCATTAAGACCACTGTTTACATCATTATTCCGTTTATCTGCTTTTGCCTGTGCCCTCTCATGTACCACACAGTCTATATTTTTATGAAATGTCTTTGTCTGTGTTCTTGTCTTCATGCACAGTGAAAGTAGGAGGAATTTTGCTTTCTTACAGACTGTACAGCCCACACATTCATCTTTGACATAAATCCATTTATTACAGTCTTTCCAGTTATTCTAGGTGATGCTCCTGTATAAGGTTTCAAGGTAAAGTTGCTGCTTCAGCACTCAGGACTCTTAAGTGCTTCACCATTGTTGGCTACAGAGCACCAACAGACTTAGCCATGCTATATGGCTATCTTTGTGCTGCTACTGAGGAGGTAAGGTTGTGTGCCAGCTTGGTGGTTGGGGCTTTCATTCCTGCCATTAGCTGCCTTTATCCTGGAGGGCACTGAGTCTCAGTCTTTAGCTTCATCATACTGTTTTTGGGTAGCTTTTCATTAATAAATCCATGGTCGAGTCTCTTCGATTTCTTCAGGACATCGTTGTTATTCTGGGAATCAGAGACCAAGCTATCTGACACAACTGGCTGAATTAATTTGTCACTGTTTGGGCGACAGGTAGCTGGTGTTGCAGTAAAAATTTGATACCCAGTAGAATGTGCCCGCTGCCAATTGCACCTCTTGTGCATTGTGTTTTCCTGAAATGCAAACCCATGCCAGTCACAAAATGCAACCACACAGCAATAATGCAGACGTAAATATGGATTGTTTTCACCTCACCATTAAATTAAACTGACAGACCTACCCCCCCCCCTCCCCCAACAAATCTTAAATTAATGGCTACCTTAGAGGGGCTTTGTCAGGGCCTTTGTCAGGTCTTCCTTTATACTGTCAAAAATACCTGTATCGTATGAGATCTTATGATAAAAAGCTCACAAAAGTCTGTAAAGTTAGTTCACCTAAAAACAACACCCCCCCCCCCCCCATCTCTCCCTGTGAGAGCAGAGCCATGCAAGCCTGCAATTTCCCCTAAAAGACGAAAGCACTTAATTAGACCTCCAGAATAACACTCCTCTCTCCGCTGAGAGGAGGCAGATGAAACCACTGGTGTCTGCAACAATTTTTCATCCCTCTTTCCTCAAGATTTCACATCTTTGAAAGTACCATTCTGCCAGACAACTTGGATAAATGCAGATTGCAAATAATGATAGCAAACAGGGGCAAGGAAACAGTGTCTAGATCAGTGCAATGGCATCCCACATATAAGCAGTTTGCATAATGTGCAGTTTTCAACTCACCAGGGGTGGCTGTTCACCTTGAGGAGAAAGTCAGGGACTCTTTGTTGACTCACATACCTAACCCCCAAGCTCCACAGTACCTTCCCCTGACCCCGCTGGGATATGCCAACAGGGAAGTCATCAAATTGTCTCTGGCAAAATAAATAAATAATATACTGCTGAATTGCAGCAAACTGGTGACATTCAACAGAATATCAGGTCATTGTGTTGATCCATGCTGTGTTTCATTGCTTGGGGGAAATATGGTCCCCTCCATTGTTTGCCATCTGTAGTAGGGAAACCCTAGGGTGTGGCTTAAATGTCTCTTCTGACATGAAATCAAACATTTTTTTAAAATCCTGTATTGACTGGAACTACGTAGTCACATTAATGTGACCTTATTTGAAAATATAGCATTTATTTAATGGATGTAACCCTCAGTTTAAGTAAATAGGCAATAATCCAACAAACAGTGATCAGAGATCTGACTAGAACATTCATTCATTTTGTCTGAAATGATAAATCTCCATTTCAGTGTCAGGGCTTGGGGCTGGTTCTAAATTGACCCCAGCTGCAAGGCAGAGCAGCCTCCTCTGGAAGTCGTTGAGGCAGACGTCGAGGTCCTCTCAGGTCAGTGGCCTATCCTCCCAAGGAGACCAGGACATGGGAGCTGCCAGCCTCTGGTGTTTTGTCTTCCTGTCAAGGCTTGTGGCTGGTATTGTACAGGTAGACAAAGAAAGAAAAACCCACAGGCAAAAAAATGTTCTATCCTGCTAAAGGCCAACTGCTAACGACTGAATGCTAACGACTAAAGTCAAAAACAGGGCCAAACCTGCACCTAACCCCCATGGATGCAGATGCACTGTCATACAGAGACAACCTCAACCTGCCAGTATGACATGATGAAATGCAAACATGGGTTCAAAAAATATTTTAATACTACAGATATCTTTAAAAATTCATATGGGACTACCATCTCAGATCTGAAGTTAATATGAAAAAAAAGTCAACGACAGTATGTATCATTCTGAGTAAATACTATCAAATCAACAGTCAAAATAATGTTTTATTCGTGACCACTCTGTTATATTTCAATTACAACAAGGTAGTGTCTTGTGTGGCCTTGCAATACAATATATAAAATTTTAATCAAGTTTTTCAAAATTTCAGTCACTGGAGTAATTACCTCCAGCAACACTTTTGTATTTGCATTCATAAGTCATCCACTTCAAGCTTACATTACACAACCTGCATAATGATGTCAAATGTTTCACTGGAGAAGAAAAAAAGAAAAAGCAGAAACATTTGAAATGGGTAACGCACATATTTAGAGACAAAAGAGTGCATAGCCTCTACACTTGGTCATAATAGAAAGTGAGATAACAAACAAAAAGACATATCAAACTGCAGTTGATTAGTACCATGGTAGATGCCATTCACATGAACTGTAGAGAATTTACTGGGTGATGTCACAGTCACAGTTTTCCAAAGACTCTGGCACAGGGCAGCTGGGATAGTCTTGAGGTTGATTTCATAAAGCACGATTCATTAGACTGTGACATATAAAATCATTGCATGGCATAGACAAAATGGCAACTACATGCATCCACTCTTATTTTGGTCCTTCACCATTTAGTAAATCTCCACATACCACCACAGCCTCTCTATACAATATCCAGATGGTCAGCTCCATACTGAACAACTAAAGTTTTCACTGGTATTGATGCTCATCAAAATTAGGATTTCCTTGATTATTATAAATGTTAATGATGTGGCATGGATGAAAACTGAGAATAAATGACCAGAATAGCAAAGTATACCAAACCACAGCCTTGTAAGTAAGGATGCACAGATGACATTAGAAAAGCAAAAGCTGACCCTCTGGTTTTTATGTAGAAAATCTGTGGTAGCTCAGATTGGCCCACAGCCCAGCAGAGGAAGTGTGTGCACCTGAAACCCTCAACGCTGTTGCATGACTAGATTGCTATGACGACAGGCTACAGTTTGGCAATGCAACCCTACAGCATGGCTTTTCCATAGAAAGGATTCAGACTTTAATTGTGATCCACTGGAAAAATGCAGTTTTACAAAAGTAACACATTTGAGAATATTATACATATTTAAAAAATAATTAACAAGGAGGAGCTTCCAATACAACAAAACTCGTTCACTAAGGAAAGCCTACTATAAATAGCTTTTTGCTTTGACTTAATTTGCAAGTAATGAGTATTAGAACACTGATGTCAAAAGGAGATGTACAAGGAAAGGAAACCCATTATAATAAACGTAATTACATGATTATTTTTTTGACTGATGCAAAAGACTCTGAAGCTGCAAAGTGAACAGGTAGGGGAGTTCTCTGAATGCTGACATTTTAAGACATCCCCAGACTGTTAGACATGATTGAGAAGAGATGAATAAAAAAAAAACGTGTGTGGCTACACAACAGGAAGAGGTGACAAAACATTTTAAATGAAGACACATTAGGATTAAATAAAACACAGAGCCTCAAAACGAAACGGCGGACTGACACTGGGTAATTAATGTTTTGCGTAGGGATCAGAGGCACCTCAGCCGTTTCTAAAGAACACACACCTGTTAAGTCCATCTGCTTTGCAGCTATGCTGACAGACTTGTCACTTTGTACGGGTACCATTTCTTTTTCACTTTACAGGAACACTTTCTTCACAACTATTACAGCGTCCAGTAGCTTACAAATACACATGCAACTGCACCATTTTATACTACCCAAATATGATACAAAATAAGGCATTTCAGTGTGTTTTGGAA
The DNA here is from genome assembly GCA_019788955.1 of Albula glossodonta. Taxonomy (NCBI): domain Eukaryota; kingdom Metazoa; phylum Chordata; class Actinopteri; order Albuliformes; family Albulidae; genus Albula; species Albula glossodonta. Next base: position 6,278 of record JAFBMS010001486.1, read on the forward strand.
CTACATTTAATGTTTTTTTTTCCTTCCCCATCTGTAAAAAGACTGCTAATGAACATAAACCGATATTTTTAAAATATATATTTATATATATTTGTATGTAAAAAAACAAACAAAAAAAAAAAACGCGGTAAAGAAGTTCTCCAAGCAGGTGTGCCATCACTCCATCACCTCGCTGGCAGAGACCGTGACCAGCTGTAAAGGGATTTCAGAGTTGGAGAGGATCTCCTGCGTGCTGGCCGAGTTTACAGTCCCGAGGCCCGCCACGGCACCCTGCTGGATGTTGGTAAGGATGAGTGTGGTGCCCCCCGCCGTGATGATGCTGTCCGAGGATGCCACGGGCTCCACCACTGCCGCGCCGCTTGGGTTTACGCCTTTTTTGTTCTGATGCGTTTTGATGTGCTTGGCCAGATGGTCGCTCCGCATAAAACGCTTGGAACATTCCGGACACACAAACTTCTTCTCTCCTGTCACAGGAAAGAGGGAGAGCAGAGAAGGAGAGGGATAAAATGTGCAGATACCATTCCCTTTCTGGGTAGGTACCCCTCCATCTCAGTTGGGAATGATGCATCATGTATGACCCCCTGCAGCATGTGTAAACGGCGAGAGAATGCGCTCGGTTCCGTACCTGTGTGCGTTCTCCTGTGCCTCTGCAGCTCGTCGCTGCGTGTGAACCTCTTCCCGCAGAACATCCAGGTGCATACGAAAGGCCGCTCCCCGGAATGCCAGCGCAGGTGCGCCCGCAGGTGGGACGTCTTTCCGTACACCTTCCCACAGCCGGGCATGTGGCAGATGTGCTGCTTCTTCTTTCCCATGTTTGACCCTCTGAAACATGCAAGGCACGTGTTGGAGGGCATAACTCATATCATTCCTTCACCACATACTAAACTGATCTGTTACTCAGCTTTCCGTTCATCAGTTTTCTTGTTCTTGCACATGCTGTACAGTGCAAGATAATAAACACTGCCCTTTCAATGACTATTTTGTTTGAGGTCTATCACCTCTGCTGGGATGCAATCTGAAGATTTTTTTTTAACTTAATGTACATGGGTATCACCTTGAGTATCCAGTAATATGTAAGGGGTAAACCATGTCTGGCTGTGCAGTTCCATGGAAATAAACCACAACAGGGTGGTGTGATGCAGTCCCGCTGATAAGTGAACCACCCTGAAGTGGTTTATTTCCATGGAACTGCACCACCAGTTGTGGTTTATTCCGCTTATACCATGGCTACTTACCAAACAAATGAATTAGGCACTCATTAAATTAGGCTACTGTATTGTTATTTTTGAACAAAATATATATTACAATATATACATCCGCAGAATATAGTCCATTCATATGGATAGCTTGACACACCCAAACTTTAAAAATTAATTATTTTAAAATGTACTATCTTAGCCTACATTAAAAAATACAATACGTTGTATATCTAGGCTTCAGCCACTGAAACTACAGTAACTTAGCCCACTAACTAGAAATTTCTGATATATAGCCAGCTACACAGTGTCCGCTTAGCTGGTGAAGTGGATAACGTCAAATTCGTGTCAGTCATCTTAAACGTAGGTATGTGGAAATGGTGACTATAAGCTACATCGTAGTCATTTATTGAAATTATATTGAACGTTTCCATGTATTGTAAAATTTGGCACTGAATATGGTAGATCAAACGAGGAACATGGGAGACTAGACGTTTGAAATTTGATGACAGTACCCGGCTCCAGCGTTTCCTCTCTTAAACATGATGTTGCCGTTGTGTTCGGTTGTAAATTGAATCCTCAGTTAAGTTGATTGAGCTTGCGTATTGATTTTCAAACGGTGATAAGGCCACTTTGACTGGAACTACTTTATAGCCATGCATTAGCGGGCATTCCCTGGGAAATAATACACACCCCTCCAGCCAATCAGAAATGAGTATTTAATCAAGCAGTGGTGTAATCTGATAAAATTTCTCTGGTCTGTACTACTCACCCTTATTTTGAGATGCCACTTTATCAGTTATTCTACAGCATCTGTTCAAATGTCTATATGTTCACGACATTTAGAAATGAAACAGGTTGTTTGCCCGTCATAATAGTACCTTTGGTGTTCCGACAGTGGAGAAGAAAGCATTGGGGGTTTCACTCAACACACACTGTTCACAGCCAGGTATGCTATGGTTACCGCTAATCAGCTATGAAAGTATGTTACTATCAGTATACGTTAACAATCAGCTTCAGTCTCGGCATGTGAAGTTCTCATAATCTAGCGTTATCAAGACCTCATCTATTCACCTGACAGGTGACACGCCCATCGGCGTATGTGTGTGTGCGTGTGTGGAGGCATGAGTTTTTGAGGTATCTTGAGAATCCATCTAGTCTGCCTCAACACTGCAGTCTCTTTCATCTCAGTGTAAACGGGCACAGCTGCTGGGTGAGTAAGTAGAGTGTAAAGGCAATTAGTGGAATATGGTGCCTGCAAATAAGATTTGATCTGATGCTTAAAAGATTAGCAAGTTAACGACTATGTGATTTAATGAGGCTACCGTCCTCTGGGTTGGACTTGCCGTAAATGGCTGGCTCACTCATTCACAGTGATAGAGCAGTGCAAAGAGGTGTCTGGAAGATGCAGAATTATATGACCTTTTTCAGTCTGATTAATCAATCAATAATTAGAATATTCAACAGAATAACTGACTGCCAAAATAACTCATAGTTGCCGCCCTAGTACAAATTGGCAGCACATGATCTTGACCTGTCATATTTTTATGTCTTGTATTTTTAATATATTGCAAATTGTTTTTGTAGAGCTACTTAGTGCTTTCTGGCTCCACTTGAAATGTGCTCTTTAAATTATTACGGTCATATTTATTACGAAACTTTGGGGGCGCTCACCTCCCACCGGCCTCCTTGCAGTTGGGGCAGGTGCAGGCCACTCTGCGCAGCCTCTTGCCCTCCTGGACATGTGACTCCATGTCCTCGTCCACCAGCCGCACACGTAGGTGAGACAGGTCGCTGGGGTTGAGCGTGGAGTCCGAGCCCAGCTGCCATTCCTCTGAGTCCGGCTCCTCCTTGATCTGGATATCTGTGAGGAGGGGGACCAGTTAGTTCTGATGCAGTCTTTTCAGGAAGACAGCCTATGTAAGTCCTCTATTGAAAATGTAACTCCCTATTTAATTCCCTTCATCGAGGCATGTCAACCTTGGACAGATATGTGCGGTCAGGCATACCAAGATATGATTGTGTATCTCCTATATTATTTTTCTTAGAAATATTTAGGCTAAACAACAAAAAATCAGAAATCTGGCCACTTATCGAATGCTTTACAATGACACACGACAAATCACACGTAAACGTACGGTAAAACAAAGCATTAAAAAAGATAGAGAATGATTAAAACATCTAAATACAAACATCTAAATGCTAAATGCATGAACACAAATATGTAAAATATTACATCCCGTTGATATTAGATTATTATTTCAGACTACGCTATTTATTTGACAACTAAAACCCATATGAGGCATGGGAATCCAACTATGGCTATCCCTCCTGCACTGTGTGTGAAAACCACAGTTCGACTAGCGATGAACTCATTTCAGATGCTTCCTTTTATGGTGCCTAAATCAATGTATCTTCGTCAGTCTTGAGTGCTGACCTTAAAGTATGTTCATGTCCACTGAAACCAGGATGATTAGAGCTTGCTAATGTGTATTAGCCAAGAAACTGTGAAGTTGAGTAGATTCAACTGATCAAGGATCGAAAATCCTGCATGACTAAATAGTTATTGCAAACTATGAAAGAAGACAACGGACAACACTGCTGTATGCTTGAAACCAGACTGACTGAGTTCACAGGGGGGAAAATACCTCCAGACTGCACCGTGGCAGAAAACAGGCCTACTGTTTGCACACTAACTGCCTGCCACCATTACACGCATCCAGAGAAAAAGTGCAACAATTTTAGCTCTCTCCATGGGAACTAGGGTAGGAGACGACTGAAATCAACAAGTAAGAGTGTAGTTGAGAGGACCCCGCCTCCACACCCCCCCTCCCTCCCCGCCCCTCTCCGTGCCTCTTTGATGATGTCTCCCTCAAGCTCTGATTCAACGCATGGAATAGCACTGAAGCCCTCCAAAAAGCAATAACACACAGCGCGTACTTCCCGCTGGAGCTTGGCTGAGTGCTACAAATTTCCATTGCTGTGCGCAGCTAGGCCTGTCACGATAACTATTTTTGTTGAACGATATATTGTCCCAGAAATAATTGTGATAAACAATATTATTGTCATTTTAAGACCATTTTATGCCACTGATATAACGATAATATAACAGCATAATAAGGCAAGTACACCCTTTCAAAAAGCAATGAACCTTCTTAAGAATATTCAGACACTGGAATTAGAATTTCAAAAAAATTTAAATATCCTAAATAAATAAAACATAAATAAAATAAAACCACACAACCAAAACAATAAATAAAATGGACTCTTGGGCTCCGAGAACAAAAATTGCACTAAATATTAAACATTTGGTACAAAGGTATAGAGAGTCATTCATTCCTTAACAGGCAATATACTGCCAATCCAGTTTTCAATTTTTAGCTGCCACTGTTTTTTAACAAAGTCGACATACTCATTCACGTTAATGGGCTCTCCTCGCTCATTAGGCTTCGTGCCAAAATGTTCCCACACCAGAGCTGTGGAATGCGGCTCTGAAACCAAGTCCAGGCTTATTCTTTCAAACTTACTGGCTGGAATTACAGTCATCCAGGGAAAAGAAACACCTACTACAACACCTATTAGCCTCAAGTAACACGTTATCTTCACTTGTCGCTGTCCGCTATGTGTTTGGAGGAGCTGCACCGAATTATGGTTCTGTGTTGAATCTAGAGCCTATGCCGTATTGAGCTTTTATACCTGTGCCTGCGTACAAAAAGTAACAGAGTTGGCAGTCATGTAGACGGTCGTGTTTGTATATATATATATATATATATATATATAAAATTTGTTTGGCTTTTTTTCGCTTACATTTTTAAAAAGTTACCAAGAAACAGACACTGTACAATCTGATAGCCCCGTTATTGTAACCGAAAAATGCGTCTGAGGTGATCTGCGAGGTGTCTCACAGCCAACTATGTAAATCACAACACTCTGTTACACTGGTCAGTACCTTGTACCTACAAATGTGTTACACTGTACTTGCACTGTACCTACTACCATGTAAGTACATAGTAGTTAATGCCCTCTTAACATAAAGTGGGGCCAAACCTGCATTTAGACTGAATGTATTGACTGAATGCAGTTCACAATGAAAATTTCTTTCGTATCATCATGACACCTTCAACAGTGTTGTTGAAGCCATTCCTGAAGGGTGGGTGATCTACTTGCCTCTTTTGACCCTGCTGCCAATTCCAACCATATATTACAGAAAATATTACAATGGAATGTGCAGACATTTTCAGAGATATTATCATGACAATTTCCTTTGGTTGTTTAAGTTTCTAAAGTGCTACATAATAGCTTCTTTGTCACTTGACTCCATACCGCTGATAGCCTACCAGAATGGTCATTTTATTCATTATCCTATACAGTCAATATTAAGATTTAATAGCACGGTAAAATATCACTTTTTTAATTTTAAAAAATAAATACATAAAACCTTTACTTGAGTTTTACTGAACAGCTATAGTGACCAGAACCCACAAAATTACAAACTATATTGCCCAGTAAGAAATGACACACTGTACCTCCAGGGCTGTCCATGTCCTCTGCCTGCTGGAACTGAATCCCGCTCCCACCCACTGAGTTTACCGTCACCGTCTGCAGGTTGGGGATCTGCCCGGTGCTGATGCTGACGGGACTGGCACTCAGCTCTCCCCCCTGCCCCAACGACACCGCCTGCACAGGTGCCAGGGTGATCTGCTGGGACTGGGTGCTGGGCAGCTGGAGGTTCTGCAGGTTCTGGACGCCCTGCACCTGGAAGGTCTGCCACTGGATCTGCCCCGTCGGCGTAACGGTCTGTGCCTGGATCAGGAAGGTTCCTGGGTTGATGAGCTGCAGGTTCTGTATGGTCTGTCCTGCCCCCGACACCTGCCGCTGGGCGAGGCCCTGTGCCCCCGCCACCTCACCACCTTGGCCCACCTGCTGCAGCTGGATTATGGGCTGCGCCGAGGACACCTGGATGTTCTGGACCTGATTCTGCTGGGCATAGCCCTCCTGAAGCACCGTAGGGCCCGTCTGCTCGTCGGACGGGGGCGCCACCACTTGGGTCAGGACGCCCGTGCCGTCTATCGTCGCCGGTAGCTGCGAGGACCTTGATGTTGGCACATATATGTCCTGGTGTGTGCCGGACTCACCCCCAGACAGCGTTTCTGAGATGGGCCCCCCAGTCTTATCCGAACTCTCTGAGCCGTCCAAGGTCTGCCCAGCCATAATCAGCTGACCATCAGGGGTGACCCCTGTTGCTATTGTCTGGGCTCCAGAGAGTCCCAGGGAGTCCAAGTCTACACTGTTTATGGGTACAAAGGTTATATTTCCAGGCAGTCCAACAGGCACATTAGTGACAACCTGAGCCTGGCTGTTGTAAGTAGAGCTCCCAATAGATACTCCTTGTATTTGCTGGACAGGCCCAGTCTGTGAAATGAGGTTGTGTGTGTTAGTAAGGATGTCGGCGGAAGTCGTCCCTGTTGCATTTATGCTGTGACCCGTGTCCTGCAGGATCTGGATCTGCCCCGTGGCATCCTGACCTAGAGTGGTCCCGTCAACAGCGGAGGCAGAAAAGCCCAGCTGTCCGTCAGTGGCCTGGATCTGCGGGATCACCTGATACTGAATATTAGGCACTGTGTTGGCAGACACGTCAGTCCCCGACGTCACAAAAATTGATTGGCTCTGAAGATTCTGGATTGGGAGAACATACTGTCCATTTGATGTCACTATCCCCGCATTTGGAATATGCACTATGCCCGGCTCCTCCTTTATCGTTGCCGTGGGAGTCAGCACCTCCCATCTGTCTGACGTCCCAGTTAGCTGTATGGATGTAAAGTCTGTAGTCTGAAAGGTTAAAAATGACTTTGGTTAATATCCCAGTAAATTTGGTAACTTTGGTTTAGGTGAATTCAAGAAACTGACAGTTAAAAAACAACCCGCGGCAAACTGGCAACTGCTTTCTTTACATTACATTAATCAATTTTTGGTATTTTTCAGCATGTAGTCATGGCAAAGCAGTTAGTTAAAGCTATAATTGACCTAAAAATTGGAGGTTCTGAATTCCCCTTAACTGATCAATGTTAATTTGACTCAAAGTTGCCAACTCCTCAGGTGTTTGGTTGCAACATCCAGACTGCAGTCTAGAGGAGCCAGATCCCAAAAGTAAGCAAGACAACAGAGGGACCGTCAAAAATCATAGATCTCAAACCGGTCCAGCAGTCTCAGTCCAGCAGTTTCAGCAAGATTCTGTTTATCAGCCAATTTAGGCCTTAGCAACAGAATGTATAGGACACAACTTATGTATATCCCCCCACAATTCAATTTTAGAACCCCTGATCTAAGCTTTACTTCATTTTTCCATTAAAGAGAAAATGCTTCAAAGGCAACAGTGAACCTCTGTGAACTATATGCATAAAAAAACAACCCACAGAAATTTCTAATGACAGAATTCATGTTTACTTTTCTGACATTTTGCTGTGAAACCTAATATTAAACTTCAATGGTTGTACTTCTGCCAGTGCCCTGCATTACATTTGAATCATGGTCCTGCAGAAGCTACAACCAAATGCCATGCAGAGCCAACAATTCCAACGCAAATAAACATGTTTGAGGTATGTGAGAGTTGGAAATTTCATTTGGAACTCAACTATTACTTGAATTTGTATAATAAACTTTGAATAGATCAGTTCTCATATTCACCAAAGTTTATGAATTTATTTTTCCAAGAATTCTCACCGTACTGGGGGGGAAAACAACACTTAATTTATTTTGAAAAGAGCTCTCTGTTGTTAGAAAAACATACTAGGAGTGCTTTATGGTAGATGTTAGCCTGAGGCCAGCAAATTTTTTGTTTAATTGCTTTCTTTCAAAGACACAGACATGCAGACACACCACTGAACCCCCCAAGGATTGTTCAATTGTTCCATTGTTTATACAATTTAAATTAGTTTAATCCTTTGCCTGAAACCATTGCAAATTTCTCACCTTATTTGTACTTAGTTTATTCTAATGTTGTTGCTTCAAACAATCAAACTAGCCGCAAGAAGCAAGAAGTCTGCCTATAAACTAACACAGACACACACAGAAATGACATTGGTGTGCCAGTAACTGCTAGCTGCAAAATGATATTCATCTTTTGGTCTCAAAATGGCTAAACATGTATATTACATGAAAAAACAGTCATTAAGCCATTTCAAGTTCACTTCACTCATATTGACTTTTTACATGTACATTTCATCCTGTTGCTGGTGCTGGATAATGACGTCCAAATTTGAGGTCAGCGATAACAACATGACATTCGTTCTTGCATGCAGGAAGGTGCACTGGACATCAAGGTTACTGTCGGAAAACAGACTTGTATATGACTTATTTCATAAAAATCAATCTCAGACTGGGAAGATAGGGGCGACTGCTTAACGACACAGTTCACAATAACATTTTACTTTACAAAATAAGAGAACATCGATTTAGAGGAGAAAAAAGTCGACCCTAAAAATCACAAAAAATGTTATTTAAAAAAAAAAGCTTCCGGATCGTTATGGTTTTTAAGAAACCTTCACGGCCAATCTCATATGATCATGATGACCCCAGTGTGCACAGCAAGGCTCAGCCGGCTTTTGGCCGGGGGACATAAAGTTACTCCGAACACCGACATTAACTCGAGTCACGAGTTGCGCCGCCGCTCTGTTGACATCGCCACGGTGCTTAGACACATGGCTGATTGTTACTAGTTTTAGGGCAGTTATCTATGCTTCTAGCGGAGGTGGTGACTTACCACGCCAGCGGTAGCACCGTTATCCTCCTCTTTCGAAGGCGACCCGATCTTGCTACAGGTAGCTGCCAGCAGAGCGAGCGGTGACGGAGTGTCCTACCCACAATGGGCGGGTTTAAAAAGAAGAAAGTGGGTGGCCGTTAGTCCGGAGCAACACAGGAAGTACGACTTTTTTTTCCTCCCAACATCAAATTTTAAAACGTGCGAACTTCACTAAACACCATCCATTTACAACTAACCCGACCGAAGAGAAAACGAGAGGACGCTAGAAAAAAATACCTCCTCTCCTCCGCCGCTAACTTGCTGTAGATAGTCGCTTTGACTGCTGTCCACGTCTAAGGCAGCCATTTCCTCTTGTTTCACAGGCTGTTCGGGGGCTACAGAAAGGCACAGAGAGAGAGAAACTGAGCAAAACAAACCATCTTGCTCAATTTTCCGAACGACAAAGCCATACAAAAAGATGCTAAACTAAATCACAACACACTTCAACCAGAGAATTGCTTCATTAGCATGCGGATCGTAAGAACTGAAAAGCAAACTACATGTTTACTGGTGTTTAGATGGTTCAATCGTAGCTAACATTAGCTAGCTAGCTAACTGCTGGCTGAGCTGCTGAAAAAGATTAGCTAAAGACTTAGTTAGCCTAGATAGCTAGCCAGAGTAAAAACTCACCGGTGATGGTATGTTGAATCGGGTTAAATGTTACGTACCAGTCATAGCGTGAATGTTTTAAATCGATTGATTCTCGGTTTATTTAAACGCCAAACATGATTATTTTAATCAAAGGCGGGCTGCGATCGGTGATTCGAGTCGGTTTTTTCTATTTTGATTGACGGTGCGGGAAACACAAAAGGTGGGGCTTCCAGGCTAGACTATAACATTTGCGTCACGCACAGGATATCCCGCCTTTCTTCTTTAACACGATTGGCTGGCAGTTACGATTCCCTGAATCTTGGTTGGTCAGACTTCTTGTCTGTGATTTCACTGGTTTTAGCGTTTCCTGTTTATTATTAACACAAGATGACAAACTAACTAAGGAAACTATGCTGGAAAGGCAGTGAAATGGCAGGAAGTATGTAGCTAATAATCGGGGAAATAAATAGCTTATCATTGTCATCCTCAGCTAGCTTTGTTGATACATTCCATGACTTATCCACATTTATCAATGTACACTTTAAAGTTTAAACGTCTGAGCAATCAATATCATGCTAAACAATAATCTAAAGTGCAGAAACCAATAATATAATAACGGTTTTCGGTTCTGTAACGTAATGTTAAGCTAGTCTTTCGAGGCATGAACGGCAGTCAGTTGCTTCACGTAGAACTGGTAAACTAAACCAAGAATAAGAATATTAACACGATGAGGGTCAAACGTTAATCATGCAAAACCCACTTGCAATATTTCTTGAATGCATCAGCAGCCAAAACCGCGGTGATTGTGGACCAGAGCAGCAGTTACACAATTTCAGCAGTCACTTGGTGTATTACCGTTTATGTAAATAGACTGCATTGGTTGAATTGGGCAGATATCACAAAGTACAGTGAGTTGGCGCCGTCCTTAAGATGGCTGAATTTTTTTAGAATCATAATGCACTATACATCATACTACATTTAGCTATAATTCACAAGTTCAAAATGCTGTTTGCATTTATTACAATGCAGTTAAGTGAATACTTTCCCGTTTAAGTGTGACATATTTGAATATCCATATTAAGTACACTATTGAACCAATAATGATCATACTAAAACCTGTAACAATACTGGTCAGTTCCCAAAAGGCTGTTTTGACTCATCCTGATTATTTAGTTACAATTTATGTCCCGTAGTATGAAAACGGTGTTGCACAATGATCCAGGTACAAAAAGCAAGCCATTGAAAACAAGAATATTGTGACTGTAAAATCATTTTCTGACTTCCTCCTAAAACAATTCCCCATCTTTCTTTCCATGTACTTGCTTTTGTGTATATATTACAAATGTCACAGTTACTGTATACCCAAAGTTAAGTTTTGCTGGATTGGGTCTTGATCTGTTTTCACCTGTTTTTCAGATATTGTTCCATATACTCCAATAATGATCTTAAAACAAAACAAACTTTGTTCTCATTAGAAGAGGTGTAGTTACATCTCTCTTATGTGCAACTTTCAACCAACAGATGGGTCAAAGGAGCTTTCAGTTGGACCGCTGTTGCAGTGATTAAGTCCCTCTTGAAAGATAACAGGACCTCCCCTGTAAAGTAACTCGATGTCTCTCACTGTCCTCTTGTATTTTTGAATGACAGTTGTCCTCATATAAAGCAACTACATAAGCAATCAGACCAGTCAAATATTAGCAGAAGATACAAAAGTACCAGCAAGAAATGTTAAAAATGACTTGAATCTTTAATGGCTTAATATCCTGTTTTACAGACAGCCTCGGATATGCAACATTCCACTGCAGGTTGAGTAGTAATAGTTCTGTCTCCAGTGCTCCTGTAAAAGAGTACCTGCAACATGATGATCATGAGTGCAGTGACCTTGGGAGTCAAACAAACGTATGTGCCGGTGTCATCTACAGAATGAGCGCATGTGTGTGTATGACAACTGTTCTCAGCGCGCCCCATCCCCTGCTTGTAATGACAGAGTAAATGGGAAGAAAATTGTTCACACCTTGAAGGCAGACTCCAGTCCTCTCGAATGCTGAAAGGCCAGGTTAAGCATAGAGCCCAACAGTTTTGCTCCATGTGATGGGCGCAATCAGAGAGAAAGCCCTTCAAAGATTACAGTATTCAGTCAGTAAGTGAGGAAAATGATATGTACATCATTGTCACAGCCACACGTCTCAGACTGTGTCAGACTGCATGCATATTACTCATGTCAGGACTTCCATTGACAGGCCTGGAGGGTAGACAGACAGCTGTCTCTAATTCTACACTTTTAAGTTTCAAAATTCCATCCTCACACTGTGCAAAATTTGGTCTCTGCAAGGGCCCAGATGCTTGGATTTCCGGTGAGATTTTTAATATGCATTTACAGAAGAACAAATATGTGGCTTCTTTATGCTCCCTTACCTATCAAAACACTTCTTCAGGGGTGGCAACAAGACCTCTCAAACCCTGCCGCAATTTGACACGAGCAACTTATAGGAGATGCATATTGCAGGTCTATGTTTTATATCATATATATGTATGTATATGGTACAGGCCAAAAGTCATCGGCCACCTGTGGTTTAAAAAAAAGCTATGATCTGGAAATTTTAGATTTGTGAACAGAAAAAGCGCGCGTGATTAAAGATCTCAGCAGAGTCTCACCTTTTATTTTGGTTTGTCTTTGTACATATTGCTTTCTCCATGCAGAAATTACAGCATGTTTTATGTATAGCCCCCCTTCCCATTTCAGGGCACCATAAATGTTTTGGACAAATGGCTTCACATATGTTTCTGTTTAGTTAGGTGTGTTCGACTTCAGTCCCTAGTACTGATGTAGTAGAGCTTTCAGTATCAAGTCTTGATTCTAGACTTTTTATTGCTTTTGGGTGTCTTTTTTTGGTGTTTGTCAACATGTTCACATCACCATTGTAAGCACACATTCAGGACCAAGCAACCATGTAGAAATCATGCACTGTTATACAAGTACTGACCTAAGATCAGCATCATGTTCATCATGTTCACTTTGTTCTACTGTTGGCTGTCGTCAGTAGTCTCTGCCTCTGAAAGTAACCCACATGATGTACATCTTGGTAAGCAATTTTTATTTTGGTCGATCCCTTTTGCTCTCATCTTCAGGTTGTCAGGCAGCTACTCAGACACCATTTTGGTGATTTTATCTTTGGCATGTCCACTCTTCAAGCAGCATTCATAATTGACCGGTTCAAACATATGACAACTGGAAGTCATTTATCACTCTAACTAACACTTGCACAAAAACTTGACTCGCCCTCAGCCAGCTCAAGAAGAGAAAATGTGGAAGTGTCTGCTGTTAGAGAAAAAATTGGACATTACCACTCTCTTATGCCATTAAGTAGATGTCCTCTTACGACCAACCTATCTCTTCCCCTACTCTTGCAAGTGCTTATTAAGGTCAGTGGTGTTTACATTAAATGAAAATAAAATTCCACAATAGAATATAACAAAGTAAAGTTTTGGCTGCAACATAATTACCTTCCCTTCTTCATTTCTGGGATTATCTGCAGGTGTCCTTCTAGGTAGGAATCACATGCAGACATGGGTCAAATATACCTTCAGATCAGACGTTTGAGACACATATATTTGTAATGTAACAAGGCTTCTGTACAGAATATTGTCTAATTTTCGATACCTATGGTATACAATGAATGTCAAATGAATGCTTCTTTATACTACTGTGGTAACACTGCGCAACGTGAATGTGTGTTATAATGATATCACATATATAAGTTGAACGCCATCATATAAGTATCTATGGATGCGCCAGGCTTTCAGGTTACACTGAAGGTGGGTGGAGTTCACAACGTGTCTTAAAGCGTCTCTTGGAATTCACCTCTTACAATGGAAACACTCACAGATCAACAAACATTTGTAAAATTGTTTGTGGAGTAGCTTGTGAATCCTCAAGATACATGATTATCGGGAAACCCACCCGATTACCATTAGCATTATGAGTCACAGGAAAACATTTTTACGATTGAGAATGATGCATGTGTCATTCATGTTTAAGGCTAGACTCAATTGCCTTTGGTTTTAGGTACTCATACATTGAGTGACGAACGATGAACAAGAAGATACGTTGTCCTGGGTGATACAGTGAATGCGTACTGATGGTGTCCAGCAGACCATTCCAGCAGAGTCGCAAACTGGCTTCCAAGCGGAAGATTGCTGCTTCGCTGGTGTCTGAGAAGCTCCAGTGGTTTATCTATTGTCACACTCTTTGCAAGACTAAAAAGAAAAAAATATTACTGAACCACAAGATAAGCTCTTGCAGGCAGATGTAAAAGGTTGTCGTTGTGTTGAGTTTATTTCCTCTGAGATGGATATTAGTGCAACTTACCTTGTTAAACACATTGACATGCAGTAATGAGCCCACCACAAAAAGCTGTAGCTGTGATGACTATAGACTGTAGATTGGATATAGAATCAGAAAAAAGTATCATTTATGCAAATAACAGCAATAGTAAGACTACAAACCAATAAGCAATGTCGTAACTTTTGTTGCATGCTTTCCTTTTGCTAATACCTTCCGTCATGATACTCGGAGACAGTTAATCAATAGACAGAGGTAAATTCTTTCAAGGCTATAAATAATATTATGATCTTCAAAATTTGTGTCCACATCAATTACTACTTTGGACAATTACCAGACAATTAAGTTGGAAAATGCAAACATACAACAGAACTGGATAGTGAAGATATGCTTGTGTTATTTAGATATTTTAGTATTATAAATTATCATAAGATCTTAATGTTAAGTATTCCTGGGCATCTCCAAAATGATTGTGCATTTTCTGAATAAAAAATATTTGTAATCATTACTTATTCTATTTGACTTTCATGAGTTCCCTGCATCTGTAATCTCCTCTTGAAATGCTCAGGTAATTTGAGTGGGTGTAGAACATTTATGAATTAATATGAACCAAGACCCAGATTGTCTCATAAGTGCTGCTTAAGTTGCTGCTAAGTCCCCTCAGTCTCTCACAGCAGAATGTTCCAAAGCTCAACAAGTAAAAAGGAATAGATGAAACACACCATATATCATAGGGCAAGGATACACAAATATGTCAAATATTGATTGTATTGTTAAAAAATGGCAAGTCTATAAAACAATGATGTTCTAAATAGTTGTTCAGTAACACAACCAGTTCTATACTGCTTAAAAAACATGTCTGATATAATGATAACCACGGCAAAATAATGCTGATTTCTGACCTCAAATTATGCTATTGATGAGATGGCACCTCCAAAGCAAACACCCATTTGTGCAGCGAACTCCTCAGCCTGCAGCAGTACTGTCAAGGGACATGGACCCTGAAGCCACTGTTACTTTGGGACCTTCAACCAGTTCTGCTGCAGGTACCACCAGTGACACAAGATGACAGGCTGTAATGAAACCATGGATGCCTCATCAGTCAACTCTATCCATGTCAGTGCGCCAGCTTCTTAGCTGTGTTTGTGTTTGTTTTTTCGTCCGTGTCTGCCATGTGCTTTCATTTTCACAGTCCTCGTGTTCTTGGCCTGTCCCCACCTCCTGCCTGTCTACTGTTCTGAATTACCTGACCAGCCTCACCTAATTGCATGCTTACTTGTTCCTCCTTGTCTTGTTACCTGTGTATTTATACCTTGCCAGTTCCTATGTTGTTTACCGTTACGTTTGTTTCGGTTTCTATCTGTCTCGTACTTGCCTGTTTTCTGTGGCTGAGCTTCTTTGTTACTGATTCCTCGCTTGTTTTTGACTTTGCTTTTTCTCATCGATTTGGATCGTTCGCCTGTTGATTCCTGGTTTTGACTCTGTCTGCATACCAACTTTGTTTCATGTTTGTTGGACTTGTCTCATTAATGAACCCCTTTGATCCTGTCAACTCTGGTCTGTGCTTGAGTCCTTGCCTGTTTCGTGACAATCCAGTTGTGTTAGGAGAACTATTGGACCATTAAAGCAAAGGCAGGTTGATGAGGAGCTGATAAAAGTGACTGCCATTGACCTCCAGCTGATGGAGGAGATCATTATCGGCACCCTGGCTCTGATTAATGCCCAACCTGCCAACCCCGTCTTCAGCTCAGTGCTGAGAGATATGCTGAGAGAGACCTATGAAGCACTTTGACCTTTTGAGTGTTGAGATGCATGTCACATGAAAAATAATTCTTAAACATTAAAGAAACTGCTGTCTCTGCTCTCTGTCACCCTCCCCCCTTGCATTTTTTCTCTTCAGCCCTCCTCCTCCCCAACCTCAGTCCTTCTTCTCTGTAGATGACTTCACATCTTACTTTGATGGAAAGATTGTGCACAACCTCAACTCCTTCCCGTCTTCCTTGTAAACGCCTCCTTGTCCACTGGCTGCTTCCCCTCTTGCTCCAAGCGGGCTCACATCACCCTCTGTCATCCAAAACTACCGCCCGGTATCCTTATTCCCCTTCTTCTCCAAAACTCTCAAACCTGCTGCCTCTAACTAACTATCCTGTTCCTTTTCTCAGAATAAACTGCTGGACCCCCACCAGTCTGACTTCAGAACTTTTCTTGGTCAGTGAATCTCTCCACACCACTTGAACAGCTTCTCTTTCCTCTGTCCTGATTCTTATGGACCTATCAGCTGCCTTCAACCATTCCATCCTCCTGTCCTCCTTGGATACGATGGGGATCTGTAGCACTGCCCTTGACTGGATTCAGTCCTATCTCTCCGGCCACTACTTTCAGGTTACCTGGGATGGTGCATTATCGGCACCCCATCCACTTGCTACAGGAGTTCCCCAAGGCTCTGTCTTTAGTCCACTTCTCTTCTCTCTCTGTACTTGTTCTCTTGGACCTGCCATCTCTGCCCATGTCTTGTCCTATCATTGTAATGCTGATGACACCCAACTTCTTTTGTTCTCCCCTTATATACAGGTCATACAGGTCTCCACTCGGACCTCTGCTTGTCTGCAAGACATCCAGAGCTGGATGGACACCCACCCATCTTTAGTGAAACCCAGACAAGACAGTGCTCCTCTTCTTTCCGCCCCCATCCTCTCCCTTGCTGGACTTCTCCATCTCCCTGGGTGACACTATCCTGTCACCATCATCCTGCACCAAGAATCTTGAAGTGGTGTTCAATAAGAAACTGACCCTCTCCGAGAACGTTGCAGTGGTGAGCCGGGTGTGCAGATTCTTCTTGTATAACATCTGGAGAATCCACCCCTTTCTCACCACCTATTCCACACAGCTACTAATCCAAGCAAAAATACTCTCCTGTCTGAACGACTGCATCTCACTCCTTGCTGGCCTTCCAGCAACCACCATCTGACCCTTGCAGCTCATTCAGAACACGCTGCTGCTCGTCTGGTCTTCAACCTTCCCAGACACTCCCATGTTACCCCCCTCCTCACTGACCTCCACTGACTACCTGTCATGGCATGCATCAGATTTAAAACAATGGTACTTGCCTTCCAGGCTGTCAACGGGATGGCCCCATCCTATCTTCAAAAGATCATCAGACCCTACATTAGAAAACATGAAAAATATAACAAATACAAGGGTCACCAATGTGAAGAGAGGGTAAACAAATCAATAATAGCTTTCAAAACAACAGCTAGATAAACTAAGTAGCTGTAAAGGCTAGCTGTATCATTGCTAATGAAAATGCATTTGCATCGTGGGTTATTTTGTGAAAAATTGAATGGTTAAGGCAGCAGAATTAGTGTGTCCTGACAAGCGACTAGCTTTTGCTAACATCAGTTCATTGAGAAAGATATAGAGTTTGACAGCCTTGCTCGGAAGGGTTCGAAATTACGTTTGCGAATCAGAACAGACCCGGTTCCTTGCTTGTGGAAAAGAGCTAAGAATGAATTAGCATTGAGAATTAGTTACTTGGGCGCCCACACTGAGAGAAATGTAGCCTGCAATTTACAGGAAGGGACAAATGTGATCACTGTATATACACTCTCAAGCAAAAAAAGCTTGTTGTCAGGCCTTTGATGGGTGTGGCAGAGATCCAAATAATGACATGACAGAAGATATTTTTGGAAAACTTTGTACATTCAGATGTGCCAGTTTGAATTTTAAATCAATCGTTTTAATGTTTATTATGGTTTTACTTTTGTTCACAAGGTGACAATATAAGTGAATTTCCCTGTTTGCAGCTTTTTCCCAAACAATTCAGTGTAGCAAAAGTTAACTACCAAGTTGTGGCACAGAAGGTCTCAGAAGTGTGTTTATAAATAAATGAAAAGCCTAATGTTTAAAATTTTGGGCTCGGCCCATTTATTTTTGTCAGAGACTGCGCAGAATGCATCTCTATTAATGTTATCATTATTATTAACAGTGTTGTTTTTGCAAAACTCTCGTCAGCTCTGTCGGTGCCCAAGCCCCTGTGATTGTTACGTATGGCTGCCTGCCTGCTTGCGCCTTTTTTGTTTTCTCTTTCTGCTCGGGAGCAATTGACTGCTGCACCTGAAAAGAGTCCTCACAGGCCTCTGGCCAGTATTGTCTGTCCGGTGGTTAAAGAATATCCACAAGTTCAGATTGTGGAAGCTGTTTTGACAGGCTGCCTGGTGAAACTACAACCTGTTGATTTTACCTCTGCCATCTGTCAGCTTGATTCCTTCTCTGAAGGAGCCTCCCAAGATGCACTACTCTGCTAGATGGACAGATTTTCCACAAGCAGTTTTCATTGCGTTTAAAACCTCTGTGGTTGGCAAAATCTGAGGGTTACACTCAGCATTTGTGCAGTTCATCAAATTGTCTCCTGTCAGCATCAGTACGAGCTGGGTCTTTGCTAGCTTTTTTCAGCTGTTTCCTAAGGCTGGGAAATCATGCTAAACATACTTAACTGGTCTACAACTTCTTGTTACGTTCCTGTGCTGCTTTTTTCAGGAGCCTTGCATTTTTTGGAGACTGGTGACAGATGGCACAGAGTTTTAAAACGGGAATAGTGGTATCCTAAAAGATATACCCACAAAGTGGCTGCACCCTGTGACACTCTTCAAGGCTTAGTGCACTGCAAATTCAAGCCAACATAATAGCAAGGCAATATATTATTTGAGATGTTGCTTTTTATCCAGTCCTGTCAGTCTCTTAGTGAGGACAAAGGCCCCATCTGTTGCTATTCGACTTACATGGCGATTCAATTGTACAATCCACCATCATGTAAGGTTTCCCTCAGAGAAGTGTCAGTGGAAGTACCATCAGTCCCACATTTAACTGTGACATAAAGGGTATTTTCCATATCCCCTTTCCACTGATATCACACCGAAGGAGCTTGATCAGATATGTGATACCATATACTGAGCTTTCACAGAGAAGTATGCAAATCATTCATCATTAAGACCACTGTTTACATCATTATTCCGTTTATCTGCTTTTGCCTGTGCCCTCTCATGTACCACACAGTCTATATTTTTATGAAATGTCTTTGTCTGTGTTCTTGTCTTCATGCACAGTGAAAGTAGGAGGAATTTTGCTTTCTTACAGACTGTACAGCCCACACATTCATCTTTGACATAAATCCATTTATTACAGTCTTTCCAGTTATTCTAGGTGATGCTCCTGTATAAGGTTTCAAGGTAAAGTTGCTGCTTCAGCACTCAGGACTCTTAAGTGCTTCACCATTGTTGGCTACAGAGCACCAACAGACTTAGCCATGCTATATGGCTATCTTTGTGCTGCTACTAAGGAGGTAAGGTTGTGTGCCAGCTTGGTGGTTGGGGCTTTCATTCCTGCCATTAGCTGCCTTTGTCCTGGAGAGCACTGAGTTTCAGTCTTTAGCTTCATCATACCGGTTTTGGGTAGCTTTTCATTAATAAATCCATGTATGGTCAAGTCTCTTTGATTTCTTCTGGACATCGTTGTTATTCTGGGAATTAGAGACCAAGCTAATAACCAAGCTGATACCCAGTAGAATGTGCCCGCTGCAAATTGCACCTCTTGTGCATTGTGTTTTCCTGAAATGCAAACCCATGCCGGTCATAAAATGCAACCACACAGCAATAATGCAGACATAAATATGGATGTAAACAACCATTGTTTTCACCTCGCCATTAAATTAGGATTTTTCAGAACCGGGGGGGAGGCAGACCCTCTCTAATTCAAACTGTGATCATAATAATTAAATAAATGTGATATTATTTTAAAACAGTATGGCAAGTTATCAATTTAGAGTTTAAATATTCTTTATATTGTCAAAAATACCTGTATCACATAAGATCTTATGATAAAAAACTTTAAAATTACTTAACAACAACTAATACCCACCCCCGAATTCTGTCTGTCCCTGTGAGAGTAGAGCCATGCAAGCCTGCAATTTCCCCTAAAAGACGAAAGCACTTAATTAGGCCTCCAGAATAACACTCCTCTCTCCGCTGAGAGGAGGCAGATGAAACCACTGGTGTCTGCAACAATTTTTCATCCCTCTTTCCTCAAGATTTCACATCTTTGAAAGTACCATTCTGCCAGCCAACTTGGATAAATGCAGATTGCAAATAATGATAGCAAACAGGGGCAAGGAAACAGTGTCTAGATCAGTGCAATGGCATCCCACATATAAGCAGTTTGCATAATGTGCAGTTTTCAACTCACCAGGGGTGGCTGTTCACCTTGAGGAGAAAGTCAGGGACTCTTCGTTGACTCACATACCTAACCCCCAAGCTCCACAGTACCTTCCCCTGACCCCGCTGGGATATGCCAACAGGGAAGTCATCAAATTGTCTCTGGCAAAATAACTAAATAAATAATATATTGCTGAATTGCAACAAAATGATGACATTCAACAGAATATCAGGTCATTGTGTTGATCCATGCTGTGTTTCATTGCTTGCAAGAAAAACAGTCCTCTTCATTGCTTGGGGGAAATATGGTCCCCTCCATTGTTTGCTGTCTGTCATAGGGAAACCCTTGAGTGGGGCTTAAATGTCTCTTCTGAAATGAAATCAATCAAACATTTTTTTTAAATCCTGTATTGATTGAACCTATGCAGACACAATAATGTGACCTTGTCTGAAGTATTTTGCATTCATTTCATGGATGTAACCCTCAATTCAAGTAAATAAGCAAAAATCCAACAAACAATGATCAGAGGTCTGACTAGAACATTCATTCATTTTGTCTGAAATGATAAATCTCCTTTTCAGTGTCAGGGCTTGGGGCTGGTTCTAAATTGACTCCAGCTGCAAGGCAGAACAGCCTCCTCTGGAAGTCGTTGAGGCAGACGTCCAGGTCCTCTCAGGTCAGTGGCCTATCCTCCCAAGGAGACCAGAACATGGGAGCTGATGGTCTCTGGTGCTTTGTCTTCCTATCGTGGCTTCTGGCTTGCATTGTACAGGTAGACAAAGAAAGAAAAACCCACAGGGAAAAAAACGCCCTTCCCTGATAAAGACTAAATGCTAAAGACTAAATTCAAAAACAGGGCCACGGGCTCCACCACTGCCGTACCACTTGGGTTTACGCCTTTTTTGTTCTGATGCGTTTTGATGTGCTTGGCCAGATGGTCGCTCCGCATAAAACGCTTGGAACACTCTGGACACACAAACTTCTTCTCTCCTGTCACAGGAAAGAGGGAGATCAGAGAAGGAGAGGGATAAAATGTGCAGATATCATTCCCTTTCTGGGTAGGTACCCCTCCATCTCAGTTGGGAATGATGCATCATGTATGACCCCCTGCAGCATGTGTAAACGGCGAGAGAATGCGCTCGGTTCCGTACCTGTGTGCGTTCTCCTGTGCCTCTGCAGCTCGTCGCTGCGTGTGAACCTCTTCCCGCAGAACATCCAGGTGCATACGAAAGGCCGCTCCCCGGAATGCCTGCGCAGGTGCGCCCGCAGGTGGGACGTCTTTCCGTACACCTTCCCACAGCCGGGCATGTGGCAGATGTGCTGCTTCTTCTTTCCCATGTTTGACCCTCTGAAACATGCGAGGCACATGTTGGACATAACTCATATCATTCCTTCACCACATACTAAACTGATCTGTTACTCAGCTTTCCGTTCATCACTTTTGTTGTTCTTGCACATGCTGTATAGTGTAACATAATAAACACTGCCACTTCAATGACTATTGTGTCTATCACCTTTGCTGGAAAAGAATCTCTTTTAACTTAATGTATTTGGCTATCACCCTGAGTATCCAGTAATATTTTGATAAAAATTCTCTCACCCCTATTTTGAGATGCCACTGTATCATTTATTCTACAGCATCTGTTCAAATGTCTATATGTTCACGACATTTAGAAATGAAACAGGTTGTTTGCCCGTCATAATAGTACCTTTGGTGTTCCGACAGTGGAGAAGAAAGCATTGGGGGTTTCACTCAACACACACTGTTCACAGCCAGGTATGCTATGGTTACCGCTAATCAGCTATGAAAGTATGTTACTATCAGTATACGTTAACAATCAGCTTCAGTCTCGGCATGTGAAGTTCTCATAATCTAGCGTTATCAAGACCTCATCTATTCACCTGACAGGTTACACACCCATCGGCGTATGTGTGTGTGCGTGTGTGGAGGCATGAGTTTTTGAGGTATCTTGAGAATTCATCTACTCTGCCTCAACACTGCAGTCTCTTTCATCCCAGTGTAATGGGCACAGCTGCTGGGTGAGTAAGTAGAGTGTAAAGGCAATTAGTGGAATACAGTGCCAGCAAATACGATTTGATCGGATTAGCAAGTTAACGACTGTGATTTAATGAGGCTACCGTCCTCTGGGTTGGACTTGCCGTAAATGGCTGGCTCACTCATTCACAGTGATAGAGCAGTGCAAAGAGGTGTCTGGAAGATGCAGAATTATATGACCTTTTTCAGTCTGATTAATCAATCAATAATTACAATATTCAACAGAATAACAGACTGCCAAAATAACTCATAGCTGCCGCCTTAGTTCAAATTGGCAGTAACATGATCTTGACCGGTCATATTTTTATGTCTTGTATTTTTAATGTATTGTAAATTGTTTTTGTAGAGGTACTTAGTGCTTTCTGGCTCCACTTGAAATGTGCTCTTTAAATTATTACGGTCATATTTATTACGAAATTTGGGGGCGCTCACCTCCCACCGGCCTCCTTGCAGTTGGGGCAGGTGCAGGCCACTCTGCGCAGCCTCTTGCCCCTCAGTGACTCCATGTCTCGTCACCAGCCTGCTGAGACTGGCAGTCCTCGTGAGCATCCATGCTCCATCGTCCACCATCCCGCATGCAGGTGAGACAGGTCGCTGGGGTTGAGCGTGGAGTCCGAGCCCAGCTGCCATTCCTCCGAGTCCGGCTCCTCCTTGATCTGGATATCTGTGAGGAGGGGGACCAGTTAGTTCTGATGCAGTCTTTTCAGGAAGACAGTCTATGTAAGTCCTCTATTGAAAATGTAACTCCCTATTTAATTCCCTTCATCGAGGCATGTCAACCTTGGCCGGACATTTTGGTCAGGCATACCAAGATATGGTTGTGCATCTCCTATATTATTTCTGTCAGAAATATTTAGGCTAAACAACAAAAAATCTGATATCTGAACTTCACTCGACCACTTGTTGAAAGCTTTACAATAAAAAGTACAATATGTACGGTAAAACATAGCATTAAAAAAGGTAGAGAACGATTAAAACATCTAAATGCTAAATACATGAATACAAATATGTAAAATATTCAATCCTGTTGATATTACAATATTATTATTATTTCAACACTACCTATTTAAAAACTAAAACCATTGAAGTCTTTTCAGTTGGTAGTTTACAGTTTGTTGTTGTAAGCATATGAAGCAAAATTAATCCTTCATGGACTACACTACTGCAGCATAATCTAAAATCATTCAATGCATTTGTCATGGTAACTTAATCAGTGTATCAATGCTATAACAGACTCATTTGAGATGCTTACTATGTACTTCCATCAAGTAAATAAGATTAATCATGCTCCAGTCTTCAGAAGAGTGGTGACTTTAGCTTCAATGGATCGTCAGTCTTGAGTGCTGACCTTAAAGTATGTTCATGTCCACTGAAACCAGGATGATTAGAGCTTGCTAATGTGTATTAGCCAAGAAACTGTGAAGTTGAGTAGATTCAACTGATCAAGGATCAAAAATCCTGCATGACTAAACACTTATTGCAAACTATGAAAGAAGACAACGGACAACACTGCTGTATGCTTGAAACCAGACTGACTGAGTTCACAGGGGGGAAAATACCTCCAGACTGCACCGTGGCAGAAAACAGGCCTACTGTTTGCACACTAACTGCCTGCCACCATTACACGCATCCAGAGAAAAAGTGCAACAATTTTAGCTCTCTCCATGGGAACTAGGGTAGGAGACGACTGAAATCAACAAGTAAGAGTGTAGTTGAGAGGACCCCGCCTCCACACCCCCCCCCCCCCCCCCCCCCCCCCCCCCCCCCTTTCCTCTTTCTCCCCCCCCACCCTGATTCAACGCATGGAATAGCACTGAAGCCCTCCAAAAGCAATAACACACAGCGCGTACTTCCGCTGGAGCTTGGCTGAGTGCTACAAATTTCCATTGTTGTGCACAGCATGTCGACATAGTTTAGGCCAAATAACATGTTCGTGGGGAGCCAAGCACACCAGACTTGTTCTTTTGACAAAAACTTCTGTACAGAAACTTCTGGCATATGGAAAGAGCTGGTAAAAGCAGTGCTCTATGAAATGTACAAACCTTTCATCAACACCAACACGAAAGATTCATCAACACCAATTAACTGAGGAATAACCTGCAGAAAACAGCTGGATCTTCACACAGTCACTCACCGGCTCGAATATACAAGAGAATTCACATGCCACCATGTGTTTTTAGGCTGTGGGCATGAACTAACAATACATTTCTGATCTCTACATGGCTCTCATTTGTATCGTGTATGCAGTGTTTTTGTTTGTAACATGGCAGAAGTTCTTCAATGCAAGAACCCCAACTACACAATATAAAAACCCGTATTTAGACTGAATGTATTGATTGGATTTCATAATGAAAATCTGTTTTTTGAAGAAATGCCCTTATTCCCATAATTTCTTTCGTATCATCATGACACCTTCAACAGTGCAGTTCAAGCCATTCCTGAAGGGTGGGTGATCTACTTGCCTCTTTTGACCCTGCTGCCACTTCCAACCATATATCACAGAAAATATTACAATGGAATGTGCAGACATTTTCAGAGATATTATCATGACAATTGCGTTTAGTGTTTTTAGGAGGTATCCCTCCATCTCAGCTAGGGAATGATGCATCATGTATGACCCCCAGGAGCATGTGTAAACAGGAGAACACATGTTCAAGGGCATATCTCATACCGTTCCTTCAGCACATACTAAACCAATCTGTTACTCAATAAAACACAATAAATCACCTTTGCTGAGATGCAACCTGCAGACTTTTTTAAGGTAATGTATATGGCTATCAGCAGTGGTGGTTCTTGAGTGTATGGCACCCTGGGCAAATCCCCCCTTCAGCCCAGTGTCAAAAAGAAGTAACGAAGACCAATAGAAACAAATTCTAGTATATAAATACAAATAAAAGAGAGAATCGAATTATTACACTATTACCCTATTGCTAACAAAAACGCACAAATAGAATAACATACTTATAAAGAAGAGAACTCGATTATTACACTTCAGACAAGAAACAAACAAACTAAATTGCACAACTTCCATCTAAACCCTGACCTTTTTTGTCTTCCTTGTTGCATCATCAATTACATCATCATAAGAAATATGCTCAGTAATTGCATGGTTAATATTGATGACAACAATGGCACTAAGGTGTTGCTGTGACATGGTGGACCTCAGGTAGGATTTGATGAGCTTCAGCTTTGAAAAGCTCCTCTAAAGAGTAAGAAAAGTCCTGAGAGCAGTCCACAAATTTGGATACATTTCTGAGAGCTCACTTTCGTGTATAAATATCAGTCGCTCAGGCAGGGTCTTCAGTTGCAGTTCTTCAGTTCCCAAGCTCTCTGCCAACCAGGTCTGAGTGTTCTTTATGGAGCTCATACTAAGGGCCTCACATTGTTCTGTCAGACTTTGGAAGGTTGACAGCACTCCAACCGTTTCTGAAGGGCTGAGATTGCAGCGTCAACAACAACATTGAAAAATGTCACCTCCAGCTTCTTCAGGGAATCAGTCAAAGGCCCATTAAATGATTTGTATGAGAAGTGCTGCTTTTTGGACCTCAGCCTTTTTTGTTGTTGAACAGCCTCTACGTTCACACTCTCGCAGATATCCTTGGCTAACGTTTGTGCAGCCATAAAGCCTGTTGCCCTGTAGATGCTGAGACCTCGCTCTGTCTTTCTTTGCAACATCCACATGCATACTGGGAGACTGCATCAGCTTGCTCACATGTTGGATCTGGCTCAAGATGTCATACCACACCGCTGTAAACCTGCTGACTGGACTGAAGAAATCGTAGCTAATATTAGCTAGCTCGATAACTGCTGGCTGAGCTGCTGAAAAAGATCAGCCAAAGACTTAGTTAGCCTAGATAGCTAGCCATGGCAAAAACTCACCGGTGATGGTATGTTGATTCTGGTTAAATGTTACGTGCCTGTCATAGCATCATGAATGTTTTAAATCGATTTTGTGGCAGAAACAAATCCAAGCCAGGCCCTGACAGGCTATGTACCCTCCTCACTTTGTTCACTGATTCCCGAAAACTATGGATATTCCACTGAGTCAAAACAAGTTCAATCCACGGAGTCTGATGTAAGTGGTTTATTGTATATGGTCCAAGAATGACATACAATAAGCCGGGCATGTCTGCCCAGAGTAATAATTCCCCAATCAATCCACAATGCAATCCACCATTTTCTTCTCCAAACGTTCTGAGGCACTTGTAGAACACTTTCCCTTTTATCCCTTTGCTGGCTCCTCCTGTTGTGGAGCTTAAACTCAAACTCCTCCCTCATTTTATTGGCATTATTCCCACTCCACACTTTACCTAATTTGTACACCATCGTTTCCAGATCCCAGCTGCATCTGATTAAAAAAAATCATCAGCCTCAATTTTTCATTGTAGAATAGTACAGGAACACAATATCTAACGTCTGTTATCAGATCCCATCAGCCCGACATTATTTCATATTAACGTTATTTAATATAATCAAAATCATAAAAGCAACTTTGTTATGAACTTAATATGAAAACATAAATCTTGAGTACACTGATGTGTTTGGTAATTAATGATTAACAGACTTATATTCATCAACTTGTGATATCAAATCAATTGTGAATATGCGGATGATTTTAATAATTACAATGACATATGGTATGATAATATGATACATGTATGAGCAAGCAAGCAAGGTGAATGTCTTCTCTTCTTCCATGGCCTGACATTGGAATGTTGGACCATTGGACAAGGGAGAGGTTACTAGCACTTCACCCAGCTGTTGCTGGTCATAATTCTTCTCTGGCAGAGATGTGTGCATCTCTAGGGCTGCTTTCATCTGACTTTTTAGGGCCTGATATGCCTGTTCTGCCTCCACAGTCCACTGTAATTAGGCTGCACTATCACCCTCTCCTGCTGCTCCAATTAGTGCCCTTAAGGGTGATGTGATGACTGCATAGTCACAGATCCAGGGTCTACTATACCCTGCCATTCCTAGGAAAGAAAGCATCTGTCCAACAGTTCCGGGCTTGGGTGCTTTGGTGATGGGGCTTGTGATGGTGCTATGAATCTCTTTTCCTTGCTCAGTTGTCTGCCCAGGTATTCAACTGTCTGTTGACAGAATTGCAATTTGCCTTGCTGACTTTATGACCTCCTGTTGCTAGGGCTGTTAGGACATTGATCGAGTCTGCCTCACATTGCTCTTTTGTGGGACTGCAAATCAACAAATCAGCTACATGTGGGATCAAAGTGCTGGATATGTCTAAATGTTGTAAATCTTGTGCTAGTATCCTGTTAAACACTGATGGACTTTCAAAATATCCTTGTGGCAGACTGTCCTGATTCTCCTACACCTTCTGCTGCTTTCGACATGGTTGACCACCCCATCCTCCTGTCCTCCCTGGCAGCAGTTGGGATCTGCAGCACAGCCCTAGACTGGATTGAGTTCTACCTATCCGGTCGCTCCTTCCAGGTCTGGTGGGGTATCGGCGCCTCGTTCCCTTGTCATGGGTGTTCCTCAGGGCTCAGTCCTTGGTCCCCTTCTCTTCTCCATCTATACTGGTTCTTTTGGCCCTGTAATCTCTGCTCATGGTCTATCTTACCACTGCTACGCTAATGACACTCAACTGTACCTCACCTTCTCCCTGTCGGAGACACAGGTCTCTGCTTGCATGCTTGGCTGAGGAAAGTCCAGAGGTGGATGGACAGGCACCATCTTAAACTCAACCAAGGCAAGACCGAGCTGCTCTTCTTTCCTGCTCCTTCCTCTCCCGACTTGGTCTTTTCCATTTCACTTGAGGACACCATGGTGTCGTCTTCGTCCTTTGCGAAGAACCTCAGTGTGGTGATCAACAGCAGACTGTTATACTCTGAGCACATCATGGCGGTAAGCTGGGCATGCAGGTTCTTCCTTACAAACTCCAGTGAATCCACCCCTTTCTCACCACCTACTCTACTCAGCTGGTCCAAGCGATGGGTCTGTCCCGCCTAGACTACTGCAACTCCCTTTTCGATGGCCTTCTGGCATCTGCCATCAGACCCCAGCAGCTCATCCAGAATGCTGCAGCTCATCTGATCTACAACATCCCCAGACACTTCCACGTCACCCTCCTGGTCACTGCCCTTCACTGGCTGCCTGATATTTCTCACATCAGATTTAAATTTAGCATACCAGGCTGTTAAGCGGACAGCACCGGCATATCTCCAGATCATCAGACCCTTCACCCCTGCCAGACCCCTCCGCTCTGCCACCTCTGGACGCCTGATGCCTCCCCCTCTCCAGTCCTGCACTTCCAGGTCATGTCTGCTGTCTGTCTTGGCACCCCGGTGGTGGAATGATCTTCCCATGGAGGTCAGAATGACAGAGACACTGGACACCTCCAAGTGCAGACTGAAGACTCACCTCTTCAGGCTGTACCTCTCCCGACCCCTCCCTTGCTCTTCGTAATGTTCACTGCTCTTATCTGTTGTTTTTAACTGTGATTTGTTTTTAACCTAGGCTGTTGTTGTTGTTAATCTTCTCCTTTACTAGATTAGTTAATAGGGGAGTCCTGATCTATTCTGTTACCTTCGCCACTTGGGACTTTAACCCTTTCTAAGGTTGATTTTGCACTTTTTCTTTACCATTCATATACACTTTGCCTTGTAAGTCGTCCGGAAAAGAGAGACTAACAAATGCCTCTAATGTAATGTCATGTAATGTAATGTAATGTAATCACTGTGTACCATCGAGTGTTTGGCAGAATTTTGGAAAGTAACATGTGTGGGGCTGGAACAATGGGTACTTCTGCCTCAGTCATGGAGTTTATTGCTCTCAAGTCATGTACCAAATGGTAGTCATTTGAGTGTAGTTTTCTAGTTTTCTGATTGGAAGAATTGGAGTATTGCATGGGCTCTCAGTTTTCATCTGCTTGCCTGCCTGTAACAGGCTATCACTTGTGGGCTTAATACCATCTATTGCTTGTTGACTGAGAGGGCACTGCCTGTGGTATGGTGGATCAATCCCCTGTTTCAATGTAATATGCATAGAGTGAAATTATCTGCAGTTTCCCAGAGAAGCCAATAGTCTTAATAGATAAACTGGAGAGGGGGACCCCTAATGTTTTTAGGTGCTCCAGTACAGGCTCACATGATTCATTGAAGCTTTCCAATTGGTCAGCCTCAAAATTCAATTCTAAATACAGAGCTTCAATCAGATGCCTGAACCACATTTTCTACTGCTTGCTCCGTTTTCTCCCTTTCTACTACTATCATACCCTCAACCTAAAACATTCTTAAAGAAATGGCCCACCTTCTCTTGCTGACCCTGTGTGACTGTTTCCTGTCATTTCAAAAATGCCCACCACTAGGTTAGGTCCCCGGTTTTTTTTCATTGCAGAGAAAGCAAATGTTTCTAAAGCCAAGAAATTATGAAGCTTAGGGAAGTGAAGTGAACCAAAATTGTGTGTTAAAAGTACCCTCTTCTATCTTACATTTATCAAACATTGAAAAAATTGAGACCTCACATTTTCATATTTGTGAATATTCTTGAGTTTGGTCTTGGAGTAAAACAGTCCAAACATATACAGTTTTCTACTTTATCCAGAAATACAATCCTGATTTAATTTTCTGTATACTGTAATCAGTTTCAGTTTGTCATGTTTGCTCCACTCCTTGTTAGTTTTCGAATTCACAATTTTCTGTTATCAGTTCAGTTCAGTTTTGTTTTCCATAAGCCATTTCCAAGTCCTGTTTTCATTTGGAATTGCAAGTTAATAAAAGTTGAAATAAAATAAAAGTAAAACCACTGAATATTCAATTTTGGTACAAGTAATCGTACAAATACCAGTCTGTTGTCTAAGAACCCCTGATCAAGGTTCAAAACTATAGAACTTATAATTAAAAGCAATTACTGGTTGCAAAGACCCACCCTCTTCAAGAATGCCAGAAAGCTGAAGCAACAGAATGTGTGTGTCAGTTTCTTGAAACTCACAAAAGGATAGCGCAACTCAAGACATTAATCCAGTCACACTGCCAGATACTCACTTAGCTTCTTAAGTCCACCTCCAGTAGAAAGTTGAGAACCATGAGTCACTCCAGTATTTCCATTTGCAACCATTCTGTAACTGGTTTAAATGACATGGAAAGTTTGACTATGCCTCACCTTCATACCTGATTAAACCTCTCAGGGAAGATTTTCCGATATTGCTATTATGAAAGCAGACAAATTTGTAATCTGTGGGTAAGATTTGTGAGGGACAAGAGGATAACTCACATTTCAATTTGCTTTAACACCTGCTTCCATCAGTACGAACAAGTGTAATCATCAGGAAACATCCACAGGATAATTCAGTGCATGAGCCCAAAGGATGTGGGACTGGTCCTTCCACACTTCAGTTAAGTAAGAGCAAATGACATAAAGAAGATACTCTCAGCAATTCAGTGAGAACCTCTTCCCTTTACAAAGACTATGAGACCCTGGTACCAGTCAGGCAAGCCCAGAAACCGCCATCCCAGTGCTATTTCCAATAACATTTGGAGAGAGAAACCGGGGAGACCTGAGAATAATCGTAATGGTAGGTAGAACTGAGAATCCTGTCCATCTAAGTGCAGTACTATGCTGTATAAAATTATATCTTAATATTAATCTAATTCTATCTGAGGCAATTAAGTCCCTTACTCAGTCAAAGGGCCTTAAGAGGCAGAGTTAGGACAACAACCACCCTTAGGGCCATGACATGAAACCAAGCCAATGTTAAATAACTAAGGGTGACCAAGGCTAACAGCAAATTGCTTTGAGCTGCCTCATATCCACCATATTAATTAGGGCTTGAACACAGTGCAAGGACTACAGTTGATGGGCACTGAACACTTTCCATACAAGCAGGTACTGGTACTCTGTATTCACAATTCAAAATGGCAGACCAGAAGACCTAGGAGCATGGGAAGATAAACAAACAAACTAGCTTTCACCCATCAATTACATGCCACTGAATCTGTTTAAATGAACATGTCTGATAAACAGTTGCAGCTGTCACTGGTGTTGTCAGCCTTTGGACTTGGGCTTGTGGACGTTTGTGCCATTTCACTGCAAAAATCGACAAACTGTGATTACAATTCTCTGAGCGTCTTCTTTAGATGTAGGATAAAGAGTAGGGCTTTGGACTAAGATACCAACTCCCAGTAACCCTGGTACCAGATTATGTTTTTATAGCAGTGATAGTATTGGAATTAGTTGTCTATCAGGAAATAAGATACTGTCTTTGAAGGCTCTTTCACTCACTCAAAATGAGATATATATTTTTAAATAGTGTAAATTGGTTGTTTAGAATTAGTTTGTTCTATTTTCATACTCGACTCATACTAAGTATACATAAATATTTGTGTAATTAAGGATGACAACAAATTCCTGATTACATGATAAATGGACTGTTACCTAATTTTTGTGATCTTAAATACTACTGCCTCAAGGCCCATCCTAAGAGCAATTAGGATTACTATATTACCACACAGTCCACAGGAAACTACCATGATACACCAAAAATAGCACATTTCTTCTTTATTATGATGTAATGTAAAACATGGTAACCTAGCCACCGAAATATGGTTACATTGAACTTTTTGGTTACATTGACTTGCCAACTGCAGCATATTGAATTTAAAACTCTGTCTGTTCTACAAGCCAGTTTGTTTTATATTTTTATTTATGTGTTATTTACTTTCTTCTAGAAAATTTTTTCCCCCCATTAGCTTTCTTAACCCAACTATGAAGCCATAAGCTTTGTCTTGGAGGGGCGCAGACAAAGGACACTGTGCAATATCACAGGCTGTGAAGATGTAGGGTAATATGAACACATAAAATAGTCGAAGGCAACCACAGAAAATGAAGAATATTAGTCACTTCTGACTTTCTGTGGCCGCTGTAACTCAAATGCGGTGTAAATAGGCGTCATGAATGACTATATAACTATCCATGTAAACTCATCAGACCACAGCATAGGCGGCAAAGACAGCCACAAACCTCATAGCAAATGTATTTGAGAAAGTTAACAAACTTATAATACATACGATAGATATGTTCATTTCATACTATTTAAACTATGTTTATACAACATAGCCTACACATAAATGCAGCAGAGTTAGGTATGAATATCATAGTAAATGCATTTGGCCTTGTCATTGCATTATCACCTAGTTGGCAAGACAGCACAACAACACTGAAACACTGTACTTTCTGTTTCCTTCCGTGTGTGTGTATGTATGTATATATATATATATATATATATATGAGGAGAAAACAGTACATATATAGTTTAGCATTTACAGCTTATTGATTTCCAAAAGATTATTCACAACAGGGTTTATCTCATTTCTAAAATCCTACACATTTATATTCAAATATCAAATTGAAGTTCTGAAGTGTTTTGTTCCATTTCTTTTTCATGGCCCTGATGCAAGACCTCTTTACCTCTGCTGAGTGTTATTTTCGCTGTGTCAGTTCGTCTCTGAGTGGGCCCAGGAGCAAGGCCATTTGCCTCAACCTGCAATTCAAACTTGGGCCATTAAAGTCAGACTACGAAAGCACTTTCCCGGCAGTCAGGGGTCCTTGCCAATGAATGGTGGATATTTCCAATCACTCCACCATCAGTCCAAGTGTCAGGTAAACACAGGAGTGCAAAAATGGTATCCAGAAATGTGGGTTTCTGCATCTCCCTCACAGCAGGCCAGGAACTTACACAGACGTGGTCTCCTCCAGGAGGACCTTGAAGCATAGAAAAAAAGTCTTCCTTTCATTTAAAAGAAATAGTAGCATAAATCAGACATATTTCATCATGTTTAACTAAATCCGTAATTGGAGATTTATTATTCCTAAAAGCTTATCTGTGGGAAGATACCAGCAAATAGAAAATGAAAGCGGAATCAACCTAATGATATTGTCAACCTGGTATGTTAGTGTGAAAGCCAGGCTCTCAGGTAAGCCAGGCCATATTGAGAAAACGGAAGAAATACAGAACTCAAGATTTCATGGATGTTGTTATAAGTTTTTGCCTCAATAATAGCATCAGTAGAAAAAGGCTAAGACAAATGACAGAAAGGAATGTTGGAGATGAATAGATCATGCATATGAGATGCTCTTGATGCAGAATTCCTTGGCAGTGAGCTCTGTGCCTTCCTGTAATGTTAATTAGTGTTGAAGAACACATCGGGAAAGATTGAGGACAATTTTTGTGGGCATAACCTTTTGAGATCCTCAATGACCTTATCTCCGGGCTTATGGACTGTACTTTTCAGTTCAGACAGCAAACTTTAAACTGGGTTTAAGTCTGGACTGAAATTACAATTGCAAACGGTTTTGAATTCTGTTTCGTGTAAACCCTGCCGTTCTTGATTTTGAGGTGGGTACGGGGGCATTATTGTTCACATGCTGCCAAGTCTCAATATTTTATACCCAGCTCTCGATTTGTTGAGGTCAATCTGCGATTGTTGATTTGTCAGGTCTTTGCTTTTAACCATAGTGAAGACTGACATAAGGATTTCACAGAATATTCCCTTATTTTTATTCCCAAATGGAACAGAAAGTCATGGGATGCCACCACACAGTTCCTTAATTCTGATATTAACTTAAATAAGAATAATTATACTCAGATTTAGCACTGATAGTGACTAAAATGAGCATAGGAACAAGGACTCTGCTATTATATAAACACCAGGCAGCTGGTGAGCTCAAAACAGAGGAGGAACAAACTTTACCTTTAAACCTTTCATTACTTTCAACCTGTTCCCATTTATCCTCCTTGATTAACAATAAGTCAATTTAATCAACACCAGCTTATGTAAATAGAGTAAATGGTTACCAATTTCATTTTGTAACAGAATTGCTGTCCTTCGCAAACTAGTTTTAAGTTTGTTATATCCATGGATGTTTTTAATGCAATTACATGAATTGGTGTTTATTACTCTGTGAATTAATTGTTATTCAAAGAGGATGAAAGGGAACAGATTGGACAT
>JAFBMS010001487.1:0-40428 GCA_019788955.1 Albula glossodonta
AGAAACTAGTAGCATATGACAGCCCCATACAGTCTTAACAACTGCCACAAGGTCTCATTCTCCCATCATGAATAATCGCAGAACGTCACTGATTCTCATGCATGCATTATGTATGTGTGTGTACATGTGTGAGTGCTGTGACTGTCACATTTGTGAATGAAGTTAAAGGTTAAAGATGAAGGTGCTCACTAATGAATATACAGCACACAACTTAGCTTCTGGCTACACTTCCATTTCTGGGTGATGGAATGTATCAGATGCAGTTTTGTTTTCATGGTGACAGTTTGGGTACTCACCTGGTTGAGTTTTGCAGGGCACTTCCGGATACTCTTCCTGCCCGAAATTTGGCAAAAAGCCAGGGCACTGGCTGCACCTATTGTAAGGAATCCTGTACCTGGCATCAACAGCTTATCACCAGCGCCACCTGCAGTGTAGGAGTTGTCACTGCACCACAGCTCTAACTACGATCAACGGTCACTGCACAGCAACTAAATGTGATACATACGTGCTACCACCAACAGTACCGTGCAAACACACAGAAAAAAAACCCCTCATTGCTCATTGAGAGTGATGTGGGCAGTGTCAGAAGACAGGGACACACACCTGTAATTAAGGTGTAGGTCCCGCAGGGGTTGTCTCTCACCAGGGGGAAGAAGGCCTTCCAGGACACGAAGGTGCTGAGGACCAGAGTCTCCAGCACCTGCAGGATGGAAAGAAGGATGGAGGGATGAGCACTATAGAGGGGAGTGGAATAAGAGGAACAAAGCAATAATATGGTCAGACTGTTCATATAAACAAGCGCAGGCTGTTAGTTGAGGCCTCACCCAATGCAGCTCCTTAACGGTCTGGGTGTGGGGGGGTCCGCCTTGCCACCAGCTGAAGCCCAAAGACGACACGATGTCCGTCACCTTCCCAACAGCCTTCACCACGGCCTGCTTCACTAGCTCAGCGCCAGCCTCAGAACCTGAAACAAGGACTAGGTGACCACTGCCTCGCAATCCGGAAATGGAGATGCACAAACCTTATGTCATCAGTATCACACCAGAGCGACCCAGTCGAAGGCGCAGGTCATACTTTCCAGCCCAGAATACAGACATACACAGGAGACATGCATGAGAGAAACTATCAATACAACAGAGCAAAGTCTTTACAGGGTGAGTCTGTTCAGGGTGCAGTCTTTAAGAGCCATTGCAAACTATTTACAAAATGGAGTCATGGAAGGGTGCAC
This sequence comes from Albula glossodonta, assembly GCA_019788955.1. Classification (NCBI taxonomy): domain Eukaryota; kingdom Metazoa; phylum Chordata; class Actinopteri; order Albuliformes; family Albulidae; genus Albula; species Albula glossodonta. The sequence continues at coordinate 1,229 of JAFBMS010001487.1, forward strand.
TTTACACCGTGTGTAGTCTGTATAGGACGGGATCTTTAAGGGGTAGGATATTTACAGGGTATAGATTGCACAGGATGGAGCTGTTAAAGGATATATTCGGTATAAGGCAGGGTCTCTCTTACCCACGTCCCCCTCTAGCGTAACCAGGTTCCCTCTGTTAGATGGAGAGATGAAGCCCTTCAGTTTTTCCAGTTTATTACTGTCTCTGGAGATGACCACAACTCTGAAACCTAAGCACACCACGCACACACACACACACACACACAAAATAACCATACAATGAGAATCTGTGCACATACATCTGCGCTAAAGACCTGAGTGACCAGCTATGGAAGATAATTGCACTTCACCGCTTATCAAGGAGTGACATCGCAGTCTGAAAGTGGACGTTCACATGCAACATGGTCCTTCTCCAAACCCCTGCAGCAGCCTAAGCCAACTGACATGTGGCAGTAAAACTACAGCACAGCTCTAATAGAAGTGCTCTGCAGCAAATGTCAAAACGAAGCTTTCACCACCCGCTCTACACTAAAAAAAGATTTGTCCGCTGAGGCAAAGACCAGGGTCCCTAGGTCAGGGAACAAATCACTTGTTTTCTTCAAGGGTGAAATCACATTCCATTGCTATATTCTAGACTTTCATGTGCAAACTCAGCTTATTCTGAACCCTACCAACAGAGCCATCATATTCTGTCTTTCCACACACATTATATGCACTCTGCACACACATACAGTAGATGCATTGTATACACCACGCACACACACATTATTTTTCAAAATTTCACAGTGAATTACCAATGTGCAGTGAAACATTAAACATTACTGCCGAGCGATGGAAGCTTACATTGTTCTTATCCTATTGTATTATACAGCTCATCTAGAATAGGGGAGAGAGGGGAAGTTGATCCACCCCTTGTATCAAAGCAACAATAAGCAATACATTCCATTTGACCATAAATTCAGAAAGAGTCCCTAATTTTACACATGATGTGTTGGAGGAAAGTAAATGGAATCTTTGATTTTTTTTTAAATTTAAAAATCTGTTTCTAAATTGAAAGTGAAATGATCTTGTGCAAGGTTTTGATGTTCTTATGCCTATGAAAATATAGCTGAGTTCTGATAATTGTCAGATGCCTTGTCATGTTATTAAGGTATAAATACATTTGAAATTATTTGCTTGTGATGTGTGGGGCAGTTTTCTGGACTTGGTGGCTGTGGGGTAAATTGAGCCAAAACGCTATGGGACAAGTTGAGCCAGTGTTTCAACTTACACCACTAATACCTTATTGGAGTTAGATTTTCTAATGGAAACCTTATAGTACTCTTAAAGGTTACCACCACGCAAATAATACTACCCCAGCACTGGTCCCGTTTCACCACAAAAGCCCATTAGCCAATGTAAAAAGTGGTCGAATTATGAGCCAGACAGGCACTATGGCTAATGAAGTCTCTAACGGCAAGCACCATTGACAATATCTTATGATTATGGTAAGAGCGCAAACGACGCCATAGTCGGTCTCTTTTTTAACACCCGTTGCGCCTACTTATATGAGCAGAGGAAAAATACAGTAATTGGTCACCACTGTAAAATTTAAATAAAAACTTTAAACAGTCAAAAGCGTAATTGCTGACGATTAACTACGTTAGGTCATTAAATTATAAGGCAAGATGAGGCACGCATATTTTACGTCAAATTAAAATGTTATCAACACCCAGAAAGTATATACTTATTATTTTTTATGTATTTTTATTTATTTTTGCGTGCGCAACCTTCAGAGATGAGGCCCTTCATATTTTGCGCTTATTTACGAGTTATCAGAAATATGTTATCTCAGCTCACAATTGGGTGACCGCACACAAGTTCACAAACAGGTGTGTGGCCTTGGTCAAATGCTGCTCTAACACGTGTTTAATTTCCTGTTTCAAATAAGTTAACAACAAAAAGTGTATTAAAATGTTCAGAACAACTAAATACACTGGCAAATATATTGGAAGCAGCATCATAACTAATTGGTGAGCACTATTACCCTGCACCTGCAACCCACATACCTCTGTCCAGAAGTGCTTTTACGATTCCAGATCCCACTGTTCCTCCGCCGCCAAGCGCAAGCACAACTCTGTCAGAATTTGACATGTCTGTAAATGGCCACAGGTGATGCTGCTACCAAACTACACGTGATTGTTGTCAAAGTTGCACTTGAGCTTTGGTCTGTAACGGGCATGCAGCACAATTTTGGAGACTTAAATGGAGCAGAGGCGGTACAGTCACGCCCGCTGTAAATCACAGTCACGCTACCGTTAAAGCCACTCCCAATATCAGATAAATTCTGAAGAACGTGTTCCATCATAGTGTGCTCTTCTATTGTGGTATTTTGCTTTTATCACACCAATGCGGCTGGTCCTTCAAAGAAAATGAGAATAACGAACAAAAGTGTACACAACCGTGAAACCAAATCACTTAATCAATATACATAAATCACTCCGTCTATTAACAAAGCAGATGTTAAACTTTAACTACAGGTTTAACTTTAAGCACTTGTTTCTGTGTTGCAGTCTCTGCGTCTTTTCTCTCTGCTTTTGTAAACTGGGTATACAAAAAGTACACCATGGATTTTTGCTCTGTACAAACAGGTAGAAATAGATGGAAAGACAGACAGGTAGATAGAAAAATATGTAGCCATCGCCCCCGTGTGGTGTTATGAATAAATGACGGTACGGTGATGGTCTTGTTCTAGAGTCCATTGACCTCTTCATTTTAGAGTGATGGGGGAAGTAATTGCTGTCTGCCTAGGTCTTTAGTACAGACTGGAAGACCTCTGTCTCAAAGACAGTTTCACTCATGAAATATTAGCGCCTGTAGCCTCATCTTAACTGAGAGAAAAAAGAATGCAAATCCTTTATAAATATAAATACAATACTTAACACTGCCATGTACTTCTTCTTCAGCAGAACTCAGATTAAGGTGAAATAACTCTTCTGGGATCGACCAGGACCAAGAGATTTCTGGTGGCTCAGGGAAGACATGTCATTGCTGTGCTCTGAAGTACTTTGCTCAAAACGTCATCTACACTATCTCTGTGCCAATACCAGAGTGTAAGTTATGTTCAACTCCACCAGGGGGTGCTATTGCAATCTGTCTGTGTATAAATGTGTGTGTGTGTGTGTTTGAGGGGCACTGGGGTGGGGGTTATGTGCAGTGTGCCTCTCTGAAACACTGAGATTTGGAAGCTATGGAGCAGGTCTATCTCTGGTAACCAAACCAGATTCAAAATTCAACATGGCTACCAGATGACTTTTTCTGTAATTATTTGTTGGTAGTTTTATTCAGTGACAATCTGGTGTGAGCTGTTAGTTATTGGGCACCATTTCTGATTAGAGGGTCTCAAACAGAGCATAAATGTAAAGCACCAAAATATGGAGAGTAAGAATAAAATGCAACAAAAACACATTTTACCCTTAGATAATATTTTAAAAGAGAAATTCCTACTCAAAAAAATTCCCATGCATTTTTGTTGAACTTTTCAATGGAAAATTGATAACAAGGACAACAACATTTTTTCACTTAAGTTGCTCCACCTTGTTTTGGTTTTGCAGTGTAACCACACAACTGTGACATGACATCTTACAAGTTAACTACATTCCCCAGAATGCTAGTTTATACTTTGAAATGTGTTTTGGCATGTGATATCATGACATGTGAGCTCTTCTGCTTGGTAGGTGGGAGACAACCACAAACAACAGCTGCGTTCCAAAACTCAAATTCGTCTCCTCCTTTCCTCCCCTCCTTTCCTCTGGGGCCCGGAAGCTGATTATGTGTCCTCCTTTCCTCCACTGTTCCAAAGCGAAATCTCGCCTCCTCCTTTCCTCCTTTCTCGTGTCCTCCAAACAGAGGATACATTGATGTATCCTACCGCGGAAGTCTTTTCACATTTCTGGGTGACATCATTGTGCTCACGACCAGTCAGGTTAAAAGACGATCCCACAGAATATTTTGATTGGCTTTGGTATCCTGAGAGTCAGTCGAAATTATTACTTCATCAATAGCCGACATCGACTTTGATGACGGGCGAATCGGATTAGCTGTTCCAATATTCGATTCATCTCCTCCTTTCCTCCTTTCCTCCACTCGTTTCCTCCCCTCCTTTCCTCGACATATTTCCGGCATATTTCCTGGGTAGGAAAGGAGGGGAGGAAAGGAGGAGATGAGAAAAAAAGTATTGGAATGCAGCCCACATCTCTCTCCCACACATATACACCTCGCCCCCTCACAGACATATACAGACATACACACACAACATGGAATGGATTCAGTTATAAATATTATAAGATATATCCATGGCAATGTTCAATAACTTACTTTAGACGTTAGAACTGAGAGAGAATATTTGTTGTCTTGTCAGGAGAGCAACATGCATTTTATGGTTATTTACCCATCTCTTTTCTTTTATGGTGCCTTGCCATGCACCCAGACACCGCCTTAGAGGAACAAAAGTGGAATTGGGCGTGGTTCTTGGTAAGCCCCAAGGTGCCCCCCAAATGTAAAATCCTTTGATAAACCTGTTCAACCACGGGGGGCATCACCTCTCTCCCTCCCTCTGGCTCCTTCCCCTTCTGGAGCATTTGTGTGTGTGTGTGTGTGTGTGTGCCTGCATGTGTTTGTGTACATTTAGGGTCACTTTCCCCTTCTATACCCCAATAATATTCACCAACTTCAAATTCAAGAAAGGTAGGCAACCTTTGAGTCACCTGAGTGTGTCTCAACTCTCAATATAACTGCAAAGCCGTTCATGTGCAGAAGGGCCTGTTCCTCCCTGTGAACTCTCCTCCCTAAACTCGTACACGCTATACTGTATGTTTGGTGTCACCGTGATGCTCATAAAGAGATGGTCACAGATATATTAATATTGAAAGGATGTTTTGTGTTTCCAGTAGTTTAAGTATAAAAATAAGCCCTGGATAAATCTTCAAGCACTCCCCCAGCATAAGTACACAAGGACCAGGGAGGAGGGGGAGAGACCCTTCTTAAATTTGGCCTGAAACAGGCCTCACTGCTTAGTTTGTCTGTTTTCAACGTTTAGTCTTTTCTGCCTCACGGCTTAGTCTGTCTGTATTCAATGCTCAGGTGTTGTCCTGTCAAGCTCTGTCCAGTCTACCTACATCGTTCAGTCTATCTGCCTTCACTGCCGGAAGTTTTGCACATTAGAATTGACTTTTTTTCTTTTTGGTGTTTGGCTGCAATTGTGGGTAACTCCTTTGTCATTCCTCAGGAGAAGCAAGCAATTGGCTGGGTTATTTCATTCATCTTGTGATCCTAAATATTCTAATTTGTCCTTGTATTACTGTTTTACTGTCAAATAAATCTCTTTAAACTCATTTGTAAGAGGGCAATGAAAACAAAAGCACATGGAACACACAAAAACCACCAAACAAAACCAAAACAATGAAAAAGACTTAAGAAGTGCCCAGAAGAGACAGTCTCTCTTTCAGGCATTGTTCAAACATATTCCACGAATGTTTTATTGGGTTCAGATCTACTGTAATACATGCAGTAACACAGGGAGAAGTTGATCATTTAAAAATGATTGATAATGACTTTGCCATCTAACCCAGAGATGGCTAACCTTGGTCCTTGAGAGCTTCATTGGTATGTTGGTGTTTGTTGTTACTCAGTGCTTAATTGATCAATTAGTACAGTTTTTACACTGTTAACTAATTGTTGCCTGGTTTATTGGCACAGGAATTGGTTGCTAATTTTATGGTGGACAAAAACCAAAAACCAACACACCTTGTGACTCTCCAGAACCCATTTCCTACCCTTGACCTGAACTGTGGCAGGAAAATACATCCCTGTGGTGATGGGTCTGCAAATAATGGATACTTGATTATATTGCACTTTTGGTGAAAGATGAGGAATACAATCCGTTGCACATTAATTAGGGGTTTAAATAATACACTGAAAATCACTGGTGGCAATCCCCCCCCTTGCCTGTTTGGTTAAGTGCCCTCTTGGGTGCCCTTAAAGTGGAGAAAACGTGATACAGTGTCCTTTAGAGTTGCCCTATGTACGAGAAAATGTAGTAAAGCAAAAGAGAAAACGCAGACTGGCGCAGGGGCAAAAAATAGTAATGAAGGATATGACATGATGGTATTTTAATTGGAGAAATTTGCACGATGCTTGGCTTATCCGAAGTTTTTAGATATATGTAATATTATTGTGTCTGTTTTGCTGTTGCAGGTTTTTTTGGTGTTCGTTCCCGCGAAGGGCTCACTGAAATTCGCCGACTCTGTGTTTCTGGATCGCAACTCTCAGCAATTCAGACCTTGTCCAAGCTCTCTCTTTGGAATTCAAATTGAAAAGTTTTTGCCAACCCGGATACACGTAATTACCTCACTTCTGTTCATATGTATCACTAGCAAATCTCACGACCTCGATAACCAGTCGACGAGTTGTTAGGGTTATGGCAGTATTGATTTTCAAAGGGCACCGACAAGTTAAGAGATACGTGGGATAATTATTCTTTTTATACCTGAGGTCTCTGGACAGCTTTGGGTCAGCTCACCTTCTGCCATTTACGAAAGGGACAGTGTGAGTTTCAGGGTTATTCTGCCCTGCAGACCTATTAACCATATTGAATGTGTAAGTTAAGTAATAGGGGTCTACTGAACTCTTATTTACTACGAATAAAAAACCTCTAGGAAAGTTAAAGGTTGGCTGCTATTGGTTCGGCGCGTAAACGAGTTCAAGTCATTTTCAGATCACTGTACATTCTTACTTCCAGACCGTGCAATTGCGTTGACATTGTACATTTAAACTTCTGTTTTAAAAGCTGAGATAAAAATTTAATCCGTCCAGACAAGTGTAGCCGGAGTTTCTTTGTACGTTGAAGGAGGTATCGTATTCGCGACGAAACATAATACAAAGGTTTTTTTAGAAGAAGAATTTTTTGAAACTTGAGGAAGGATAATGTTTTAAATAATAAAACAATTAGCATCTAATCACATATTTTAAATGATAGTTTTAAATAGTTTTATATATTTACAAAGATATGGATCGTATGTTCACACATACACAGATGGTTAATTCTATCTTACAGACAAAGACATCTGAGCAGGACACACTGTATGGTTAAACCATAACAGTAAACGTACAAAAATCGCCTTTCGTGGATTTTTGGAAAAATTAAGTTAAATATTCATGCGTTCACTATCCCTCAAACGAATGTCGTGGTCATTCTTAATGGACGTTTAACACACTATATACCTTCTTCTTTGGTTTCGACAAATTAAGCTATTAGCTTTTTCTTTGCGTGATGTGGCTTCTCTCTATTAGGGTGATGCATAGCAGCGCGCTTTTCGAAAAGTTTTGAGTAGAATGTATCGTCAAGCAAAAGGTATCGTCAGTCCGACCTCTTACTGCTACAAAATTATGTCGTCCCTTTTTTCAGAATGAGTGATATACATGTCATTTGCTCTTAAATTACGTGATGGAGGAATTTTCTCCAGACATTTCCCTTGATTGGTACAACTAATTGTTCATGTCCAAAATGAGATTTTGCAGCTAACCTTCTCTGCAATACAGATGAATGAAAAAGATGTCTACGAAAACTGTGTCTACAAAAAGAACGGAAGTATTAACATAGCCAAGCTGAAGATCAGAAAGCTGCGGTGGAACATCAGAGCCTCGGAGATGTCCAGGAACACGCTGAATCCTATCCGCGAGATAGTAGACGGCATGAAGCTGTCACCCAACCCAGACAAACCCATGATTGCCTTATCCATTGGTGAGACACGCACAAATATGAAAGTACACCATATTGTACGAAAAAGCTATTCTTCAGTGCTCCTGAGTGGTGAACTTTTTTCCTCTCTACTCCAGGAGACCCTACAGTGTTCAGAAACTTACCAACAGATGAAAGAGTTCTCCAGGCCATGAAGGATGCCATAGATTCACAGCAGTACAATGGCTATGCGCCCTCTGTTGGTGAGAGAGGGTGGGGTGCAGTGGCAATGGTCCATGGACTGTCTGTTCTGTGCTGTGCTGCATGGGGCCTATGTAACAGAAATTTTTTCGCTCTCTCTCACATTCCCTGTCTTTTTACACATTATATTGATTGCTGTGTCTGTCTGTTGCTCTGTTGATTTTTACAGGTTATCTGCAGAGCAGAGAGGCTGTGGCAAACTTCTATAGCTGTCCTGAGTCACCCCTGGAGGCCAAGGTCTGCCAGAATTCGACATGGGGTTAGAGAGCATGGGGTCTAGGTGCTCTTGATCCAGGTATGAGGCTAAGGATGATCCTCTCTTTTCCTCTACTCCACAGGATGTGATCCTGACCAGTGGCTGCAGCCAAGCCATTGAGCTGGCAATCAGTGTGCTCTGTAACAAAGAAAACAACATCCTGGTACCCTGCCCTGGATTCTCCCTCTATAAAACCCTGGCTGATTCCTTGGGCATCCAGGTCAAACTCTACAACCTACAGGTGAGAGAGAGTGAGGAGAAGAGGAGAAAGGGAAAGAGAAAGATGACAGAGAAAGTGAAAAATACAGATTGGCTGAGAGACATTTTTCTTTTACCTAAGTCCTGGGAACCAGGTGATAGAGGCATGGAGGGATGGCTGGATGGAGAAATGCACATGTCCACACACACACACACACACACACACACACACATACATGCATCCTTCCATGCCCCCAGATATGGTCAATGAGGAACACTGGGGCTGTAGGAAGAAGAGATTTAGAAGACAGAGTGATAGAGCTGTGTAGTTGCATGGAGGCAGGGCCCAGACAGGATGGTTTATGTAGAACTGTTTCAGTTAAGATTTTGAACCCATATTACATGTCGTATTGATAAAGGATGGGACTTCATTGCCTATGTATTTGCAGCTGTAGGTGTGATTTCTCTGTGGCGATTCATCCCTTCTCTAGCCTGAGCAGTCCTGGGAGATTAACCTGCAGCACCTGGAGTCACTGATAGACGAGAAGACGACCTGCCTCATTGTCAACAACCCCTCCAACCCGTGTGGCTCTGTCTACAGCAAGGACCACCTACTGCAAATCCTTTCAGGTGAGCCTGAACAGTATACACACACCGTCTCCCCCCTACCACACCCACTCGCTATCCAGGCTCCTACCCCCCAAACTTACACTGTCTGTACTCTATCCGCAGTTGCCTCCAGACACTGCATCCCCATTCTGGCTGACGAGATCTATGGGGACATGGTGAGTCCTGAGAGAGAAACAGAAACAGGGCTGGAGCAGGGCGCGCAGGGTGTTTTTCTTGCAAACGGCATCTCTGAGCTTCAGAAGACTGTTCTTCAATTATTTAAGCCGGTGCTCAATTTCATCTAAATTACTGTCTCCTGGAATCAAGGGCTAATATCCCCAATCCCAACAGAAATGGAGATAACTAGACTGGAATAATACAGAGGCATCTGTGTAAGCAGTAATCGGTTATTCTGCAGAATTTTGGACACTAGAATTATATATTTCCTTAGAACAAGCTACATTTCTTTTCTACCAAAATTGTTGCACTACTGTTTCTATTTCCACACTATGCACATCCACTAAAATTCACCCACCCAACAAAAAAAGGGTGCTGGGGGTGAAGTATATAATGTCATTAGAGGTGGATTTTAGGAAAGGTTCAGGGGGTTTGTTGGCGAGGCATGTAGCACCAACGAGGCACATTCTTTGTTACAGTGACGTTGTGAGCATGGTTGTTTTCCCTGGGTCAGCTCTGCACCCTCCTCACCCAGCTCGTCCACATCAGCACTAGGAGGATTATGGGGCACACAGCTGAATGGGGCAGGAGCTGGGGGGGGGGGCTTGAGAGCTGAAAGAGGTGGGGGGTACAGAAGGTGTTGAGGTCAGGGCAAGGACAGCTCCGACAGGACAGAGAATTACATTTTTACATGTTATAATCAGTAAAGCAACATGTCAATTAAATCTATTCATTACACATGTGTGTCTTAATTGTAATAACTTTTTTCACATACTGTATGACTAGACAATAATTGTTTAATTAGACTATATTATTGCACTGTCTGTATGCTTTGTGTTAAATTTGTATTTTGTGGAGGGGGGGGGGGTCCTCGTGGACCTCATAGGGTTGGGGTTGGCCTCTTGGGGTGGGGTTGTTTTTAGGAAAAGTAAGAGAGATGGTGTACAATAGAGAAGTTGTAGCAATAGGGAGTTAGACTTTTGTACAACTGAGGTGCAGGGGAGTGTCGGGGGAAACACAGAGTTGGGGTGTCGCAGAGTTAGGATGTTCCACACACTAGGTGAAATGTTCAGAGTAACTGTGCTGTTCAGTGTTTAGTGGTTAGCCCAGGTTAGCACAGTGGGTTGGACATGAGAGGAAGGGTGTGTGAGGAGGAGGGTGAATGAATTAATTGGTGGGGGGGGGGGGGGGGTTTCGCAGTTTGCCAGATAAAGGGAGGGTTCAAACTGTTGAGCTCCCTTGACACCCACCACCCCACTGGTCACTTTTATGTATTAACTTAAATTAGTCACAGCTGGGCAGGAGAATCCTCACCACCCACTCTGAGAGAAAGTAGCTTACATTTACACTGAACATTGTTGTAATTTAGGAGACAATTTCAGTTCAAAGCTACTTAAAACAAGTACATATAACTATAGTACTTCTGATAAATGCCACTCAATAAATAGTGAACAATAAATCAGTGTGACGCTGCAAATAACATAAGTGATGCTTACACATACTTATGGAGAGAAAGGGGTTTGTTTAGTTTATTTATGAATGTTTCCATCTCCACTGTTTTGCAAGATTGAGAACACAGTCTGAAGAGGTGAGTTTTCAGTCTCTAGCAAAAAGTGAAGAGGGCTGAAGCTGTGAAAGAGGTGGGAGAACTGTTCAACCATGGAGGAGCCAGAATGGAGAACAGGTGTGGTCAATCTGTGTGGCCACTAGATGCATGTATGGAAGGGACCATTAGCTGTACTGGGTAGGCAGAGTAGGGCTGTTTTGGGGTGTATAGGGTGAGGTAATCGCAGTTTCTTCAGGGTAGTGAACAGCATGTCACATGGGCTGACTTGTGGAGATGAGTCCAGATTGGCTGCTGCATTCTGCATTACCCAAAGGGGCTTGATTGCAGAAGCCAGGAGACCAATGTGGAAAACATTGTAACCATATCAATGTGAGAGGAAAAGTGCCTGGATGGATCCTGTGTCATGGTACAGAACCTCCTTGTGGTAGTGATAGTGTGTCCAGAGCCACGGTGTGGGTGTCCTGTGGCCCCAGTGTTAGCCACGGTGTGGGTCTCCCCTGGCCCCAGTGTTAGGAAGGTGTGTCCAGAGACAGGGTCAGGGTATCATCCAGGGCAACTCCAATTTTCTTGCTGGAGCAGAACAAGGACACTCAAAAGTGAGTGAGGATTCAAAAGTGAGCGAGGAGTCAATCATTGGAGGTACTTAGTCTTGCTGAGATTCTGGTACAGGTGATGGGAGATCTTCCAGGCTGAAATATCAGTCATGTTGATAGACTAATTTGCAGTATATTGTCTGTCAGGAGTTAAGAGAGAATAAAGCCATTAACATAACAGTTGAAAGAAAATTCCTGTCGGTCCAAGAACCATGCCCTGGGGAACAGTGATCTATAGGGACCACGGATCCAGAGACCAGAACCTCTCTAGGTCACCTCTTAGATGTGATTACAGGGATGGGAGGCATCTGTGATGCCCTCCCCAGCCACAAACGAGAGCAGGTTGTCTTAGCTGACTGTATTAATTCCTGCTGACAGGACAAGGAAGATGAAGACAGAGGAGAGGGATTTACCTCGATCAGAGTAGAGTGCCTCACTGATCAAGAGTGGCATGGAGATCAGAAGACATGTGCCACCTCCCCTGCCAGTGGATTGGGGTATGTGGGGAAAGGAGCAGGCAGAGGAAAGGGCAGTGAGGGTGATAGTGCTTTCTGGCATTGTCTATGGAGGATCCCCATGACAGTTTGGACCTGAAGGTTCAGATGGGCGGTTTTAGCAGAGAGGTTTAAGGCTTTCCAAGAGGTTTTCTGGAGAGCAGACTGGCAGTCCCAGAGGCACCTAGCCATGGGAAGATCTATACCAGTGGATCTGGGAAGGTAGATAAAGTTGAGATATTTCAGCAGTGCTGAAACATTCCTGGCCTGCGGATGGGGAGAAGACATATAGATTTAGTGAGACAGTAAAGTACTATAACTGAGTGGAAGAAGATGTAGAAAGGGTTGCACTGCTAGTTCAGCTTCAGTTGAAACTTACAGGCTATTAAGTCCTGAGACTTTGCACAATTAGACATGTAGACTCCACCAGACCCAGTCTAGCAGAATCCACCCCCTCAACTATTGAAGAGTTCATTTGCAAAAGCAGATATCTCCATTCTTATTCGTTTCCATAAATACTGTTTTGTTATTGTGCATTCCTGTGTTTTTTTTGGGCAAAAACAGATAACTCCAACGGTCATTTTTTGGCAAAAGAAGATAACTTCAAATGCCATGTTTCAGAGTTAAACAAAGCCATGTAATGGATATACATTTTTTAAAGTGCAATATTTAATATTCTTTAACATAAAACAAGTAGGTAAAGTGCTGAAAATTGCAATAAAAAGAGGACTGTGTTCAAGAACAGCACTTGCATTAGACATAAGGCATTTTCAGCTGTAAAACGTGAACTTGTAATGCCTTGACAATGGACAATAATGGCTATAGTGACAAAATGTATTTAAGGTTCAGAATGTGCTATGTGTTAAGAGTAACACAAGACAGTCAGTTCATTTCTTTTAAAGAATGGCGTTTTGTTTCGGTTTTTGCAAATGAACTCTTCAATTGCTCTGGCATGACAGTTTATTATCCAACATGATCATATATATGTGGCATGCAATATGCAGCTCTGCATTTACTGAAATAAACAAAGACAAACAAACAGAAACTGCAATTTGGTTGAAAGGATAAATCAAAGTCCAGATTACTAAATGCACAATAATTACTGTGATAAAATGACATATCAGTTAAATAGTTTTAAAACTGTGTGATACTTGTCCAATTAAGAAGATGATGCTACAAATATTGTTGACTGAACAAGATGCAGCCAGGTCCGAGGGATATTTTGAGTATTTTCATGGCTTTCCACACTCCTCTTTTGCCCCTCTTATATTTTCTAACATCATTAAAGAACTCCTCCCAGAGTAAATCTCAATCCACCTTTTAGAATGCAGAATATTAGATACTCGTGTGAAGTGCTATGTAGTGCATTATTATGCTGTGCAGTGTATTGCAGCATTGTGGGTAAACAGGAGATGTGCTTCTAGGTGTTTCCAGGCTGTAGCTTCTACTCTCTGGGGTCCCTCAGCGGTGATGTGCCCATATTGTCATGTGGAGGTCTGGCAAAGCGCTGGCTGGTTCCAGGCTGGAGAATGGGCTGGATCATCATTCACGACCGGAACCAGGCCTTCGGAACTGAGGTAACACACATATACATCATTACCCATACACACTTACACAAGTGCACATGTACATGCTCTTACAAACACACTCACATAAAGAGACCAGCAACCACATACACACATCCACTCACACTCTCCTTGGATTCTGAGGAATTGCTTCCCTTTTTCTATCCCTCAGATTCGGGAGGGTCTGGTGAAGCTGAGCCAGCGGATATTAGGTGCCTGCACTATTGTGCAGGGTGCGCTAGTGGACATTCTGAACAACACTCCTGATGAGTTCTACTGCAGCACCAACAACTTTTTAAAGGTAAGCATGAGTCAGAGGTCAAAAGTCAGAAATCAGGGGTCAGGTTAAGTGTTACAGGATTGAAATGTTTGGACTGAATTAAATTGAATTGGGTCTCAAAAGTGCTCAGACATTTATCTCTCTCTCTCGCCCTCTCTCTCTCTCAGTGTAATTCTGAGATCTGCTTCTCTGTCCTGTCCTCTGTCCCGGGCCTAACTCCTGTGAAGCCCTCAGGGGCCATGTACCTCATGGTGAGTCTCACCTGGTCAAGTTGAAGTCCACACCTGGGAAAAGGTAGTCACATGATTAAACCGGTTCTCTGTCAGGTCTGCTGGATTTCATAATGATTTTCACAAAACACCCACAAGAAGGCTGAGGTAAAAGTGTATTATTTTTCAGGTGGGGATCGAGATAGAGAATTTCCCTGAGTTCAAGAATGATGTAGACTTCACGGAGCGACTGGTGACTGAACAGTCTGTCTTCTGCCTGCCTGCCATGGTACAGTATAATTCAGTCAGCTGGACAGTCAGTCAGTCTATATGGCTCCAGATTATCCTTCAAACTCTTCCTTTTTGAAAACATTTCTTCCTCTTTCTCCCTCTACTTAGTTGTACTTCTCATGTTATGGCTGTGTCAGAAAACATCCACACAAGGAGCACTGTAGCTGAAGAGCTGCAGGAGCATTAGAGGTGACCAAAGGACAGATAATAATGCATACATATACATACATAATAATGCACAATATATACATAATATACATAATAATGCATATCTATTTGACAAGGATATGAGTGAAAGAAGTATGTCAAGATCTGAATTTACTTGAATATTACTCTGTACTTAACTTGCCTCTTAAAGCATGGAGGATAGCATGACAGCAGCAATGCAAATTCTATTGTGATCTGTAAACCAAAGAACTGTGCAAAGGAACTGTAAAAGGGAATTACATTAACTGAAACAACTTCTAGGAGCTTAGAATAGGAGCTTTTATACAAAAAGCTGTTTGTTTTGGATCACTATAAGAATGAAAACCAGGAGTAGTTGTAGTCTGGAAGATGTTTGTACGCACATTTGGATGGTATGGTTATGTACAAAGGTCATAGCAGTTCTGTGTTAAATTGCATAGTAATCCAAAGGGATTTTGGGATGAAAATACATTTCCTTGCCAAATGGAAGTAACTAGCTAAGTAATCCCACTGGCTGTTAGGGAGAAATTTATGTTAGTGGATAAATGTGAGCCAATATGTGTATATTTGTTACAAGAAGTCTGCTCTTACTTGAACTTGAGTTATTGTTTTTTTTTAATTTTCTGTCCATTTTTTCCCATTTGTTTGATCCACTGCAAGAAACTGCTCCTGCTAACTCATGAGCAGAATGCCATGACACATGACTACTCTGATTCACATGACAACCAGCCCTTGATTTTTTCCACGTTGCCAACACACTACCGATCACATGTTGCCTATGTCTTTGGAGAATGATGAAGTCAGCTGTGTTCTCAGCTTATATATTGGCCAGCGCCCAGATGACCAGTAGGGGCTGCTAAAGAGTGATTAATTTACCTCTATCGTTCCCCAGCGAGCTGAACCAATTATTGCTTCACCAATGCAGACCGTCAGTTATGAAGTGGCTGCTTCCCAAACGTCTTAACTGTGTGAGCCACCTGGACACCCCCCAAGTCATTGTTTTTTTAAGTGACAATAATTTTTCTCGAAAATATTTTTTTCTTCTATACCTACTTCTGTGGAACAGTGTCACTATTCAGGCTCATTCTATGATTTCTTCTCATCTGTTTATTTTTTTCTTGAATTTTGCTCTTGCCAGGCATTTGAGTACCCCAATTTCTTCAGAATAGTGGTGACTGTACCTGAGGAGGTGATGGTGGAGGCTTGCAGGCGGATCCAAGAGTTCTGCCAGCAACATTACCGACCCTGCAGCCCAGACGGCAATGACTTGGACCAATGAGTGACTTAAAGATGGAAGGACTAGACCAGTGACTGACTGTGACATAAGGGTGGGGGAGGAGGAGAGCTTGAAAGGGAGGGTCAGGAAGGAGAGAGAGGAGTGAGAATGTGTACACCTCTGCTGCTGTACTGGTGAGAGAAGGCCTCCGAGTTTACGAGATTGAAGTTATATTTTGATTACCAGATCTGTTTCTGCTTGAGTGTTCGTGTTCTTTTGTGGGAATCTGTCCACCTTTTATTCATCATGAACTGGATCAGTTTTATTTGTGGTTTCCACAGGTGGTTGCATGCAAAAGAAGTTTTCTTCCTTCTCAAGGCCTATGAAATGAGAGTCAGAAGTTTCATGGCAACCTCAGGTTCACCTTCATAATTTCTTACTCCTCATGTTTTGATTGGGAATTTGATTTTACTGTATGTTGTACAATATTGTTCTTCTCTACAGAGCATTTGACCTCTGTTACTTATGGAAATCCCGCAATTCTGCTCCCCTCTCACTTCCAGTTTCAACCCCAGTAAACATTATGCCAGTAACTATCTCTTATTTGACCCCCCTTCCTTATATTGCTCTACCAGCTAAACGTTAAGAACCAGGGGTCCTGCATACCACCCTCTGGACTAAGACTGGACCCCCTGTCTTCCAAGCCAATTTTCAAGATAATCATTCTATATGACCAAATATCACATGGCACTTCTTTAGGCTTTACTCCTGTTGAAATATTACACTACCTGTAATGTAACTTCATTTGAATTTTTTGACTTGGGTACATAAAGTCTTTACACCAAGCTAGGCAAGGGCTCCTGATCTCTGATCTCTGGTCTGGAACAGCATAGGCTATTCTATTCATTATTCATATTTTCTCCATTGGATAACAGATAAAGAATTGGTCATTTATGTTATGCGGCTTCTTGTTGTAACCCTTCCATTGCCCTCTCCCTCTACTCTGAGACTAAGACACAGTGAGCTTCTTCACTGGCTCGATTAATTCCTCAATAGGGAAGAAAGGGCGGGTAGATCTGGTAGACTTAGAGGTCTCTGATATAGAAATGGAATGGCAAAAGAATCAAAGACGGTAGAGAGGTTTTCGTCACCATGACATGCTCTGGAAAACTGAATTACTGGATATTAGCATTTCTAAACATATTGTTTAATAAGTGACCTTTACTGAAAGGATTGTTTTGAAAAAGGAAATGAGAAACCATGCATGAGTGAGTGTAGTAATTCATGTGTGTATGTCCGAAAAGAAGCAAATCTTAAATGTACAGATTTGTATCAAGGATGTTTGAGAGGGTGGAAATTTCATTGACAAGGTGATAAAACTTGACTTTTCTCAGGGCTGCATGTTAGTGAGAAATATTTTGAATGGATTGAATTATGTGCACTGAATTATGAGTCACCGATCCTAAATGGTTGCTTTGAGTCACCAGGCTGGCCAAATTGCATGCTTTACCATAACAAGAATGCATGCTGTCTGTAGAAAATCTAAATATTTGGGTGGACTTCCCATGAAGTGACCAAATAGGAACCATTATCATAATGCAGCTGTCGGACATAATGCCCACACTCCAGATCACTCTAGTACTGTGGTCTCTAATTCTGTTCCTTAAAGGGCCATAATGCTCACTGATTTTATCGTTATCAAATGCATTATGACCAAACAGTTGATTTTTATTTCATATAAATGTATTTACAGTTTTGAAAATGGTATACACACAAACACCTTAAATACTAAGTTAACATTACATGAATATACTACTAAATACAAAGGACAGACAAAATAATATAGACACCAAACAAAACTTGGATATTTATTATCTAATTGGGAGCTTCCAGTGGGACGTTGGACCATTCCAAGAAGGAAGGCCTCTAAATCTAAAAGGCAGAAAGGTGGAAATTTACCCTGCATTCTGGTCTAAACTTCCCATAACGGTTCAGCGATGTGTAGATGTGACTATTGAATAGGCCACGCAAGCTATTTTACTTCACCCTGTATGTCACCACTTTGATGTAACCATTCTTTCATGAACTCACTTAAAAGTGTGTATAGGGGCGTTATCATGTTGGAATATGGCAGTGATTCCCAAACTTTTCATGGCAGGCCCCCCTTTGACAATGAAACCCCCCCTCCCCCCCACACACACACCATGGGGCAAAGACTCAGACACTCACATGTTATCCGAAATTTAACTTTTAATAATAATTTTTTTAAAAATCACTGAACAGCTAACACTTTCAATTTCATTTCATCAATCACTTAGCCAAATGACATAAATTATCAGCATTGTTGCAGATCAAAAGCACAGCAATAATCACAATATCCTCAATAATAAAAATAATGTTGTTGTTGTTGTTGTTGTTATACGGGTATTCATAACGTTTAAAGGATGTTCAGGGAATGTTAATAAAACAAAGTCCTGAGGACGTCCTTAGGACATCTCCGAACGTCCCCAAAAGACCCCCCGTAACGTCTACGGAACCTTAAATAATTACGTTCAAAGGACGTTCCATTGCGACGTCGCCCATACTTTAAATAACGTCCAGGGAACATCCCCAAGACGTAATTTTGCTACCTGGGTATAATCTTATCACTATATAGGTTAGTTATAGGCTACAATGCTGTAGCCTATAACTAACCCTTGCCCTCAAGAGCGCGCCCCACACTTTGGGAACCACAATATTTTATCGGAACATCTTGAAGAAACTGTTTGCACTACAGTATATACCAGGTCATTTAAAACAGCCGTGTATCCTTAGCGGAAATTCTACATTTCATAGTAATAATCAGACTCCTTGTCTATGGCTTCCCATACCATCTATCACCATGCTTAATAGTAAGGAAAAGACAATGTGGATTGAAGAATTCCTTTGACTTTCTCCAAACATAAACCCAGGGAGTGAAAGACAAAAAGAGTAAAAGACAATTCAACAGACACTTTTAGTTCTTCTCAGAAGCCCAAAGACAGTCCTACCATACCTATGACCTTTGTGAAGTCTGCAGCAAATCGGTTTTGGTGTAAATTCACTAATGTGGTAATTTTTAAGCTATTTTATGGTGTTTAGCAGCTCCTGTTACGTGTCCATCTTCTGACCTTTGAGTTACGGCCACTGTTCCTCTTTACTGAAGCACTTTTTCTTTATGTGGTATATGCCAGTATGATTTTCAACATTGTCACCCTTGACACATTACATTTTTTGCCATTTCTACTGATTTCCCCTGGGACTGCTGCTCCCGCAATTCGGGTACCAACTGTTCTATTTTAAAAACTGTTTAATCTCTTGTGCTGCTTTGGAAAATCACATATTAAAGTAATGATTTAAAAATTCCCTCTATAACAGAATCCTATAGTTACTTTGTGCTGAATTATTAAAAAAACACTTGTTTCTACTCCTTTTATTTGTGATTTAGATATTTCAAAGAACAGCTGTTGTTTTCATTTGGTGTTTCCATAACTCAGTCTACCACTTGTATATTCTAGCACAAATGAAGTGTTTTTGTTTTGGAGACCTTCTTGGTATTTGTAGTCATGCTTTTATTTACAACATGCCATTCCCTGAACAGCATCTAATGAAAATCAGAGGTGAGTGGAAGTGTAACCAAAAGAATAACTTGAAAGAGTAAAAGGAACAACTTAACTTAGTTAACGGAATGTTTTTACTCAAGTAAAGTTTTGAACAGTTTAAAAAGCAGGTTTTGATCAGAAGAATGTTATTCGTATGTTACTTTGTTTGTCATCAGGCAGCTAGAGAACACTGTTGTATTTACAGCTTTTCACTGAACCACACTAAAAATACTGCAAAACATCAGGAGTTGCAAACTGAGTGGAAACCAGAAACGGAAACCAAACAAATGAGTCAGAGAACCAGACCTTTGGACTGTAATGAATTAAGTGAACTGAATCAAGTACGGGAGCCGGAAAGCCCATCAGCACTGTACTTTCCAGTGTTATTGTAGTTGACATGTTCATCACCACCACAAGTTTGAATCTCATGGAAAATGTCATCACCGTAGTGTTTCATCTGGACCTGATTAAGCAAAAGTGCTGCTCTTGGATTCTGGTGTATAGCTTATCCCTCTCTTCCTTTGAATAGTTGACATGCACTTAGAAGATTTTAGACCTGCATCCATACTTATAGACCAGAACTTGCTTGAGATTCTTACTATTTTGGCCATTTTCCACTCATTACTGTATAAATAAGGTAAGGTGTGATTAAGATGAACTTTTGCCGTGTGAGGTGGAGTAAAAATGCATGTGGGTATTAGGTGGGATCAAATGAAACTTCCTATATGCTCCTGTCTGACCTAATGCGACACTGAGAATTGATAATATTGATCTAATTTGTATTATTTGAAGTGCCACTTAACCGTATGAATTTGCATTATCTATTGATGACAGGAAATGTTGAGTTCCTCTTCAACTTAATGAGCGATCTCAGCATTTCAGTACATGTCCTTCATTAATAATGAACAGCCCAATAAAACCTGAAATTATGTATTTATGATAAAATGATACATCTTAAAACCTACGATTCCTATTTCTTTATCCATGCTATTAAGTGTTAAATCCGTAATGTTTGTGCTTATTCAGAAATAAACTAGTCTTTTTTAAAGTATAAATTCAGTCATGGATTAAACTGTAGTAATTATACACAATTTGCCACTTAATTCAGTTAAAAGCAATTTTACCATGTTACAGACTGACCGTCAGATGCTTAACAAAGCAAATAGCACATTACAATTTTAGTTCTTACTCCCACCCTTTTTCTTCCACATTCCACTCTTCCACAAACTACATTTCAGTCTTAAAATTAGGCAATGCTGACTGCCATGTGTATCCTTTACAGAAGAGTTTTTCAGAGTAACGCCATGAACCATAAAGCCACAGACACTACATGGATGGATTTTACCACATTCTGACATTGGTAAATCTGAATTTATTTCCAAATCTTATTTAAGGGCCATTCCATGCCAGCTGACCCAGAATTCAGACCTTTTCTCAGTTCATTTCATGGATGGTTTTCTCTGAAAAAATAATGTAAAAACTTCTAGTAAATTCATGGAACATTGCAAAATCCTAAACCTCTACTCCAAATATTTTTAGTTATGCATTTTTGAAGTTTGGCCATCTGAGCTAAATTTCATCATTTTTGTTTGTGTAGTCTAAGCCTCACCAATTGTTTGTTTTTCAATGGATTGGGTTGACATTTGTGCTGAACATCCAGGAAACCCGAAGAATAATTTGTAAAATGTATTCATGTAAATAGTTCTTGCTGAATCTTTACAGTAATCAAATTAACAGAATCTTAAGAATCTTTAATTTTCAAAAAATAATATGCCCACTAATTTTCCCTTTCTTGACACCAAATTTTGATTCTGTGTCGTATTAATATAATTATGTGACATCTATAAGTTATTTGGTCCTACATAAAAAATGTTTGCCACAGATCTTGCTAAATATAGCTTCTGAACTGAAAAACCCACTTTTTAAGATATTTTGATTGTATATTTTCCTGAGAAAGATTATTTTAATTTCCTTGAAAATTTTTTATGGGAAAGTGTTAATATTCATTACAGGTATATACAAATTCAAAGATGTTATATTACTTTTTCATCATTTAATAATTTGTTGAAAATAGCAAATTTTTCATACTTTTCAATGGCTGTAATATTACATCCAGTGGTTTTATTTCATAGTTAGATATTTTTACTATGTTGACTTCAAGGTTTTCTATCTTTATGTGATACCTATTGAGCCTGTTTTTCGATGGGTTTGGGAACTTTGCAAGTTACAACTTGTAATGTTCATTATAGATCACTAAGACCACACCCCTATAATTATACCATCTCCTGACCATTCCATTCCTGTTGTCCCCTAAGGCCAGATGTTGTTGTCTTGTGTGTACCGTTAAAAATGCAAAACTGGAAGCCTGGTCTCTTGTGTATTTTTACTGATACCCCATTGTGACAGGTTAAGTACCAAACCAGGTAACATGGAATGGGGAACAGCAAAGCTTGACCCCTGACAGTCTTTTTAAATGGGTGACACTCTGTCTTTTGAAAAGGCACACCCTAACATCACACCGCTACGGTGCAATCCATGATTTAGCATACTAGGTGTTTCTCATGCTTATGTACACTTGTGTATATGGTCATGGCTACCAAGAAGTTCTGACAATTTATATTCAACATGGCAACATTGCATCCTACTATTGTGTTGTTCATTCTGCCAAAAGTTGAAAGAACAGATTTGAAAATAATCTCTGTGGAAAACATTTTCCTGACAAATACATCTTTCCACTTACTGTGCATATACTGTGTCAGTGGTTTCTCAGGTTCTTGCTTGTTCTTAAATAAACTAGGACTCTGGGGTCTTGTTAACACCATGACCTATATACGCTATTCTCATTCAACCCAACGTCCCCAAGGTATTTTTTCCCAATATGCTCATCAAAGAACCCCCACACTTGGATTGCTTGACAAGTTTATACAAATATTCACATGTAAGCTATATTTTGAGTGAAAGTTTAGATGAGCAAATTCACCTTAGAATAGCACTGTTCAGTAGGTGTGTTTACATGAACATAAAGGAATCAACAGTTGAAAATTCATATTGGATAAGCGCAAATGTGACTATAGCACCATCCAGTGGTCATCTAAATGCAGCGGATCCAACACCACACTTTACAGATGCATGTATGGCTCTTGTCAAACTGAACAGTAATAGGGCTTTAAGAATATTAAATAGAGGGTACCAGCGCACAAAATAGATGTCTAATAATTTTATTTTACAAGGAAAAAGAAGGAAAAAGGGGTGCTAATCCACAGAAATGTTCAACTGGAAAGAAAAAAGAAGAATTCGGACTGCAATTCCCTTTGCATTACTTAATAAAAAAACACAGCCAATGTGTTTCAGAGCAATGCTCCTTCATCAGAGCATAAAGAATGTTCTAGGCGGTGCCAGAGAGGTCTCAGTCTCCCTCTTAGTCAATCTCCCACTTGCTTACTTGTGCCTAAGGCGACTACAATTCCAGAACACAGATTCCTTTTAACAAGTAACGACTCTTCTGTCATATGTCACCAATGTGATTCACAGATTAGACAGAACTGTCACAAATTCAGTACCACAGAATAGGGCAGCTATGTCCCTGGAGGGATTCCAGTCTTTGGAAAAGTCTCCATTTTTCAAAGACTGGAAATAGGTGTTGAAGACATATAAACGTGGAAAGAAAATTGTTTTCTTTCTTAAAAAAAAAAATCTGTTTGGGTGTAACATTTCCATAATTAGTATCTGGCACAATTTTAAGCTGCGAGAGGATCTGAAGTGAGTGGAAATAAACAAAAAGACAAAAATACTTCAGTTCTGAACAAAAAGTGCACTAACTCATCGGGGCTATACACCTTTATCATACTGTTTCCAACGGATTGAATCCCAGCCATAGTGTTTTGGCATTGTTTTTATGGGACTTAGTATTAATATAGATTCATTAATAAATCACACATGCAAGGTTTCACAAAGTGTTGCCCCCTTCCAGACCCCTTCATATTCATAATCATCTGCAGCATCATTTATTGCCTTCTTATCAACTGTAATATTTATAGAAAGTGACATATGGTGGTAGCTGTACTCAGTCATTGGCATTCTTACCCTGTACAGATGTAGCTGGCAAACCATATGCATAAGCAAGCTGGGCAGCTTGCATAGCTGCTTTGAGTTTGGCCAACCTAACCATATATTTCATGATAACAATCTTTTATGAAGAATTACTACTCAAAGTGGTCCAGCATCGGCGCTTTTTCTGCACAAAATTATGACATACGTTTGTGATGAATGGCAGCTAACTTGTTTTACCAAACAAGCTAGTAAAAATCATACCCCAGGGGACATGATGGTCTTAATGTGGTCCTGTGCTGCCCTGGTACTCATTCATAGCATATTTACATCATTCAATGAACATAACTGATAACGTCAACACAGCTTGAGAAAGAATCCAAGTAACTAGTTTCTTGTGATGGGCGCATTTCTTGTTACTTGTTTTCAAATATTTAATACCACTCCATCATCAAACACGCCACTCTGAAACTCCTTGTGAACTCCTTGTGATCATCCCCAAGAATCCAGAGGCTGCAGTCAGATGGGTGCATAGATTCTATCAAAATTGAAGAATTTTGTCTGTTTTTATTATCTTTTGATGGACCCTAGATGAGCCAAGTAAGATCTATTTTCATTGCAGTAAGATCTATTTTTAGCTGAGGCTGGCATATGATGTCAGTGTGAGAGAAACCCAGGTTCAGTTCCCCCTGACAAAACTTGCAGATTTTCTTGTCCATACAGATACAGTTAACTACCATAAACTTCAGGAAAAGTAAAGTGTTTGCATGGGCAGGCACACTATGAGACTGACTCCAATAAATAACTTCATTCATCTAAGCACAAGCTAGTGGAGTTGATGTTGCCCTGCCTTGTGTTGACAGATTTGGATGGCGTGCCAGGAGGCTAACTGATGTAATCAAGTTAAACATCATTTTAAAAATAATTTGAAATAAATAAAGAGAATTTTAAATATAGTTATGTACTTTTATTTACTCTATGTAGTAGTTCCAAGTTGTGAAGAAATTTCTTGATGAACCTTTTGCCTTTTATTTCTACAGCAGCAATCACTTTAAACCTTTTCTTATTGGAGAGTATTTATCAAAGCCAACCTTGCTTCAGTACATCAGACAGGTGAGACCAACTGGATTGGGTGAAACCCCAACCTCTTTTTGATATTTAACATGCTACATACATATCGATGATATAAGCTGTTATGGTCACATCTAGTGCTAATCGTTGTCATTGTATTGATTTTTTTTGTCTGAAACAAAGCAGTGTCATAAATATCCTGTAGGTGGCGTACCGTCCACGCGGAACTTCGACAATAGAAGAGGGCGGATTTAATTTCTCCTTATCCCTCAGTTGACCATTAGGAGGAGGTGAAATTTGCGTCTCATGGGGCCCCGTTTCTCTTGTACGGCAACCTGATTGACAAACATCACCAACGCCCAAAAAGCTGAATGTAGGAAATGAACAGAGACGTGGGAAGATCCGCTTTTTCTGCTTGCTGAGAAAAGAGCGCCCAGCTCCGCGCTGCCCCATAGCACTCTCCCCTGGCCTGCTCTCTACTTAGGCACAGACTGTAACGTTGCCTTTCTGTAGCACAACTCGCGCTCCTCTTAACGGGATTTGGGACTACCTTACCGAGTGGGATTGCTTGTTTCAATTCACTCATTTTCTGCTGTTTCACCCTCTTCATAGCCCTTTTCGCTCAAACCTCTACGGGAAAATGGCAACACGAATCGATAAGGAAGCATGCAGGGAAGCGTACAATCTCGTCAGAGATGACAACACAGACATAAACTGGTGAGTTTGTTTTATTGTGTTTGTAATGTGTGGTGATGCTTAAGTATCATGTAAATTGTGTTGTTGGATGACATTACTGCGTCGCAAGACCAGACAATAGAACCCTGAAGATGTAATTTCTGGTCTGTTCATTCATAGCCCACAGCTCAAAATATTTGAATCAAAGCCAGCCATTTGCAACTCGCGGCTAAATGTAAATGGGTTCACTCAAAGAAACATTGACTCTTTTTATGCCAGTTTGTGTCTAACCATACATGCCCGTATAAACCACCGATCATCGCCACTGCGCTGTGAAAGTAGCGGGGCAGAAGCTATTCAGGTGCGGCGAGGACCCGCCCCACGATAGCTGGCGCACCAGCTGGAGCAGGCATTATATGCTTGGCCTGTGCGGTGGGTGGGTCTCTGAAAAGATCCGAACATAATGTGCAGGTGGTTGACAGTGGCCTAACCTATTATGTCTTGTTGGTTTATTTATCTCATAATGATTTAATGACCTGTACCATGTCGTTGAAGGGCTTCCTTTAAGTATGACGGCTCCATGATTGTGCCCGGGGGACAGGGGACCGAGTATGAAGAGTTTAAGCGTCAATGTACAGGTAAGACCACTGACAGAGACACGACTTTGTGACGTCTTGGCAAAAGACCAAGTCGGGATACCTCCAGTGTAATTGTATTCACACACTCTTATATTGTTAGTCCTGTTTGTCTTGGGTCTATGTTGGACCGTTCATGTCCGTGGACGGAAGATTTCGTGTAATTGAAATGGGATCGAGGCAGGCAGGAAAAATCCCTGCTTCTTTGTCAAAATTAATTGTATGAATGATTAGAATGAACCTTGTCCGAGAACACCCACGCGAGTTTGTGTTTCTGTAATCACACTGCAGGCACTCTCCATGTTCCTAGTTTCACTTTTCTCCGTGTGCCACTTGCGAGCGAGCTCTTTCGCGTGTGAGGAAGGCCCGCGTTAATGGTGTTAATCTTCGAACAACCCCATTCTCCAGCGGATGTCATAACCACAGCAATAGTGTGTTTGGGCCAAGCAAAGTTTGCTTATCTTACATCAGGATCTTTTCTCGCTGCCCTTTCTTGTAATGGATGAATTTACAGTATTCATATAAACGGCAGATGAAAAGCAGTCAATAGTATTGCAATAAAACTGTATTTATGTTTGTCACTTCAGTTAACACAGCACACGTCCAAACACGCAGGCAAACTACAGTTGATCAACAGCAGTCCCAGTATGTTAAGGCTCCAAGATTTTAAACAGAACCTTTGGTAAACACAAAGGAAATATTGTTTATTCGAAAAGCACAGGCAGTTAGCAATTAGACAGGTTTAATGTCTAGTTCCTAGCCTACTTCCCTAGTCTGTGACTAGCCAGACAGAGGATGGCATATATGTGATGGCTGTCTCCTATCTATAATGCAGTGAAGTGTGATGCTGCTGTCATTGTCCTGTGGCTGCTGGGTCTATTCTGTTATGTGCTCCAGCATGCCTGCTGTTGGCTGGACAGTCTAGGGGAAGCTCCGCCCTTCAGTAAGCATGGGTGTTGCCATGACCACTGTCCTCTGCAGACCCCTCCCCTGGCTTCTGACTTAGGGGTGAATACAGGGACTCTGCAGGGTTATCTCAGGGCCTGAGGGGTCTCTGTAGTTGGTCACCCATACCGACAACTTCACAAATGACATCGACAGAACCAGTTATTTCCAAGCACATCCATGTTCAATACTTTTTAGGTCCATTCAGTAGAGTAGAGTAGAGTAGAGTTTCAACCAATCAACCAATTTTACACAAATCACCTTTCAGAACTGAGTGTTCCATTCTGTCATTGTGGGTGGAGTCTCAAGACCTGTGTTGAGCTCTAATTGCTTTTTTGTTCTTGCACCATCTAATAAAACAGGGCTCCTCCTGCTGAATATGAAAAGTCCCAGCTCTTGTCTTTGTATGTGCAGCTCTCAGACACAAACCTCTTTGTTTTTTTTTTGCACTTGAATGAACTTCAAAATCAGAGCAGGGCACATCCCAACCAGTGCAACACTGTTGAAGGAAGTTATGGGAGGAGGAATTCTAAGAAAGAGTCTGGTAGCGCTAACAGGAAGGACAGGAGCAGACTGTGATCGCTGCGATGTCACCTGGCTCCCTCACACGCACGTCAGAGGGTTAATGTTTACACTTGGTCATATGCCGCCAAGTTAAATGTCTGATAAATGCTTTCCTTTTCACGTGGAGCCACTTTGCCAAGGGCTGACCTTGCTTTAGCGGGAGAAACCTTATCAATCTGGAGACGACAGCAACCTGGCACTCGGGCTCCTCCGCCTCAGGGCAAACATCGGGAACTACGCTCCCCTGATGACAGTTTTATCAGCTGGTATATGAGCCTAGCCATCTAAAAGCATTTGATACAGAATGCAAAAATCATCAGTAATTCTTAATTAGATTACAAATATTTACAGCATTTCTGTCCCAGCAGAAGTTCTGGGTAGGGTTAAATGAGGCCACACCTCCTTTTAGGTTGGGCTAATAAGTTGCAGCAGTAAGGGGTGGGATGGGGACAGAGGCTCCTCCCCCCTACATCTCTCTTCCTCTGTGAAGTCACTCCTGAGATGATTAAACACAGACTCCTCCCCTTATTCATACCTCTGACTGCACCCTTACAGAAGCGCTCTGACCACAATATTCACCATGCTTGCCTCTGACTGTGACTGCAGCCTTACCGAAGCACCCTGACCAATGTTCAATGTTCACCATGCCTCTCTCTCACAATGACTGCAGACTTGCAGAAGCACCCTGACCACAATGCTTGTCTCTGAAGCTGGACACTAGAGGAACTGCAGACTCAGTCTCTCAGACCTTTGTCCGTCTCTCTCCTGCTCTGTCTTCCCAGATGACACACGCCTCTTCGGGTTTGTGCGGATCACCACGGGGGATGCCATGAGCAAGCGGGCCAAGTTCACTCTTATCACCTGGATTGGTGAGAACGTTAGTGGCTTGCAACGTGCCAAAATCAGCACTGACAAAACACTGGTGAAAGACATCGTACAGGTGAGACACGCATGCAAACCACACACGCTGACGCCGTATCTACTACACATTCACACACTCAGGTATACATTCATATGCCATTCACACAACATACTATGCATGCATACACACACATACAGTGAATGCACACTAGGTACTACACATAAACGTACATTAGAAAATTTATGTACATGCATACACACTTATTGCATGTCTGATTACACATATACCCATTATCTAAACAAATACACAAATGTGCAACATACATGGGTGGATCTCTCCCCTATTGACATATACAAAGATTGACAGTGTTTCCTCATTATCATTCACTCACCCACACACACACACTCAATCAAACATTCTTTCTCTCTCTCTGTAGCAGTGAGAGAGACACCCTGTTCTTACGCAGTAATTATTCAAACTCACACATGCCTAAATACTTGCGCGCGCATGCACACACACACACACACAAACACACAGTTGTTTTCATCTGTTTTCTTTGTTCTCTGGCAGAACTTTGCAAAGGAGTTCATGATCAGTGATGTGCGTGAGCTGGACGAAGACTACATCCGTGAAGAGCTGAAGAAGGCAGGCGGGGCGAACTATGATGCTCAGGCAGAATAAAGGGGATGGGCAATGAGTCTGACCACAGTCTAGATACAGAGGGGGGACATGCCCAAAATACACACTCTTATACACACACACACACACACACACACACACACACACACAGTCATTCTTCTCTCTCTCTCTCTCTCTCTCTCTCTCTCTCACACACACACACACACACACATTCACTCTCTTTCACACACACAAACACTCACACACACAAAAACACTCACTCTCATACACACACACTCACACTCACACTCACATTCACTCACTCACGATTCCTCCCCTGTCTCACACACACACACACACACACACACACACACACACACACACACACACACACACACAGACTCTTTCAACCCCTCTCCCATCACACTCCTCATCTCAGATTCCTCCTGGCTGCAGTGAAACCCCCAACCATGCTGTTCTGATCAGGGGTAGGGTTTTTGCAGTATGACCGAAGCAAGGCCAGTGATGTAAATGCACTTGTGGTCATGTTGCAGTTTTAAGCTCCCCTGGTCCATTCCCCTGCGCTGCTCTGTGCAGCACATTCTTCAGTGTTAACTGCCTCTGTTAACTTTGCGCACACACTGTTCTGTGATTGGCTGTCCTCAACAGTGAGGCCTGGGCTGGATTAAGATGTGAACCAAATCTACAGTCCTCAACCCATTTCACCTTCAGATACAGCAGTGGGAATGGGGCAGTCACAGTGTCAGACCTTTTCCTTAATTTGGACAAAACCCCAGAAGAATTGTTTTTTTAAAAAAAAAAAAAAAAAATTATTTCCCTCCGAGGGTTTATTTTTATCAAAAGGAAATCTAGGAAGTAGGAAGAGAGTATAGTAACCATCGTTTACCGCCGATCAGTCATTTCAGAATAAATGTTTTTTTTTCCAAACTTGCTTGTGGCTGTGTATTCTTGTATGTTGAAAGCTACCTATGTCCATGCCATATTATGTTTTTGCATGTAAGTGTAACTGTGCATGCATGTGTGTGTGAGAATATGTGTTTGTTAATACATTTGAACATTTGTATAGTACGTGCATGCGTGTGAGTGCATGTATTTGTGCATGCCTGAGTGACTGTGTGCATTTGTGTGTGAATGAGTGTACATTGTATGATGTGTGAAAGTATGAGTACAGATTGAAAGCCACTGTAATTGAATCTCCCTAATATAGTCCTGATACTGGGTGGAGGGGCCAATGTAGGGTGTTGCCTTCCTGTAGGGGACCTTCTGGGGGTCTGAAGGGAATCGAGAGTTGCTATGGCCACCATTACAAGAGGGCTCAGCTAAGCATAAATGCCCATATCTCCTCCTGGACCTATAGTCCCCCAATTTCTCTTTTCCTCCCTCCCCCTCCTGTCTCATTCCCTTGATCACTTCGGCAGATGTGATCCTAGCTGCCTAATGACTTAATCTGTAATCTACCACCCTCATGCCGTCTGTTTTTATGACAGCGTTCATCCGCGAGTGCAGTGTTAACCTCAGTGTGTAAGCTTGTGAGTACTATTTTAAGAGGGTTATTCATTCTCTTGGGAGGAGCAACTTGTTTTGTTTGTGTATGTGTGTGTGAATTCGCATCTGTGTGTTTTTGTGGGTGGGTGGATGCACCAAATTCTAATAGTTGCTACTTCAACTTCTTGTCTTTTTGCATCCAAGGAAAAATACAGGAATTTAGTTTCACATTACCTTGGATTGCAGGCCAATGTGTATCTTTGAAGAGTGCCTTCAATGTAACATTTTAAAGGCTTTTAAGGTTTTCTTGGGTGTCCTTGTATTGAATTGGTTGATTGCTGATTCCTGGTAAATGATTATTTTTAATGATTATGGCTGCCTGTAAATTTTCTGTCACCCAGTCACTCAAAACGATTGCAGGTATGCAATAGACTGGGTACACTGTTACACACTTGAAATGCATGCTGATATGTATTATCTGATGGTAGGCCATATGTTATGAAAAACTGTTTCAAGCACTTCAGATTCTCAGATATAAACCAATACATTATATTTTCTTTATGTAAAATCAGCGTGCTAGCTAACTTCAAAAGCGCACTATTGAATTATGTAAAGTTATACATACAATGTGTACATGATTGAGTAATTAAAGAAGTCAGCCATTTGTGTGACTCTATCATTATATGGTTCTTGGTAGATATGTTTTCCACTGGGCCAGGGGAAAACAGGTTAATTAGATTAATTACTTTAGGGGATTGATTAGTGGACTAATTACAGTGATGGATCATTTCATTATAATTCATGCTGAGCTCTGCTGATGCAATGATGGAAAGAAGTTACACCAGGACCCTCCGAGGCTGATGGAGCAGAGCCCAGAGCAGAGCTGATTGGAGGAGAGAACTGATGAAGTACCCATCTCACGTCATTACTACAGATCCCAGACCAGCAGCTATCTTTAATACACCTCCAGAGCTACTCACACTGTTTGCATCTTTGCCATGAACAGGCTAACTCCCTTAGCTCACATTCTTACTGTTCAGCCAGAGAGAATGTCACACCTCATATGTTTACCGCATATCCCAAGCGGCTAATAAAGCTGGCAATTTTATAGACATTGTTTCGTATGGATGAAAGAGGACCTGGAGCAATATGCCGCACTGACGCACCCCCTCTGCTTAATGATGATGTCACAGCTCCCACACATGGAAAAAAAAGGTATTCTAACAAAGAAATTGGCACTAGAAATACAAGCTCAATAATATGGGCAAACATTTTATAATATGTTGCAGCTTATTTTTGAACTATACCGCAATGTGTGACATATACGTTGACGTTATGATGGACCAAATTTCATATATGAACTGTCTCTTTTGAGGCATTGTTGTTCTGCACTAATATGGTCTGGCTCAGTTTGGACTGGTTCACAGTGATTGCTATGAGTGTGTGTGTGTGTGTGTGTTTACATGTGTGTGTGAGTGTTTTTGTGCGTGTTGCAACAGCTCATTTACCTGCTCTCAGGTGTCACCACTGGGGACCCAGTATACTCCCCAGATACTGAAAGTGTAACAGCTTCCAATATACCTGCCCTCATGAGCTTGTGTGTGTGTGTGTGTGTGTGTGAACACGTTTGAGTGTGTATTTGTGGAATTATCAGAGTGAGGCAATGCTCCTGTCCTGATCTGTCCTGCATTCCAGAGACAGAAATCCCACCCACCCTGCGAACTGGGATTGCTGTGTCTTGGAGAATGTGTGAGACAGAGAGAATTCAACTGAACTGAGAGAGGGGGTATGGGGAATGGACCGTAGAGGGAAAACAGAAGAAAGGAGAGTGTAGAAAAGAGGTAGGGAAAACAAAAGGAGGTGAAAGGTTAGCTTATTGGATAAGGGAGTCTGAATGAAGTAGGACTGACCAGTTCAGATCTTTCTGTCATTGGTAGATACTGGTACATACTGTCACAGACATTGCTCCAGAATGTCCAAGAATTACTTAACTGACGATTGAGGAGCTATCGTATATATAACATCTCTGTCACGCTGGTCAAACATGGTTAATAATGATTCATTTGACCTGAATCATTATTGGTGAAATGACTGGCTAGTGAACTGCAACCTGGCTGAGGTATCTTGCTCTGTATTCAACATGGCATTCTTGGTGAAACTGATTGATAGTACGCTGGATTGAAATTTAAAGTCAATTTGTTTAGAGTTGCTCGCCTGTTTAGACTTGCACCACGGACTAATGCACGGACATTACGATCTAGGAGTATACCCTTGACATCAGTTACCCTAAGTTAATATGTTTCCCTGCCAACACGACCTTAGATACTATTCCTTATTCTTTTATCACTGAAGCTCTTGCCAAATGTACCTCCTAAAACACCCCTATTTTAAAGTCAGTGAAGTTTGTCTTCTGGCCACAGTTATAGCCAATCAGACCTTCTCAGCACTTTGCACATGACAGTTCGGAAGCTGGGTGTTTATTGTTTAGTTCTACCTTGTTTAATTAAACATAGAAACACCTGTTTTAAATATACTTGATGTCCCTCGTATACCAAAGTTTTTCCCTCTTTTTGGCTACTGCTTATGCAATACATGAGTATTTGTCAACCTGATTCTCTCTGATTTTCCAGATAAAACTATTCATTTTATACATTATCAGTCAGTATTCATAAATCTGGCTGTCTAAAATCATTCTGCATTGTGGCCATCTTATTATGTACAGTGCAATAAAATGTTATTTTTAATGAGTAAATGTACATTTGTTGGTCTTATTACTCTGCTATGGAGCAGTGTAATGCATGTAAATACACTGTTACACACTTTAATGAGCTTTGGCAGCTTCTTATTTTGTAGGTTTGAATGGGCAGGGTGTAGGCCTGTGCCTAAGATATGGACCACTGAGCTGCAGGGATATATGGTAACTGGATCAGCAGTTTCTTGTCTCACAGATTGAGCATAGCTGATCCGGTTTCTGTGCATTTCTGTGGCCTGGTGGTTTGGGCCTGTGGTTTGGATTCCTGCCAGCTCCTTTGAAGTTTACCAAGACTGTGTTTATGCTTTGCTCATATTTCACTATGTAAGAAACATAAAACTACCATATGCATTTATGAGCACATCTATTGTCATTGACAGTTTCCGTTTCAGTGTGGAACTATCTATCATCCACCTATCAATGTCACATGGTCATTATGAATTACCTATTTTAAGGTAATGCATGATAAACATACGTAATGAGTTTTGATTCAAAATTCATTCACACTGGCAAAACCCCAGGTGGTGAAATGTTAGTTGACTCATGTTGATATTAATAAGTATAGCGAAAATGGTCCTATTTTTTCAATATTTATTTCCCGTTTTTGGACAAAGTGCTTGTGTCAAACCTAAAATATATTTTATTGCCTGGAAAACACTTCCAGTCATCTTTAGAGGAGCAGGGGAGCGGGAAACAAGGATGATGTGGAATGGGTGAGCAAAATGTAGAGGGAAAGGGGGTGGAGTGTTGTATGGGGGGGTTGGGATGTTGAGTGGGGAGAGGGGGAATGGGGTGAGAGAGAGAATGAAGAAAAGTGGGGCGAGCGAGTGGGGCCCTTTCAGCTGTGTGAATATGAATGTGATGAATGTGAATGGAGATACAGAGTGTGTGAGAGAGGGAGGGGGCAGGAGGGAGAGAGAGAGAGAGGGAGAGGGGGTGGGAGAGAGAGAACAGAGCCCGAGCCCATGTAAGTGGTGCAGCAGAGTTGGCACAGAGCTGTATTGTCAGGAGCTAACGAGCTACACTCAGGGTCACTCTGGAAATACCCTTTCACCAGGACACTGCCAAGGGCCATCTGTCCATCTTTCTGTCTGTTTGTCTCTCATTATTTTTTTGATGACAACGTAGAAGAGTTTTTTGTACTCTGTATATATCTTGATATCATTTCAGCTTACTTTCCTCTTTGTATTTTTTCGAGTGCCTGCTCTTGTTTCACTTTTTTCAGAATTCCCTGGTTTAATATTTAATTTGTGTACAAGCCCAAGAGTTTCTGGTATTCTAGAAAAATTCCAGGTGAAATTATCGCAAGACTAATGTGGAAGGTCTGAATGATCACCCTGAGTCTTGTGTTCTTCTGATACTACTGTATGAAACATGCTTCTATGTGAAGTCCAGTGAAAGGCACAATGTGGTTTTTAAGATTGTTTAGCTGGAGGTTGTTTTTTTAAGATAATAACAAAATGCTACACCGCTGTCATGAAAAACAGCATACTCATCTCCAGTCACACCTGATCACTTGCCTCCAGGCCATCACAGCACTTTCTACATGGAAAACAAAGTAATGACATAATAATTTATCATCACCCACTCACACTGCTACTATGATTGCTCTGCTACTCATACGTTTACCATTAATGTTTCATTACTCACACAAACACCACTCTTGTTCCTCTACTTCAGACAGCCTCCTGTTAATCTGCTGATGCTGCCTTTCTATCTATTCCATTTCTCAACAAGCTACCGCTCCTGTTCCCCTACTCTACTCAGCTACTGCTCCTGTTCCCCTACTCTACACAGCTACTTCTCCTGTTCCCCTACTCTACACAGCTACTGCTCCTGTTCCCCTACCCTAAACAGCCACTGTTCCTGTTCCCCTACTCTAAACAGCTACTGCTCCTGTTCCCCTACTCTACACAGCTACTGCTCCTGTTCCCCTACTGTACTCAGCTACTGCTCCTGTTCCCCTACTCTAAACAGCTACTACTCCTGTTCCCCTACTCTAAACAGCTACTGCTCCTGTTCCCCTACTCTACACAGCTACTGCTCCTGTTACCCTACTCGACACAGCTACTGCTCCTGTTCCCCTACTCTACACAGCTACTGGTCCTGTTCCCCTACTTGACACAGCTACTGGTCCTGTTCCCCTACTCTACACAGCTGCTGTTGCTGTTCTCCTACTCTACACAGCTACTGCTCCTGTTCCCCTACTCTACTCAGCTACTGCTCCTGTTCCCCTACTCTAAACAGCCACTGTTCCTGTTCCCCTACTCTAAACAGCTACTGCTCCTGTTCCCCTACTCTACACAGCTACTGCTCCTGTTCCCCTACTCTACTCAGCTACTGCTGCTGTTCCCCTACTCTACACAGCTACTGCTCCTGTTCCCCTACTCAACACAGCTACTGCTCCTGTTACCCTACTCGACACAGCTACTGCTGCTGTTCCCCTACTCTACACAGCTACTGGTCCTGTTCCCCTACTTGACACAGCTACTGGTCCTGTTCCCCTACTCTACACAGCTGCTGTTGCTGTTCTCCTACTCTACACAGCTACTGCTCCTGTTCCCCTACTCTACACAGCTGCTGCTCCTGTCTCCTTACTCAGCACATCTACAACTCATATTTACTGTTTCCAAATAGCTACTGTGCCTGTTCACATGGAATGTTCTTTGGTCCTTCCCTGGTCTTTGAACCTTATCGCTCTCTAAGACCAACCCAATACACTGCAGTCTGCACCAGGCCTCAGTCACTGCCTCCGTTAGCCAGCCCCTCTCTACATCTCATTCCACTAGACATACAACTATCTGCATGTGTGTCCAATGCTAACCCTCTGAGTGGTCACAGGCTCCTACCTTCCTCCCCCATGTGCAGTGCAGTGAATCATTTTCAATACGCATACCTATGCTTCAACTGAATCACATTATCCCTTACTCTTCCTGGAGCACATGACCACTGCTTTTGTAGCTTTACTGAGGGTTTAATTTTTAACTACAGGTTTATATCATTATGTTTTCTATTCAAATTACACCTGGCATTAATTGAACAGAACAGTTCTATGTTGCCATGTAAGTAGATAAATGCATGTGATTATTTTGTACTTTTATTTTCTATTATATGAACAGTCAAATTTATGTCAACTAGAATCTACCTGAAACTAGATACTACATGTCTGGCAGGTGGGTTACACGGTCCTCTGGTTGACCAGAAAGAAGATTTGAGTCCAGATTATGACTTAATGTAGTCTTTGGACGTAATTCCATTCTAAAACATCAAATACAGTAGAAAGGCTTAGTGGGGCTTGTCTGTGTTTTGGGAAAATGGACCCAGGTTGTAAATATCTGATTGTAATTTGCCCATTGACATTTTTTTCTCATGTGATTTTTGTAAAAACAAGAGGTCACTTCAGCAACAGTCCTGCCCTTTGTTCTTCCATTAAGCAACAGCAACAAAAAACAAATGACCACATGTAGGGTTATGAAACATTATATTATCAGGGTGTATGAAAATGGAGATCCTTGTCATTCAACTGGAAACACCACTAAAATCATATCAGATCAAAAGAATTTAAAAGCTGTGAGTTGCATAGATTGATAGAAAGTACCTAGACATTCATAGTTGGGTCACAAATACACTGTTTTAATGTAACATGTTTTGTAGATGCCACTTCACTTGGACTTCACCTCTTTACAGGACCTCTAAGATATCATATTCCTATATACAGTATATGTTCATAACTGTGAAAATGACATGACATTTAAAGAATCTGAATCTTTTAAGGACCGGAATTATTACTCAGCTGTGGCAGTTAAAAAGACTACTCGGTACTCCTTACTTTAAATGAACTCAAGGTAATCAAGATCATAAAACAGAGTTGTGTTTTTTACTCATCAGCATTTTAACACTTTTTTTATCACTTCTATTTTTATGTGACTATCTTTGGCTTCTTATGAAATAAGTTTGATATTGTTCTTGTCCTTTTTACACCAAACCCTCCTTTTTCCCATATTAATCTTCTGGCATTTTGAGTCCCTTATAAATGTAAAATGTGAATTTGAGTTGGTTGATTGGTCATTTTTTCTTGATTCATAATGAAGAGGTTGATATTGACAAGGCAAAACTACATACTCTCTTGGGATTCAAAACTTTGGCTGACTGGTTCAGATTTCTCTGGTTCAACTGTATTCCCAGATCTTGTGTTTGCAAGACATTCAAGACTTGTTGATTATCATGTAGATTTCAAGGGCTCTCTGATTGGTTCTGTTACAGATTCCTATTCCTGATTGGTTATGCTGCTGATTCCAGGGGCTCTAACTGATAGTGAAAGAACAGTCCAGGACATGTTCTGCCGCCTGTGTAAATTTGTGGGATGGAATCTCCTGGTTGTGTGGTTAGTGAAAGGAAAACAGATAAACTACCACAGAGATCTTTTTGTACTCTGCAAATAAATCTCTAGGAACTACCAAACCAGATCCTACTCTATGTCACAGCAACGCCTATTTATCACTGGTGAAATTATACCCACCATATACTATCATGTCCAGGCATTTCTGAAAACAGGGACAGCATTTTAACAGTATCTGAATTCTGAGATCTTACATTGCTGGGGAGAGGGGTACAGAGGTTAAGATTCTGCTTCTGAGCAAACAGTCACCCTAGAAATCTGCCTTCATTTCCACAAGGACTCCAGACAAAAGACTTGTGTGACTAATGAGAAAGATATCATCAACAAGATAGGTCTCTACTGCTCAAAAGTAATCTCTCTCTCTCTCTCTCTCTCTCTCTCTGACCCCCTAAAACGTACTTGATGAATTGATTTTAATTAAGCTTAAATGCAAAAACGTATCGTCTGCATGGATCAGTGACAGTGGTAAAGTCATTATTTGAACGCCGTTCTCATATTTCTGACTGACAAATGTTGTAAGGAAGGGAATAAAAGGTCAGAAGGAAAGGTCACCTGACCATATCCTTTGAAGCATGAAAGTGGCTGTAGGCCTCGTGTAATATTCCTGTAAATCACCCACAAACATCACCACGTCTAGTAAATTGGCGGTTCTGTACAGCTGTATGTCGTTGAGAGCTGCTGTGGGCTTGGAGGAGGGTAAAGAAAGCAAAGGGGATCTGTATTCAGAACACAGGATTTGGGGTGGGGGTTGCACGGTTGTGAGTGTTGGGGGTTGGGGTGCGGGTATGGTTTGAATCGCGGGGGAGGAGGAGAAATCGGGTGAGTGGCAGTGGGGTGCGGGGCTCAAATAGATACTGGAGCAGATCAAGTAAGATTTTTAAGTGTTTAAACTTGGATACAGGGCCCAAAGGTGTGGTTTAGTGGAGCGATTTCTATTATGGAGCCTACGACTGTGATTTTCTTTCAGTAAAAACACAGTCTCAGCCAAATGATATCATTACCTTTGAGACATGAAGGTGTGATGATGTCACTGAGATTTGGCAGCAAGACCTGCAAAGAAATCATCACCACGTATGAGATCATGAGCAGTGACAGTACGTTTACTGGGAAACAAAGGCAGAGTAGTGCTGGCTATTGGTAAATATCAACGGAATGCGTGTCATCTTTAGCATTATGTTCACTGATCAGTCAGGGTTTGCTGTGCACATACACTGTATGGAATGAGGTCACATGAATAAAGTACTCTCCTTACCACTCGCACACAGCTCAGCAAAAATAAAGAGGTGCTGTGATACTGAGTGCATATGTGTGAGCTTGTTTGTGTGTGTGTGTGTGTGTGTTTGTGGTTATTTGTGTTTGTGTGGAGGTCTCTGTGATGACGTGAATGTGAGAGTGGCGTGTGACAGCATTTCCTGCATTTTGATCACTAGAGACTGCACTCACACACAAGGCTACGGAAGAGGAAGAAATTCAGAGAGCTCAAGTATACCTCATGTCTGAACATGCACACAAACCCACAGACTGACTAAGACTTATCAACTCAGCGCTGCCTTATATGGAGACCTGCTATACACAGACATACACACACCTTGTCTTACTGGGGTCTAAACCCAGGTTCCTCCTGCCCTTTTGAGCGATCAGTGTGTCATTGCACTACTTGACTGCAATCTCCCAGCAACAATTCAGCTCATGAATATCATAAAGATGAAAGCTTGAAAACATACTGAGTCATGTGTACAAGAGAAGTTTTTTTTTTTTATTATGAACAGGTGTGTTATCTCTGTTTCACCTGCTTTAGTATTTACTGGTGGCTATGTCAGGGTCCGTGCAAGTTCTAGTTGAGATTTCAAGATAAAAAGTGAATTCAGAGCAGCAATTTTCATGACT
>JAFBMS010001488.1:0-15000 GCA_019788955.1 Albula glossodonta
CTCTCTCTCTCTCTCTCTCTCTCTCTCTCTCTCTCTCTCTCTCTCTCTCTCTCTGGCTTGCCGTGTTATTTCTGCCAGTGTTCAGACTCAGATATCGTTGCTCATATTTCCCGTCTCTGTGTCAGTACTTTTCTTGCTGCCCATTTTTCTCCAGTAGCTGTAAAGCTGTCACATAACTGCATATTCCTCCATGTTCTTTTTGATCAGATTATTGTTAATATTCACTGTGGAGTTACGGCCCCCGCTCTTTCACCCTCTCCCTCTCTCTCTATCTGTCTGAGCCCCTGTGCGGGGGTGGGGGGTGGGGGGGGCACAGAAAGGTGAGGTATTAAAATGGAGTGACAGAGATCACCTTGAAACCCAGATACTTTATTTTAAATCTCCCTGCCTTCCATTGTTGCTGCATGGTACATTCCTGTGTGTTATTGGTGTTGGTGTCATCAATGTCAGGCGTGGGGGGGGGGGGGGGATTTGTTATCAAATATTAAAGATGGTATCCAGGTTTGCTGAGACTGCCGATGAGTCCTGAGAGTCTCTCTCCCTCTCCAGCTCTGAATCAGAGGCAGTACACTGTTTCTGCATTTACATCATGCATCTCATGCAACCAGTGTCAAACAATGTAAAATAATCAAAAGCACAGCAGTCAAATCCATCAATACAGAACAGGTCTGTGTTTGTCATAAGTACTTATCCACAAACTTTTTTGCACAGCACAGTGCGGGAGACAATCTTTAGCATTATGACAGAAACATATAGGGTCCGTCTGTGTTGCCTTATTTAACCGGAAAAACACAGGAAGAGTAAAAGGCCGTCGTTATTTATGCTCCGCCCCCATGGGAGAGTGTTGGCCAATCCCTCTCTCTGCTGGCCTGCTTCAAACAGCCTGACGAGCATTTCATTGGCTGTGGAATTGACTTGCTGATTTTATGCTTTTGGGGGATACGCCCACCACCACCCCCCCCCCCCCCCCCCAACACGCCCACTCTCCCTCCCGCACCTTGACCGAACTCCCCCTGTGCTCATAACTCTACATCTGAGAGAGTTTACAGGGCCATTATCTTCCTTTCACAGCAGGGGGAGGGAAAGAGGAGAGAGGGAGAGGTGAGATGAGAGAGGTGGAAAGAGAGGAGAATGGGACAGAGAAAGAAAGGGGGGAGGGAGAGGTGAAAGAGAGAAAAGGAGAGGAGAGGCAGAGAGAGAGAGAGAGAGATGGAGGGGAAGAGAAAAACACAGTGCTAGCTCCAAAACCACTACCCCTCTGCCAAAAGCTCGGGTTTCATGCGTCCGGAGGAGAATCGCTGGGCTGTCCTTTCTGTGGGAGGTTATTTTATTTATTTTACACAATAGATGGTGCTTTGATTTGCGAGAGGAGACGCCTCCAAGATTCTGCCATTACGTAAAGACTTTTTAAGACGCCACCTTAATCCCCGTTTGATCACGGTCACAAATCTTAAGGGGTCCTAAGTTACGAGGTTTGTTTTTATTGTAAGTAAAGTGAGGTTTGATGAGAATGCACCGCGGCCGGCCGTATGGAAATGGATGGGAGTGTGGAAAGTTCCATTGGGAAAGTGGCCCCTCCATAAAACCCTGAGACATTTGTTTATTAAATTAGAGGCTTTGGACAGCCCTGCTTTATACCCTCTCTGTGTAATGGCCAGCGCAATTAAAGAGCAACTCGTCATTAATCGTGCGCAGAGCACAGCGGCCTGGCAGACAGTAAGCCCTCTCACTCAGCCCTGCTCATCTTTAGTACCTGTCTGCCTTTAAGCCTGCGTAATGTATTTATTTATTCACCTTTATTTCCTGCCCGTCTCTCTTGACTGGCATGTCCAGGAATACCTGCATGTGATTCAGGTGATTGTGTTCTCAGGTTCAGTGGGGAACAGGTTGTTACTGCAAACAAGGAGGCATGAAACTTAAGTGTCAGAGCTTATCAAACGCACACACACATAAACACACATGTACACAGAGACACACTTACACAGATACACATTTACACAGAGACACACTTACACATAGACACAAATTTACACAGAGACACACTTACACATAGACACAAATTTACACAGAGACAGACTTACATAAACACACATGTACACAGAGACACACATTTACACAGAGACACACTTACATAGACACACATTTACACATAGACACACTTACATAGACACACATGTACACAGAGACACACTTACA
The DNA here is from genome assembly GCA_019788955.1 of Albula glossodonta. Classification (NCBI taxonomy): domain Eukaryota; kingdom Metazoa; phylum Chordata; class Actinopteri; order Albuliformes; family Albulidae; genus Albula; species Albula glossodonta. Next base: position 2,197 of record JAFBMS010001488.1, read on the forward strand.
CACAGATACACATTTACACAGAGTCACACTTACACATAGACACAAATTCACACAGAGACACACTTACATAGACACACATTTACACAGAGACACACTTACATAGACACACATTTACACATAGACACACATTTACACAGAGATACACTTACATAGACACACACTTACACACAGATACACATTTACACAGAGTCACACTTACACATAGACACAAATTCACACAGAGACACACTTACACACAGATACACATTTACACAGAGTCACACTTACACATAGACACAAATTCACACAGAGACACACTTACACACAGATACACATTTACACAGAGTCACACTTACACATAGACACAAATTCACACAGAGACACACTTACACACAGATACACATTTACACAGAGTCACACTTACATAGACACACATTTACACAGAGACACACTTACACACAGATACACATTTACACAGAGTCACACTTACACATAGACACAAATTCACACAGAGACACACTTACATAGACACACATTTACACAGAGATACACTTACATAGACACACATTTACACAGAGACACACTTACATAGACACAAATTTACACAGACACACTTACATAGACACACATTTACACAGAGATGCACTTACATAGACACACATTTACACATAGACACACTTACATAGACACACATTTACACAGACACACTTACACACAGATACACATTTACACAGAGTCACACTTACACATAGACACAAATTCACACAGAGACACACTTACATAGACACACATTTACACAGAGATACACTTACATAGACACACATTTACACAGAGACACACTTACATAGACACAAATTTACACAGACACACTTACATAGACACACATTTACACAGAGATACACTTACATAGACACACATTTACACAGAGACACACTTACATAGACACAAATTTACACAGACACACTTACATAGACACACATTTACACAGAGATGCACTTACATAGACACACATTTACACAGAGATACACTTACATAGACACACTTACACACAGATACACATTTACACTTACACACTTGTCCGTGTGTGTGTGTGTGTGTGTGTGTGTGTGCAAGTGTGCATGTGCGTGCGTACGTGTGTGTGTCTGTGTGTGTATGTGTGTGTGTGAGTGTGAGTGTGTGTGCGTGTGCGTGTCTGTGTGGAGGATGTTCATTGTAATTGGTACATTTTTTATTTCCTCAGCAGAGTGTCTTGTTCAGACAGGCTTACACAGAGCTTGCACACACTTCCATTTATCCTGCTGGACATTTAACTGAAGCAGTTCAGGCTTAGTGTTTTTGCCCTGGGCCCCTGTGGCAGTGCGCAACCTGGGATTTGAACCTGCAATCACCGAGTTTACCAGCCCACTTCCCTACTCCATTATACTGCTCCTGAAAGCAGAGTATTACAGGAGATTTCTCTCAGTGGATTCTTCTCGGTCTCACAGACTTCCATTCAACCTCCATCACACCGTAAAAATGTCAGAATTACCCGTTTGTTAACCTGATTTGTCACAGTGGATTTCAGATTTCACCCTGTGAATTAACAGTTTTCGGAATTACAAGACGTGTGGGTACATCAAGGCGTGTGAAGCCAGTGGATATTTCACCCAGTTAGGACTGACAAAAATTTGGGGGAGGGACAGACTCATGAGAATCATCCCAGTGTCTCCTCTGATTGGCTGGGGCATACCAGTGTCTCCTTTGATTGGCTGGAGCAAATCTGCAATGCTTTTCTGCAATGAGACTGGATTGGCAGTCCCTTCCCTCTACCCTGTATAATTATATAAGTTAAATTCATTTGTTTTAAAATGTTCATTTGCTGCCGTAACTGTTTGTCGGGGTGTAACGTTTTGCCTCTAAAGGCTGCACTACCTGTTATACCCTGAAGCTCATCTGTGGGACTTTTAGGAGTGGGTGTGTGTCCCATACTGAATGTGTCACACCCTGTGAATGCTGTGTTATGCCTAAACACACCGCGGCTATCAGGGCCCCAGTGATGCAAGTGTGGGTGTCAGCGGCCCATGAAGTCTTACAATTGCTTGACTATGCTGAGCCTGGTTTCTGTCGCACCGTGGTCAACAGTGGAAACAGATTGTGTGAATGAGCAACAAAAAAAAAAAAAAAAAAAAAAAAAAAACCAATAGATATGTTCAACAATGGCGAGTGCTATATGTGTGCATATGGCAGATGTTGTAATAGAGGGAAGTACGCGCTGCAGCCGTTTACGTATGACTGCTGGTACAGCTTATCTTCTCATGAAGCTGGATATTTCCTGATGTGATAAAGTTTAGTCATCATTGCTTGAGAGGATGCATTGACTATGCCCCCATCAGAGATTCAAACCTGCATCTCACAGCGCTACAGACATGTGCTAGTCTCCCCAGTCTGCATGGGATGCAGCCTGACTGAGAGCTGAGGACAGATCCAACCTGATTAACCCCAGCAAACCCCCCTCCCCCCCCCCATCTGAAAGATCCTCTTATCGGCGAGGTCAAAATAAAGAGACCGCAAGCGGGAAGCCGATCGATTGCAGCAGATGGACGACCGACAGCCCATAATGTGTTGTCAAGGCGATCGGCAGGCAGCCATTAAATGACCTTGCGCGTGGAAATCAAAAATGTGTTTGTAGAGAAATTGGACGAATAAAATAGAAACAGAGGCCTGTTTCCGACAGGCAGACTGGGCACCTGCTCTAGACCAAGACCAGCCAAAGATGTCTTACCCTTCCACGACTCACAGACTCATAAAGTCATAGGCTTTGAGATTCATAGATTCATACAGTCACAGACTCATAAAGTCATAGGCTTAGAGATTCATAGATTCATACAGTCACAGACACTGCAGATCCATGCTCTTCTTTCTGCCCTCGCCCTGTGCTCTCCTTCTGCCCTCACCCCTGTGCTCTCCTTCTGCCCTCACCCCTGTGCTCTCCTTCTGCCCTCGCCCCTGTGCTCTCTTTCTGCCCTCACCCTGTGCTCTCCTTCTGCCCTCACCCCTGTGCTCTCCTTCTGCCCTCACCCCTGTGCTCTCCTTCTGCCCTCACCCCTGTGCTCTCATTCTGCCCTCACCCCTGTGCTCTCCTTCTGCCCTCACCCCTGTGCTCTCCTTCTGCCCTCACCCCTGTGCTCTCCTTCTGCCCTCGCCCCTGTGCTCTCCTTCTGCCCTCACCCCTGTGCTCTCCTTCTGCCCTCGCCCCTGTGCTCTCCTTCTGCCCTCGCCCCTTGTGCTCTTCTTTCTGCCCTCACCCCTGTGCTCTCCTTCTGCCCTCACCCCTGTGCTCTCCTTCTGCCCTCACCCCTGTGCTCTCATTCTGCCCTCACCCCTGTGCTCTCCTTCTGCCCTCACCCCTGTGCTCTCCTTCTGCGCTCGCCCCTGTGCTCTCCTTCTGCCCTCACCCCTGTGCTCTCCTTCTCCACCCTCACCCCTGTGCTCTCCTTCTGCCCTCACCCCTGTGCTTTCCTTCTGCCCTCATCCCTGTGCTCTGGTTTTCTGCAGGTCCTGTTCGAGGCCACCGTGTCCAAAGAGCGTCGGGGCTACATCGGCATGGACGACATCCTGCTGCTCAACTACCCCTGCTGTGAGTATAGTACTTTTTAACTACCCCCGCTATGAGAATAGTACTGTTTAACTACCCCTGCTGTGAGTATAGTACGGTTTAACTACCCCTGATGTGAGTAAAGTGACATTAAACTACCCCTGTGTTACTGAGGAGGGGGTTTGGTGGAACAGCTTTGTGTTTGCCCTTCATCTTAGCATAAACTGACTCCAATACTGAGCCTTTAGCTCCAGCTGTCAGAGACACAGTGAAACACAGAGAGACTCAGAATGACTGAGAGAGGCCCAGAACAACACAGCAGAGACTCAGAGACACAGCAGAGGCTGAGAGACGGACACACTGAGACATAGTACAGGCTTGTAGCTGCTTCTCAAAAACGAACAGGCAGTTCTGATAAATGCAGCTCTATGCATCTCCTTCTCCCTCCCCCGTCTCTGTGTTTCTGCCCTCCTCACAGGATAGGAGGCACAGAGGAGGCCTTCCATATTATTTTTATTTTCTGAAGTAGCTGTGTGGTGCAGTGCACAGTATGCCTCTGACAGCCCTCCGCCCCCCCCCCCACCATAAACACCTCTGATTGGCTCCTGTTTACCTAAACCCCTCTACCCATCTGTTGCCATGGCACCCATTATCAACCCAAAGGGACGGTGTCAGATTGCTTAGAAACGGCGGTGAGGGTCAGGGTGAAACCTCTGCGCCTCTGCCTGCAGGTAACCCGCAGGCTGCACATTCTGAAAGCTCACCCCCGCTGTGGCCTTCTGGGAAATGTAGGCTTTGAAGATACAGGAGGGGTGCAGAGGCCAGGGGGAATGATGATGCAAGATGACTCCCACAAACTCGTTTCTCCCTCCACGGCGAAAACGAGTGGAGATCTCTCATCTTCACTTTTTACATCTGCTTCTCTGTAATATGGGATGAACACGCAAACAGAATACTTAATGCCTGGTGGAAATTCCTCTTTTTCTTTGTTTTGATAAACCCGACTTCTGCTTTTAAAATGAACACACTAACATTAAGGTTTTCTAGTTGAACACACACAAGTAAACTAACAACCTTTCTGGTGTGAAGTATTAGTAGAGGCTGAAGAATACTCAAGAATATTTAGCCTCTACTAATACTTCACACTATATTTTAATAAACTATTTTACAAGTAGGCTTCATGGCAATCTCGGTTGATTCAGTCAGCTATAGGTTTGGCTGTGCTTTTGTCAAGGGTGTCACAGATGCGTGGCTTTTGCCTTTTATTGTCACTTCTGTGATTTGGCTTTTGTTCAAGGTGTCTAAGAAAGATGTTAGTTTACCTGTGTGTATGCATCAGAGATGAGTGATTAGAGCCTGTAGGAAAGGCTGTGGTAGAGTGCTAACTTCTCCAAACGTGGACTGCTGGAATTCATGATATGAAAGCCTTGTACCTCCAAAATTCCATCAATTCTGTAGGGTGCATAACTCCTAACTCCCATGCAACCGCTTTTTAACAGACGAACAACTGAATATTAACACAGTTTAATAATATACCAAAAACACAGTCAAACTATTTGAAATTTATTTATTAGGTGAATGTTGAATATTGAGATGAATCATCCCGTTTTCGAGAGGGTCCCAACAATGAGTTTAAGAAGGAGTATTTGGGCAATTTTTTTTTCCAGTTACTGGAAAGTTGCCTTTTTGGATGTCCAACACGCATGCACCCAGCCAGCCAGGAAAGGTCACTAGAGAGCTGCCAGACTAATGAGTTTAACTGGCTTGCCCACTATTTTTCCCTGGCAGAGCTGAGCCGGTTGTTCTCAGGCCAGTATGGACCCCCAGCTCACAGCCAGTCATGGCAAAACTGGGACTAGAGCAGGCAGTTCTGACACACGGCTGCAACACGATCCTGGCCTTCTATGCATGGGCCATTCTATGGTGGACATTCCCTCTATGGTTACACTTTAACTCAATGGTTCCAAACATCTAATATAAACAAATGGAACCACACATTTTCGCTGGGTAAACAGTGAAGTCTGTGTTCCTTCTGCCTTTCAGGCCCTGAAACAAAACCATTTTTCATCAGATTTTCCTTCTTTCCCTCCTTCTTTCTCATATGGCCACAGCAGAAATGCTTTGAGTGGCAGTGTGAGATTAATAGGCACCGTCGCGCTCCTAACCTTCGGTTTGAGTGGATTTCATATCTCTTCTGGTTCACCCTGAAATGAACCGGTTGGGAGATTAGATTTTGTTTTGAGATTTCCTGAGTGTTTAGTATGGAGGTGGCTTTGCTGGGGGTACTCTGAGGTAACTGTGGCTCTTACCTGCAACCTTATCTTGGTGAGATGAGACGCGCTTTAATTATCCTCTTAATTTAGGCGGGACGGCCAACGGGGGGCCAACCTGCCCTTATATGGGGGATCTTATCAGCGCAGTGATGGGAGAATAAAGGGAGAGAGAGAGGTAGAGAGAATGAAAAAGAGATGGAGATTGAAAGACAGACAAAGTGGTACAGAAAAGTTGAGAGAGAAGAAAAGAGGCAGACAAAGGGAGGGAGAGAAACAGACAGATGGAAATAGAGGCAGAGATGGAGCGAGAGGCAGGGACTGACAGACGGACAGACAGACAGCCAGACTTGGAGAAAACCAGGGACGCAGACAGACAGAGGGAGAGAAAGAACAATAGACAAACTGACAGATGGATTGAGGGAAAGACGAACAGATAGACAAAGGGAAGAGAAGTAGACAGGCAGACAAATAAACAGGGAGATGAGTAGAGAGAAAAAAACAGGGAGACAGACATACAGAGGGAGATACAGACAGACAGACAGACAGACAGACAGACAGACAGACAGAGACAGAAGGTGAGCAGTAGAGACAAACAGACAGATAAGCAGGCAGGAAGGCAGACAGACAGACTGACAGAAGGTGAGCAGTAGAGACAAACAGACAGATAAGCAGGCAGGAAGGCAGACAGACAGACTGACAGAAGGTGAGCAGTAGAGACAAACAGACAGATAAGCAGGCAGGAAGGCAGACAGACAGACTGACAGAAGGTGAGCAGTAGAGACAAACAGACAGATAAGCAGGCAGGAAGGCAGACAGACAGACTGACAGAAGGTGAGCAGTAGAGACAAACAGACAGATAAGCAGGCAGGAAGGCAGACAGACAGACTGACAGAAGGTGAGCAGTAGAGACAAACAGACAGATAAGCAGGCAGGAAGGCAGACAGACAGACTGACAGAAGGCGAGCAGTAGAGACAGACAGATAGGCAGATAGGCAGGCTGGCAGACAGACAGACAGACAGACTGACAGAAGGAGAGCGATGTGATTAACACAGTGCGCTCTCTGACACACCATGCATGACTAGCCAAGACTGGAGCTGTCAGCTCCTTCATTAAACCACCTCTCTCTGACTCTCGCTCCCTTGCCCAAGCGAATGACAGGTAAACACGCTGATGAAATGTAAACCCACCTTACGACAACAAACAAACAAGGAGGGGCACGCCATCAAACAGTCGCGACCCACGGCTTTGGGAGCGCAGGTTACTCAAATACATTGTTACAAAAGTGTGTAACTCTGAGGGGGCAGCTGGGTGTGTCGGAGGTGGACCGATGAAGCAGAGAGGTATATATGGGTCTGACAGACGCAGGTGTGGGAGAGAGAGCCGGCGTAATTCAGCGCTCTGAAGGAACTCACAGTGTGTTTACATTCGTCTCACACTGAGACCCGCCCTGTTTGTTTGGCCGCAGCTCAGAGAAATAGGCGTTAATGAAAAACCTGACACTTCCCCTGTTTACACAGCAGAGTGGCCCGATAAACTCAGAGCCTAATGACAGTGACACACACACACACACACGTACAAGCATATACACTCACACACTCGCACACACACACACACTCACAGTCACACACATGCACACACTCACACGCACACACTCTCATACACACTCTCTCTCTCACACACACACACACACACACACACTCATTCACTCACACACACAGACATGCAAACACATGCACACATACATACACATGCATGCACACAAGCACTTATGTTTGCACATGTACACTTATACTTATGTACAAACATACAAGCACTTAACACACACATACACATACAGAAACTCATTGAAACACGCACACACACTCAAAGTGGAATCCAAATGACCCTGTCCATGTTATTGAATTACACATGCCTCCTCTTTCGCCCCTCTCCGGGAATCGCTAATATAAACAGCGCCAAACCGGGGCCTTGTTTGTTTCTTATTAACAAGTCGGCACGGCTCAGCCGGCTCTCGCGAAAAATTCAAATGAGGAAGCGCCAGAGGGGACCCCGTGCTCGTCTGCTCAGCTCCGCGCGGCTTGTTTGGCGTGAGGCACGTGGCATGTGGCGCAGTGCGGTGCGTTCGCCGCCAAACGTACGCTCGCTCCCGCTGTGGTTTGGGACCCGTCAAATCACTGGCCCCCTCTGCCCAAACCAACCACGTGATCCCTCCCCTTTCCTCACACCGGCTGCAGATGGCATGGCGCCCAGCCCCCCAATCCCTGCCCCCTGCCCTCCACCCCCCCCACACGCTGAGAGCCCATTAAATTATTAAGCCTCTCATTAGGACACCAGCGCAGGCAGCGCAAATAGCCACTTGGCCTGGCAGTAAAAAAAGAAAAGAAAGTAAAAAAGGATGAGACTAAAGGAGAACAAAGAGAACAAACAAGAGAAGCACTCTCTCACACTCCCTCTCTCCCTCCCTTTCTTTCTTTATTACTTTCTTTCGCTCTTTCTCTCTCTCCCTCTCTTCATCCCTCTGTCTTTGTCTCTCACTCTTTTCTCTGCCTCTCTCTCTCCCTTCCTCTCTGTCCTCCCCCTCCCTCTCTTTATCTGTCCCTCTCTCGCTCCGCTCCTGTCTCTTTGTCTCTCCCTCCCTCCCTTTCTCCCTCCCTCCCCGAGCCTTTGCGTTGGGCCTGGCCGCAGAGGAAGGCAGAAAAGCGCTGAGCGTGCTTGACATTTTCGCCCAATCCTCCAGAGCCCGCGAGTCTTTATTCCACGCCAGCGTTTGCAGTCAAATGAAATATTTATCATGTGAAACAGGCCCCGGGATGCAGGCTGACATATTTAAGCGGCAACTTCCTCATCAACACCAGAAAGCAAAAGAAAAACAAAGCGGGGGACACGTTTTAATTATTATTATTAGTAGTATTATTATGCATTGTTATTATTTCCCCCTTTTATTTTGTTTAGATTGCTGTGTGTTTGCACGTTTGTGAAGGCCTGTGTCAGGTCATGAATTATGGATTATGAATCACGCAGGAACTATGACCACCTGCAGTTCACTGGCACAGGAAACCCCGCCCCCATGTGCTGATTGACCAGTCACCAGCCGCCCCCGCAGGTCAAAGCTTGGCTGGTGGACACTCACATTCCCACTCACACTCACACTCACACTCACATGAGTTAATTTAGCCACTGCCACTTTATGGCAAATAAAGCAAATAGCACAAATAAAAATAAAAAATCCACTGTTGCCCCAAATTAGTGCTGGAACGAGGAACAGCGGAGGTGGTTAGCCACAGAATCTCTCTCCTCAGGCGTGTAGCTTTGAGCCTGACAAACTGATTGGTGTGGCCGCGGATGTGTTTGGTGTCATTTCATTAAGCGGTTAGCTTTTATAATACCCTGCTACTGTAGCTGAATAATCCTTCCGGCTTTTAGGGAAACACACTTAGGTTTCACAGTATCCAGACAATTATGAGTCTTAAAAAGTGTGGATTATTTGTATATTTATTATGGAAGAACCACCAGAGGGTTTTTCAGCTCTGAATGGCTACTTCAAATTAGACTCCCGCCCACACAAGACCGTGATTAGTCAAAGGTGGTAACTGGCTATTTATTTATTACCAAATAACCTTCCTCAGGGTGGGTGGAGTTAGGCCATGACGGAGAAAGTAGTTTGTATGAACAGAGTTATGATGTCATAATCATAACCCTGACAACTGGGGCTACTGAGGGATGTCACTGTAGCAGCCGTTGTCTACATGGTGATTTAAATGTTCTCATGAAAAGATTCTCAACTCAACATGAGAGATTTCTAATAGCCTGATTGGAGATTTTTCATCTCCACTCCTTCAGGGGACTCCTCCACTGGGGCAGTATTGTTAGTGTAGGCAAGCCGTGCTGGAAAGATCTTTTGGTTCTGGAGAGTCACAAAGGTTGCACACAGCGATAGTGAAAGGTTTGTTTCCTTCGCTCCTGGTCTTTCTTCTCTCGAGAGCTTGTCGGATACATGTTTTTTTTTAGAATGCGGCTTATGAGAAGGGAAAAATGCCCTGATTATCCGTTCTCTCTGCACCCCCTGTGTTATCGAGGCTGTTCTAATGGAGACAGCTGATCCGAACTGCCTTTCCTGTTGCTCTGGGTTACCCGGCCCCTGCTGTGGCTGGCGGCCATTATAGAGAGGGCTTTGACTGAAGAGGCCTGGTGTCGCTCCCCACCCGAAATGAATGGATGTTATTACATGAAGCAAAACTTCCATTTGCCCTCATTTAAGGGACATCCTTCAGACCAGATCAGATCAGATCCAGGACTGAATCTGTGCTCATTACCCTGCAAAGCTTGGCAGTTATCAGTTTAAATGTGATAAAAGCTAAGATCAAGTCTCATGTCAACATGTGTACACACAGTTTGAGTTGACCCAAAAAGAGGTAGCATCGTAAAGCTGAGATTTATAAATGTAATATCCCATAATTTCTTCATAGTCTGTAGCCTATAAATATGTATCATGCATATATGTTTATCATATTCTGTCTTTAGGCCTCTGTATTTAAGCCATTCTGGATATCCATGGTCATCAGACACATTAATCAAACATAGTCTGTCAGAGTGATCAGCTGCCAAAGATGACTTTATTCACACGCATGTTTGAAATTAAAGAACGTTCTTCATGAATCGCATGTGAGACTCGCCGCGAGGTAGTTTCACCGTTTGAACGCACGCTCCCTTTTTTGGTAAATATTGAAAATCGAGGGACAGGATGAGCCCAGATGCCCCCGGTCGATCTGAAGTGAGGGCACGCTCTGCCTCCCGGCCAAACGGCGGCTCCATCACTGTATCTATATTAAAAATATATATTAAACAGCACGCTTATGCGTGTGCTACCATCTGATATCGGCCCTGATCAATCACTTGTCATCTTTTATTAAAACAGCTCCTGATGTTTTGATTCCCTACTCCACTGAAAGCACGGTGCTGCATTTCCCTAGCTCGGCTCTCAATATAACTTCTTGCTGGGCTATATATGGAAGCTACAAAGTATACGGTGTTGTTCTTATATATGCTCAGTGCTTCTTCCTGCCTGTGCAGTTGACAGATTTGTCTGTGGCTGTGACTGTGTTTCTGTTTCTCCTCTGCTGCTGCGTTTTTATCTTCGGATGAGAGCGTCTGCTTAAAGCGTGTGGGCTCTATTTTCATTCTCCTCAGTTGCCATGCGGCGGTCAAACTTTAGCACGTTACCCTGAGCTGTGCTAAACCACGTGTGGCGTCAGCTTCACACAAGCAGAATGCCTCGGCTTCTCAGCTGCGATGGTTGTTTTCCAAACTGCTATAAAATGAAAGAGTGTCCTGATGCACAAATATATGAGGTTTTCAAATAAAATAAATAGTAATAAAATAAAACCAGGCTTTTGATTCAAGATGGTATTTTTGTATCAATATGCCACACATTTAGACTGTAAAAACAGAGCCCTCATTGTAAATAAATATAGATCTAGATAAATAAACATATATATATATATAAACAGATGCAAAGGGTGCTGGACCTCGCTGTGATGTTTAACCTTTCTGACCTTTCTGTTCCCACAGACAAGGCGCCACACTTCTCGCGTTTGGGGGATGTGGAGGTGAACGCAGGCCAGAACGCCACTTTCCAGTGTGTGGCATCGGGGCGGGCCTCAGAGACAGAGAAATTCCTGCTGGAGGTGAGGGGGCGTGGCCTTATTGGGCAGGGGGTTTGTCTGTGTTAGACAAACGTGTGGCTTTACTTTATGGGGGCGTATCTGTATTAGCTGGGGGTGGGGCCTTCTTGGGCAGGGGTGTGCCTAAATTTGCTGAGTTGATGTCCAAGTGGGTGAGGGCAAGTCTGCATAATCAGGGGTTGTGACCTTATCAGGTGGGTGTGCCTTTAATTGGGTGTAGGTGTGTCTGTACTAGCAGGGGGTGTGGCCTATTTTGTGGGAGACAGGAGGCATTATTTAAGCTGGGTCTATATTACATTGAGAAGTGGGGCTGAACTAGGACGGGGGTGAAGCTTGTTTTTTCTGGGGGTGGGGGCTCTATTTTTTTTTTTTTGCTGTGCTTGAGTGTGGGAGTTGCGTGATTGTTGGGGGTTTGTTTTGATTTTGGGGTGCTTTTGGGTGGTGGTTGAGGGTTTGAATGAGGTGAGATGGGGTTATTTTGCCCCCTGTGTTGTGTGGGTGGAATTAAAGTCAAGCCAAATTTATTGCCAGTTCGCAAGTATTAATAATAAACACAGATTAGAATGTATTATTTGCAGAGCTGATAAAAAAAGAAAGATGGAAACGTTTGTGTGAAGGCTCTGTGTCTGCCTGGGATGGAGGGCGATAAACGAGTTTAAATAAAGGTGTTTAAATATAGGAGACTACATAACACAGGTGCTTACCTGGGCCTTAAGGAACGCACAAAGTACAGCCTGCAGTCTCATGCTTCACACGTGGAAAGGTCACATGATACCAGACCATCACGAACAATAACGCTTTATAGATCACACCATACCACACAATAACACTTTATAGATCACACCATACCACACAATAACGCTTTATAGATCAAACCATACCATACAATAACGCTTTATAGATCACACCATACCATACAATAACGCTCTATAGATCACACCATACAACACAACAACACTTTATAGATGACACCGTACCATACAATAACACTTTATAGATCACACCATACCATACAATAACGCTTTATAGATCAAACCATACCATACAATAACGCTTTATAGATCACACCATACCACACAATAACACTTTATAGATCACACCATACCACACAATAACGCTTTATAGATCAAACCATACCATACAATAACGCTTTATAGATCACACCATACTATACAATAACAGTTTATAAATCACACCATACCATACAATAACACTTTATAAATCACACCATACCACACAATAACTCTTTATAGATCACACCATACCACACAATAACACTTTATAGATCACACCATA
>JAFBMS010001488.1:20000-27500 GCA_019788955.1 Albula glossodonta
TTCTCCATTTTCTGTGTGTATTTTTTCCACTTACTCTCCACTTTTTCATCTTGTACTCTCGATCAGAGACAGAGAGAATGAGAGGATAGATTGTGAACATGAAGCTTGAGTGAGTGAATGAAGGTGCGGGACTGCGTATGTAAGGTCATGGTGAGTGAGTGAGTGAGTGAGTGAGTGAGTGAGTGAGTGAGAGTGGCTGAATGAATGGGTCACATCTGCAAGGCAGATCTGCTTTGTCACTAGACAAGATGAGTGTGTGTCCATTTGTGTAAGAGAGAGAGAAAGTGTGTGTGTGTGTGTGTCTGTGCGCATATGTGTACGAGGTTAGAGTATGTTTGTGTGTTTATATGAGAAGGAGAGTGTGTGTGCATATGTGTGTGTGTGTGTGTGTGAGAGAGAAGTGCTGTGTAGACATGACTCCTGCTAACTGTGTGTGTATGTCTGTGTTAGGTATAGTAGAGGCATGACTCCCGCTAACTCTACTGTGTGTCTGTGTATGTGTGTGTATATGTGTGCATCCCTCTCAGAGGCACAGTGGAGACCTGTCTCTCGCTAACTCTGTGTGTGTGTTTGTGTGTGTGTGTGGGTGTCCCTCTCAGAGGCACAGTGGAGACCTGTCTCCCGCTAACTCTTCTGTGTGTGTGTGTGTGTGTCCCTCAAAGGCACAGTGGAGACCTGTCTCCTGCTAACTGTGTGTGTGTGTGTGTGTGTGCCTCTCAGAGGCACAGTGGAGACCTGTCTCCCACTAACTCTACTGTGTGTGTGTGTGTGTGTGTCCCTCTCAGAGGCACAGTGGATACCTGTCTCCCGCTAACTCTACTGTGTGTGTGTGTGTGTGTGTGTCCCTCTCAGAGGCACAGTGGAGACCTGTCTCCCGCTAACTCAGTGAAGCACCTGAGCCACAGGCGGTTTGTGGCCAGCTTCCAGCTGGAGGCAGTGACGCGCAGTGAGCAGGACCTGTACCGCTGCGTCACGCAGTCCTCCCGCGGCTCCGGCGTCTCCAACTTCGCAGAGCTCATCGTCAAAGGTGAGCCGTCGCCCTTCACATGCCCTTAATCAAAGGTGATTGGTTTCCGGGTTTTCCTGGGTCAAAGGTCATGGATACCCACCTAGTCATACAAGCATGCAAACACATACACACAAACAAACACACACACACACACACACACACACGGTAACACAGTTTCCACTATGTCACCTCTGTGTTTTTGGGAGGGTGACGGTACAGTTGCTGGTGAGTGCATCAGACATCAGGCCAAGGACGTTGTGGGAGTGAAGCCCGGTGCAGTGTGGATTGAACCAGTGAGGTCCCCCACCCCGCCACCGGCACTGTAACAATGAAGGTCAAACAGAGCTCCAGTTCCATTTAAATGCAGAGAAAAACTGAATACGGAGAGAAAAATTAAATGGTTTAATATCACAAAACACTCCACAGTAAATGACAGAAGATTACGCTTAATTGAAGCATAAATTAATGCTCTGTTCTGTTGAAGTACTTGTCTTAAGGCCTTGATTAAGAGAAATGAGGTTCTCTCACTGATGGGTGAGTGGTGTTATTTAATGGGAAGTTGGAGTCTACATCCTGCGATGGAAATTAATCTGAACCTCAGTCTGCCCTTACCCAAAGCTCTTCTCAAACTACTTTAAATGCCGAAAGAAAAAAAAAAAAAACAGAAAAAAAGCTAAAAAAACTGACTGAGACTGGAAGAGGCAGGTTTCATTGTCGGATTGTTATATATTATATATATATATATTATGAGGGAATGCAGAATATTTAACTTTTAATTAATGCCACCATGAAATAAATCATTTGTCAGAAGCAGACAAAAATTTCACTGCTCAAAGTTCATAAAAAAGAAAAAAACTCAGTAACACTTATACTTATGCAAATATTTATAGATGGTGAACTACATTAATTATGAATGTATTATGTATTAATGTAGAACGTGAATATTGTACACCTGTAAAAATTAGGTATACCTGTGCAAGTCAGGGCTCTTGACAGGATACCAGGCAAGAATAATAAAAAAACATTCCACTTCCTGCTGCCTTGTCCCAGGACCAATCACATCTCAGATCATAAGTGACATCATCATTGCAGTGGGTATGGCACTGATCAATGGGTCTAGAATACAGGGGAAATTAAAAACTGACCATGGTGCGCGCTTTCTGGCTTAACCTCAGTGGCTCCTTCTTGGTATTACCAGGAGGTGTATGCAGACAGTATCAACCAATCACAGCCAGTGTTGTTCTATGGGCTTTAAACAACATGCTCAGTGATTAGTGGAAAACCTAGCCAGGAAGTGACATCACAGGATGGAGGCCACCATTCCATCTTGGCCCAAACTCATCTTACAGAGAAGGGCACACAAGAGTGAAATGAGGACAGTGAGGAGGAAATCTAATTTAACACGCCTCCCGCCCTCTCTCCCTCCCCACCTCTACCCAAACCTCTCTCCTCAAAGCCAGATGAGAGGAGAATACTTTACAATTCAGTCCCCATTCTAATCCCATTGACAAATGTAGCATCACGGATTATATTGCCTTTGGTGATAAAGGCCTGCTTGGAGCGCGGAAAAACACGGGCCCAGCGAGGGCGTAAGCCACAGATGTCACGGCGACGGATGTCCAATCTCGTGCGGCGCTCCATTGATGCCGCTGTTTTACCACCAAGGGGGCGAGAGATAGAGAGTAAGAGAGCGAGAAGGAGAGGGAAATGGTGGAAGTTCTGTTGTCTGGTGAGGCTTTCTTCCAGAGAGCGGTGAAATACGTGACACGCGTGTAACGCGCTTTCTCATTTTTTTCTGTTTCTAATGCGCTGACACGTTCAGCATCCATAGGGCTTACAGGCTGCGTGTCAGCAAAGAAAATTCCGGAATGGCAGCTTTTTGATTAGGCAGGAGGTCGGTGTCGATGTGGAACACAAGGAGAAGCTCTGTGGGTCTCGTGCTCACTGGACATTTTTCCTCTCATTTTATTTATTTTTTGATTTTTTGACAGGTGCAGAAAAACAGGTTGAAATATGCCGCTGTGGTTTGGATTCGATTTTATTTCAGTGCAGCCAGTTTGGGGAAACAATGAAAATTCCAAAAAATGTCCTCAATGTGTTCTGTGACGATTTTGAAATTAATGAATAAAAATGTAAAATTTTCAAATAATTTTGTTCTTAAAAACCAAAACACTGTGGCGATGCTGGGCCAGCCCCCTGCAAGGAGGTCTCCGTGGGGATCGCCATGGCGAAGACATTAACGAACCTCTTCGCCAGACCTCCCGCGGTAATGAGGGACTAATCAGCCTTTTAATTGTGTTGATCAACTCATTTCACAGAGCTCTGTTCCTCACACGCACCGCTGATTATGGGAATTTACACACCCACTTCTGATCTGGGCCAAAACACACGCACGCACACATACACGCACACGCACACGCACGCACGCACGCGCGCACGCACGCGCACGCACGCACACACTCACACACACACACACGCACACACTCACACGCACGCACGCACGCACACGCACACACACACATGCACGCACGGATCTCTGGGATATAGTGTACCCTGATATATACTAATGGCCAGAGGGTAGCAGTTTAAACTCAGAGTGCACAGTGGGTTTGCTTTCAGGACATGAGTCACTGTAAGATGCTGCCATGGCGACAGTGTGTGGACAGTGCTCTGACTCCCAGCTGTCTAATAGATCCTTGAAATTGCAGAACTCTGTACATGACGCTAATGGAAAAACATATCAAAACAAACCAGACTTTATCTCTCATATGGATATAGCAAATTAGTAAAGGTAATTTTAAGTACATTAAGAACTGGATTGTCTGTTTTTTTTTTCTTGTTTTTCAATTTATTACATTAACATTTCTTTGAATTAATAGAAACATATATCTGAATTAATTAATTTAAATTAAAATGGAATCCAGTTAGCAAAACATTTTGTCAAAGACCCTGAAGCAAAAGGTTAGTTTAACCTCTGTAGTGTTCCCTCAGTGACAAAAATGTAACATTTTTTCCATTAGTACTGTATTCCTTTGTGTAATTAAATGTATTGTTGAAGGATGTACAGATGAAGTTTCACCATGCCCAGTAGAGTGGATCTAATCTCAACTGTCACTCAGTTTGAATCGTCAAAAGTCATTGGTCCATATCACTGAATCACTGACACTACGGTACTGCAGTAACTCCTTCCAGCAGAATTTTAGGTTGTGGGTGGGGCAGGGGTTGGGGTGGTGGTTGAGTTAACTGAAAAAATACATTAATGTGAAAATATGCGTACATGTCAATGTTCAAAGACAAGGGTTTTTTTAGCTCATGTGCAGATTGAAATAAAAAATTAACAAAAACCAGATTGCAAGCAGCAAAAACCGACAAAAGCTGTTTTGTAAAAAGTGAACTGCAAAAATGGGACAATATGAATAACCTAAAAATTGACACTTTTTTGACACTGAGGGGAGAGAGATGAGTGGGAAAGAACTCCACCGTAGTTTGGGAGAACTCATGATTATATAGTTGAGGAAATCTTAATAGGGACAGTCTCTGGTACATCCTGGCGAAAATGTGGTCCAGGATTTGACCCTATAACCCTTTGCATCATGGCTTGAGGGTCAACATCTGAGGTGGGTGTGAGATACCGTAGTCCTGGAATCCAAGAGTCGTTTCTGGCTTATGTTACACTGGAGCTATTTATCACAGTGTGATCAAATATTAAGAGCCTGATGC
The DNA here is from genome assembly GCA_019788955.1 of Albula glossodonta. NCBI lineage: Eukaryota > Metazoa > Chordata > Actinopteri > Albuliformes > Albulidae > Albula > Albula glossodonta. The sequence goes on from JAFBMS010001488.1 coordinate 24,730, forward strand.
TGAATTTTTAAGGTATGAGTGGTGAAATTCTACTTCAACCTCCAGCATCACATCGGTCACATGCATTCAACTAAGTCAAAATTAATAAGATTATCTGTCTGGAGGTCTGAATGGAACAGAAACCTGAAACCTGTTTCACTCCAGGATCAGGGTTTTATAATCCACATTTAATGTTTTACAGCTTCATTTTTTACAGCTGAGCTCCATACACAAAGCACTTTTACAACATCCCCCGCCCCCCCAGCCTGTAGGCAGGTTTTTGTTCCAGGCATAATTGCATAATTGAAAGTGTTGAATCGTAACGAGCTGTTAATTGTTCTAAATTAGATGCTATTAAGACGTATCGAATGATGGTTTAACCTCTTGTTTAAGGCCTCATGGTGCCACGCCACCAGGAGAGTCCGTCTTTATCACTCCACCAAGAGTTTTTACTGAGTCAGGTCAGGTCCCGCTAACAGGCGCCAATGCTTTCGTTTAACTGAGATGTGCTATATTTACATCCACATTTCCGGCGTTTAGCAGGTGCTGTTATCAACAGCGACTGATACAGTGGACATTCCTCACACACTGCCTGTTTATGCAGCCGGACGTTTACTGTAGCAATTTACAATTTAGTGCCTCTAGGGTACGATAGCAGTTCTACCTGAAAATTGTGCATGCAACCTTTACAAGACCAGTGCCTTAAATGGTACGCTACACCGCAGGCCAGGCAAACAGCAGCTGCTCCTGTGAAGAGAGGCCACAAAAACTGATCAAATTATAGACTGACAGGTGAGATGGGCAAAGACTGACAGGTGAGATGGGGCAAAGACTGACAGGTGAGATGGGGCAAAGACTGACAGGTGAGATGGGGCAAAGAATGACAGGTGAGACGGGGCAAAGACTGACATGTGAGACGGGGCAAAGACTGACAGGTGAGACGGGGCAAAGACTGACAGGTGAGACGGGGCAAAGACTGACAGGTGAGATGGGGCAAAGACTGACAGGTGAGACGGGGCAAAGACTGACAGGTGAGACGAGGCAAAGACTGACAGGTGAGATGGGGCAAAGACGCTGAATGTGCAAAGATCCGTCAGCTGATGTAACTGATTGTGTAAATAATGAGTGGGCTGAAGTGATCCAGAAAGCGGTGCGCTCCCATGAGAATACGGTCCCTCTCCAAGGCTGATCTCAAGCATATGAATGGCTTTGAAAATGTTCTGTTAAATGTAGAATGAATAATATGAAATCAAAGCAAAAATGGAAATTAAAAGAAAGGTACCTAAAATAAAATTACATAGACAAAAGGCTAGATTCAGTCTGGTCTCTTGGAGGGAATATTCGAGTCAGATCCTTACATCCTGCTGTGATCAGATGTTTTATTACAAAATTAAGTGAACAGGCTGGCCTTTTGTCCCTTCCAGTACCCCCCTCCCCCATTGCGCCCCCCCAGCTTCTGCGGGCCGGCTCCACATACCTGATCATCCAGCTGAACACCAACTCCATCCTGGGGGACGGCCCCATCATCCGCAAGGAGATCGAGTACCGCGCCAGCCAGTCGCCATGGTCTGAGATCCACGGGGTCAACATGGTGACCTACAAACTCTGGCACCTGGATCCAGACACAGAGTACCACATCAGTGTGCTGCTGACCCGGCCTGGAGAGGGGGGAACGGGCCCGCCCGGACCCCCGCTCATCAGCAGGACCAAGTGCGCAGGTAGGTGCCTCAGATTTAAATACAAATTTAACGTCATTTGGAATAACAGGTTAAAATGAGGCGGTCGATAAAAAATCCCATTGGCACTTCTTTGAAGAGTAAGGGTATAAACTCAGGTGTCATGGAAAAATTCCCATTGAAAACACCCCCTGTTTTTGCCTCCCTAACAATTCATGATTCCCTGCTTCTGATTGGCTGTTCAATCCACTGGAATCCCTACCCACTTTTATTCGCTAGGTTGTCACGACAACAGAGAACCAAGTTCAAAGTTTGACCCACCTGGTTAAATAAAGATTGAAAAAAAATCATATACGTGAATGGCACTGGTCAGAAAGTCCAAGGGTGACCCCAGCCCACCTCACCTGCCCAGGCTCAGTGAACTTTCATAAACAGGCTGGCGATACCCTCTCGTTTCAGTCAGGCGAGGACTCGCATCGACAGTCAGTGCATTAAGTGAACAGCCCTCGTACACATCCTCGTGTCGCGGGTGTTGTTTCGGTTGCTCCCCGAGCAGACGGGATGGTAAATGTGTTTGACCCAGAGCTCTGGAATGTACCTGCAGCGTGCCAGGTGTTGTCCTTGTGCTTACTCAGGAGATCGGAAGCATGTGTGCGCACATTAGCTTCTGTCGCAGATGGTGACGTGACTCCCTGGAGCTAAACTAAGACTGCAGACTGTTTAGGTTGCAAACTTGCCTCAACAATTGTTGAACCCATCTATTCTGCATTTATTTTGGGTTTAATGCCCCATTTGATTTACATTTAAGAATCTCCTCAAGGCCGTTTGCTGTTTAAAGCAGTATCATCCTTAAACTCTCATTTGCACCCACTATGGTGCCCAACGTTAAGGGTTGCCAGCACTGGCTGTGATGCTGGAAAACTTTGTATTGGCTGTGCTCAACCTTTTGTAAGCACTTTCAGAAGTTGCTCTGTGTAAGGGTATCTACAGGGTCACAAATGTATATATCCGAATGACACTTGTGTATTAATGTGTTTTGTATGGGGGCAATAGCATTGACCAATGCACCCGGTTGCCATGACAAACGGGGACCTAGGTCTGTAACCCAGCAGACCA
>JAFBMS010001488.1:32500-40417 GCA_019788955.1 Albula glossodonta
TTTTGTTGATTTCTGTTATTGCTTATTGTGCAGGTATTTGAAAGAAAACATATAACTCATACATCCATTTTTTTGTGGGGGGGGGTTGAGTGAGGGAAAGGGACTGTAGACTCCTTTCATATGATGTCACTCTGGGACTTGCACACATATTTGCTCATGAATAAAAGGCAGGTTTTGGCGGCAGCGGTCCATAGGAAACTGCATCTATATGGCGCGGCGCGTGAGCATGCTGTTTCCCTGGTTACACCCTGCTCACATCCTCGCTCTCTTGCCATGCTGAGGGATATTTCAGAGTCGCCGGTGCTCTGCGTGCTCACACAGTACCCAGAGTGCACTGCAGGTCCCTCAGTCAGGGGAAGTCGTGGCGCGAGCCATCTGTCCTCCTTGTGCTTCTCCTCCCCCTCTCCCCTCTCTCTCTTTTCTGGGGATTTTTAATTACCCTCTCTGACTTACTCTGCTCCTTCCTCCATCTCGGGTCACTGCTGCTTGAACTCTTGGGATGGCTGAGACACTAATTGCTTGCTCTTCGCGGCTGCGGTCCAGAGCTCTTTAAAACATTCACCGCTGCGTAACTGCATAATCACCACTAAAAGACTCCTCCCCCTGATCTCCTCTTGGCTGGCTGTACCCTGTAGGTCCTTACAGAATCCCATGTACAGTTCCATGCCTGGATTTAACCCACACCTGTCCTTAACATCACCCTGGATTCAATCAAAATTTTTCCTCAACTTTGCCCTGTATTCAAAGTTTGTATTGAATATCGCCATGGATGTGTTGTTGACTTTGGGCCTCGAGTAAAATTTCCATTTGTTCTAACCATTGTTGTGGAGTCAATCAACATCTTACCCCACCTGACCTAAAATATACGCAAGTACTGCACGTTTTGTGCAATGCAAGCAGCAAGTTTGCTTTCCATCAAATCTGGTGATCTGTAAACTCATTGAACCATGTTTGAGATGAAAAAAAAATGGAAAACTTGCTATTAATTTTAGACATGGATGTAGATGATGGAAAGTGAGTCGGGTTGCTGGACTTTTCCACCACGGAATCATTGGTTGTAATCTACTGAACAGAAACGACATTCGGAATAAATCCATCCGAACCGGTCATTTCATTAATGGATGTGCTTCACCGGGTTTTGCACGGGTTCCTTGGGACTGTGGTCATGAAGACTCCTGACTGCGGTTTATGCATTATGGATCCATAATTCATAATTAATGCTGGACTTGCAGGATGGGGGAGACAGACAGAGGGGGTTCGGAGGGGGCGTGTCGGGGCGATGCAGACTCAGCACAGCTGGCCCTGATTTAGATCAGCGGGATTCTGTGAGCCGCTCCACGTTCTACGTGTGCGAGGCGAGGCGAGGCGAGGCGAATCTCACCCCCAGACGGACAGGCAGCAGGCCTGCTGGCTTAAAGTGAGAGGTGGGTGGCCATCTTCCCTACTGCATACCTGAGTTTGAGAGATCAGCAGAGATAGATGGACGGACGGGAAGATAGATAGATAGAAAGACAGATGGATAGACAGACGGATGGACGGATGGACGGGCAGATAGATAGATGGGGAGGCACTGTCAGAGAGATAGAGACAGAGAAAAGGGAGATTTAACAGGCCTGAATACTGCCCTGCCAATAAGGCCAGTGTAATTGAACTGAAAGGAAACGTTGGTGGAGGCCAGAGGCAGGGTGTGTGGGACTGCTGGAGAGGCGTTGTGCCTTTCCCTGAGTGGACAAAGATAAAACAGATTTTGACCGATTGTGCCAGCAGAGCAATGCAATCACGGCTGGCCCAGTCTCTGTAAGGCTCCACCCTGCTCCCCTCTGCGATGCCCCCATCCTGATGTTCCAGCAGGGGCGGGGGGGGGGGGGCATGATGCCCCCATCCTGATGTTCCAGCAGGGGCTGGGGGGGCATGGGGGGGTCGGTTATTGGCCCAGCAGAGCAAGGCTTAAGCCATATGCCTCCATCCCGGGCCAAGGGCGCAGTGTCCACGGGCATCAGTGTTACCGGGTTTAATAAGCTGGAAATGCTCCGTTCCGATGCACAGCTGCCCCAGCATGCAGCGCTGAGGATCGCCTCCCAGCCAATCAGCAGCTTCAGTGATGGGGCACACAGCCAATGAGCAGCGCCAATGCTGGGACACACAGCCAATCACCAGGCAGCAGTGTTTGGTCAGGTAGTTAGTGAGCAGGTGTTTGCTGGGGCAGGCAGTCAATTACAGACACCGGTGTTGGGGCAGGCAGCCAATGACAGGCACCGGTGTTGGGGAGGGAGCCAATGAGCAAAGAGAAGTCACTGATGCTGACTAAATTACTTATTTCTTTTTTTTATTATTTCTGGAAAATGTCCATTGTAAAATGTTGCTTAACAAAGTGTTTGTAATTGGTACTCTGCATGATGTTTATGAATGGCACTACACAGAGATAAAGATGGACTGACACCATTGTACCCAGCAGCCAATAGGGAAGGGGAGGGGTGTGTCAGAGTGCCATCAGGGGTGGTGTATGCAGAGACATGGGCCAAAAATCCCTCTTTCACATCATAAAATGGCTCCACGGAGCTCAAATAAAATCCTTTACCATTGTCCTTTGTGCGTAAGGGTTTTAGCATCCAGCTCTTCAAAGACAGTGACAAGGCCAGGTCTGTAGCGCCCCCACCAGGGTATGGGCAAAATGGCATATTATTCCAGCACCCTCTGCTTCCTGACCCCCCTCGTGCACACTCCCCACACCAGCCAATCACAAGCCACTGTGCCTGTAGCAGCCAATCACCAGCCTCTATTCCACGCATAGCAATCACCAGCGTAATGCCTTGTTGTAAGGACTCTCTGGCCTTTACTCCTATGGCCAATAACCAATGTCTTTCCTTTGCACAGCCAATCACCAGCCTCTCACCTTTTACAGCCAATCACAAGCCTCTTTCCTAGCAGTAGCCAATCACCAGTGGCAGGCAGTTAGTGGTCATTCTCCTTGCAGTGCCTGATCACCAGCCTGTCTCCCCTGGGGTGGCCAATCACCACGTCTGTAGTGCATGTCTCCCTCCAGCGCTGGCGGGAATGATGAGGTTGGTGGTGAGATAGCAGCAGCCATTGTGAGGCACAGTGATGCTGTCTGTGTTAGCACATTAGCACGTCCTCTCCCTTCCCACCAGAGCCTCTCTGTATGCTGCCGCAGGGGACAGATAACAGCTCCTACTCCAGAACGAGCGTGTGGGACCACGGGATTATGGGATTGCATGTGAATGAGGCAGTAGGAAGGAGGGAGCGTGTGTGTACGTGTGTGTAAATGTGTTTGTGAGTGTGTTTGAGTGTGTCCGTATAGAAGGCACACTTGCTTGTATGTTTGTGTGTGTGCATGTCCACATGTGAATGTTTGCTTGTGTGTGTGCACATGCATTTGTGCATCTGTACAATACATGGGATGTGTGTGTGTGCGTGTGTGTGTGGTATGTGTTAGTAAATTAAGAAAATCCAGGCAGATCTATACATAATCCAGAAGTGGGAGGAATATGGCAGATTTTTTTTATAACTAAATACAAACTTCTGGATGTAGGAAAAATGAAATTAACAACATGGTTGTGGTAGGAGTAAAATTGGAATGTGTTCCGTCTGAACAGCTCTAAGAAAATAAGTTTCTGTTGATAAAAGTTTATCAGGATTAAGGCATTATGCTGTAGCAGTAACAAAAAAAGGCCAGTAGGGTTCTGGAATTTATACCAAAAACTACTGAATATAAACATACAAAAAGAAGGCTTTGTGAGGCCACATCCAAAGTACTGCATGAAGTCCTTGGCACCACACTAAGAAAGATATGGTGGCTTTTGAAAAAGCACAAAGAGAAGCAATGGAATTCGGTTCCTGCAATTTAAAAGTTGCGAGGAACACCTTGAGAATTTAAATCTATTCAGGCTAAGCAAAGGGAGGCTGGGATGATGTTCGATTGAGGTTTTTACAATCGTAAAAAAGGGACTGAACAGATGAACAGCATACATGACAGGTGAGCTTCTGTCAGCAGAAGGAGGAGGATAGGTTGGAATAGGCAAAATTTCAAAGGTGAAATTCCTGCTGATGTTTTTGTCCGCAGGGAAAGCTGCCAACGAGTGGCCTGGTTTGTGGCCGATCGACAAACCTGCGAGCGTGCTTCAGAGACGGTCTCTTTTCAGCATATCAAAAACACGCAGCGATCAAACACTCCTGGACATCGGCCATTTTGTCCCTGTGGCCTGTGCCTTTTGCATTCACAGTGTGTTTGCCACGTTTCCAGCAGGACCGATAGGCCCTTGAACTTGAAAGTGAGTCTCTGTACAGCCAGTGTTCAGCAGATCGGTGCTTACGTCGAGATAACAAGTCCACTGAGAAGAAGTTTTTTTTTGGGGGGGGGGCTTGGCCTGTATCTTTATACTGGCTGTGGAGTGATCTACCCCAATCCCCCCCCCCCCACACCAACTCCCACACAAGCTCCTATTAAAAGAACAAAGTAACACAATACATTATAGGGGAGATTGTTTGACAGAAGGCCTGCATTGATTGTTTTAATAATGGAGCATGACAAATGCGTCCACTGATACTGCCTCTGTCCTTGGCTCACCCTCCTCTAGGTTATCATAAGAATCTGCTTCTGCAGGCCGGATCGGTGCTATCCCTGCTCCCGAGGCTCATGGCTAATGTTTCTGCAACAGGAGAGAGAGCAGAATGCTGGCCGGGCTCTGTCTTTCTTTGCTGTGTTACTTTGAACGAGTCGGAGTGAAATAAAAGAAAAAACTAGGGCGTGCCCAGCAGTGACCAGAAACAATCAGAATTGGTGGAGGGGGGTAGAAAGGGGGTATCTAAAAATAAACGCCCTGTGCCTGTGACCTGGAGATAATAATATCCAGCAGAATCGAGTGCCCTTGGATAACGGAGCATGGTTGTATTTTTGTCAGGGGTTTGGGCCCCAGGGCCACAACGGGGTGGGGGCCACGGTGGTCGATTTGCTCAGTGACACGCAGGCCGGAGTTGGTGTCTGCCCCTGAGTCCCCGCCCGCTGCCTGTCCCATTAATTAGCCTAATTGCCATCAGTTTCTCCTGCCAAATCGGGGCCATCGGGGTGCGACTGCAGGGGCGCCCCCTAGTGGAGGGGTCATAGCCTCTGTCTCAAATCCCCTCATGGGTTTAGCGGGTGCCATGCACCAGAATTTAAGGTGTGTTAAAAGAAAAAAAACAACAAATGTGGATGACTGTTCATCTGTGAGAGAAATGCTTCATCACGTCTAACTACGACAGTAAAAGACTAACACAGTGCAGTCCACAAAACAACACTCCACTGTTCATCGAAAACGTTCACCACTGTTCGACTTCTGATGGAATACAGGACGTCAACCAATAGCACGCACCTCATCCTAGTGACGTTATCTTTACTAAATTCCTCTTGAAAGTTCATGAGTACCTGCTGTTTTTTAATACTGCCTGTTTTTCCAAGGCCTGTTTTTTCCTCAATAAATAAGAAGAATGAATAAGATGCATATGTTTATTTCTCAGGGTAATTCTGTGTAAACACTACCTCCGCTCGCTGTGGTTTCAACCCCCAAGGGAAACGAGCCACAAATTACCATGCATGTGTTTGTACGCATCTGCTACGTTCCTGTGTGCATGAGGCCGTGTCCAAACCGCTGGTGCTGGTGCTGGTGCTGGTGCTGTGTCCGGGACCATGGTGCTTTGCTCCACAGCAACCTGTGCTTGAGTGTGGAGCAGAAGAGCACTCCTCCAGAGACCCGATCCAGATTAGACCGCACACTGGAAAGGGCAGAGGCTGGACTGGCCCATGAACTCTTTCGACCTGCCTTAAACTCTCCATAGCAACTTGGTTCATTCACTGTTCATTTTCATTCGATCGAGGCAAAGTTCTCAAGCCTAACGGCAGCGGCATAGTCTGCTGTGTGCTGCCTCTCCTATAGGGGGCGCACTTCAGAGATGTGTGGTGTTGTTTGTCCCTTTGATTCAAAATGACTGATTTGTTCTTCAGATCCCTTTTTTTCTTAAACAGGCAAACTTAGAGCTCAATCCTCTTTTGAAAGCAAAAACATGGGGAATTAAAGTATGTAGGAAATGGAAGGGATCAGACCCAGAGGGGGTGTGTGGGGGGGGGTGATTAGGTGGCTGGATGAAGGGAGGCGGTTTTTGTGGCAATTTTGACAAGGACATGAGGGAGAACGCCCCTAACTCTTTTAAAAAGTGCTGTGAGATCTTTAATGACTGCAGAAAGCCAGGACCTTGTCTCACCGTCTCAACGCCTCTTTCAACAGTGACTTAGTATTCCCGGGAGGCTTCACATCTGAGTACTTACCAATTCCTCTCTCTCAACCTCCCTCCCTCTGGTTCCCTCTATTTCTCTCTCTCTCAACTTTTTATCCTCAATTTCTCTCTCTCCATCTCTCTCTTTCCATCCCCTTCTCTCACTATCCCTCTTTCTCTCTCCCCCTCTCCCTCTCTCTCTGTCTCTCCACCCTACTCTCTTTCCCCTCTCTCTCTTTCTGTCCCTTTCTCACTATCTCTTCCCCCCCCCCCCCCCAGAGCCCATGCGTGCTCTCAGAGGCCTGACGGCGACAGAAATCCAGTCTCGCCAGCTCTCCCTGCAGTGGGAAACTCTGGCCTACAACCTGACGCGCTGCCACACCTACTCCGTGTCCCTGTGCTACCGCTACTCCACAGCAGGGGGCGGCGGCGGGCACAACACCACAGTGCGTGAGTGCCTGGCAGTAGAGCACAACACCTCGCGGTTCACACTGCGTGACCTGCCGCCGTACCGCTCCATCCACGTGCGCCTGGCCCTCTCCAACCCCGAGGGCAAGAAGGAAGGACGGGAGGTCTCCTTCCAGACCGACGAAGACAGTGAGTATCTCACCATAACATAGTATAGCACAGCAGCATGAAATATCAGCAGCATTGTATAAAAAAGCAACATAAAATGGCACAGCAGCACGGTATAGCACAGCAACATAAATTAGTATTGCGCTGTGCCATAACATAGCTTAGCATAGCATATCGACATATGAACACAGCAGCCATGATCCCAAGCCATTTAACCAGTAACCTGAGAATTACAGTCTCCAGTATCACAACATTATGCTGAATATCCTCCCATTTCGCCACTAACGAGTAGAGGAATGGTAATTTAAATTATAATGTAAATAATAACCAGAGATTCAGCCAGTAGGGTTTAACCAGAAACCTGATACCTAAAAAGTAGTTTAAGTTAGCCTGGAAGGTAAGTAGTAACCATCATTTACGTGGAAATGGGAGTTAAGCCCGTAGCCAGGAACGCGGGCTCACTGATTTGGAGGCAGCGGCTGGGCATTGCTGGGTGAATCGCTCCAGTCCTGGAGGATCTCAGTCAGAGTGAAGCCTCTGGCTTATTGGAACATTTAAATTTATGTATTCCATCTCGCAATCCAGTGTCACTAACGCGTCTGGGAGAAAAGCTTTTCTGGGTGTGTGTTCTATTTATTTATTTATTTTTTTTTTTTTTTTTGAGAATGTCAAGCCAAGGAAAATGTGTTGTGAGAGGAGCTCATTATGTACAGGCAAACTGTTACCCTGAGGTGAACCAAGGTTCGCAAACTAAGTCATGCATTTTTAATATTAACACATGCAGCTACAGTAAAAGCCTTGGGCTGTGCACGGACCGGAGATTTACTGGCTGGGTCGGTCCGGTAGGATGTGGGATCCGAGCCCCCAGCATCAGCTGATTAAGTACGGCCCCAAACTCAGCGCATCAGCACAAAGAGAGCGGGACATTACTTTAAATAAAATAGATCCGGATTAAAAATTAATAATTGGCTCGGAGACATAATCTGTGCCACCAGTAAAGCGGAGAGGGACGTTTTTGTGCTTGTTTTTGCATTAATTGTTTCCTGATCTTGATGAGGTGTGGGGGGGGGAGGG
>JAFBMS010001489.1:0-32500 GCA_019788955.1 Albula glossodonta
GTTTAGTTTTAGCGTTTTTTATTGGGCGGATCTGGGAATCCGGAAGTCGATGCAGATAATCGGCGCGTTAATATGCTTCCGCTGGGACAAAGCTTAACCAGAGCAGTTTTTAGTTCCTGCGGATTTAGTGGCTGGAAAGCAGGAACTTTCCCGTCATGCTAAATCACCAGCTGTGGTGTGCAGTTACAGTATCAACCCTCTGCACTGCCCTTTCACTGAGTAACTGCAGTCTGGATGCTGTGTCACCTCACATGATTTGAAGCCAGTGCCAGGTTTTTATTGGAAATAATCATTCCAATCTGACCTCCAGTCCTCCAAACAAGACTGTAAGTGTATTTATGTATTTATGTATTTGTGTGTGTGTGTGTACGTACATTTCCTGTAAATACAGTATCAGTGTGAGAAACGAAGAGCATGTTAAATCTTAAAGGCAAACACAGAAATGTACTGAGCAGGAAGCAGATGAGTACAAGGAGGGACGGGGCTGTGAGTGCTCCTCTCTGCACCCTGTCACCCTCTCCTGCTGGAGCTCCAGAGCCCACCCCCTGCTGGAGCTCCAGAGCCCACCCCCTGCTGGAGCTCCAGAGCCCACCCCCTGCTGGAGCTCCAGAGCCTGCCCCCTGCTGGAGCTCCAGAGCCTGCCCCCTGCTGGAGCTCCAGAGCCTGCCCCCTGCTGGAGCTCCAGACCCTGCCCCCTGCTGGAGCTCCAGAGCCTGCCTCCTGCTGGAGCCCCAGACCCTGCCCCCTGCTGGAGCTCGTGGCATTTGGCGTAGCAGGACTCCTAATTAGGAGCAGTGCTGTCAGGAGTCATTACAGTGCTTAACCCAATTTCAACAGACCCGCGCGCATAATCCCACCCCTGCCCCATGCCCCCGCCCCCCGCCCCCCGCCCCCCGGACCTTCCCTTTCTCCCTTTCACAGGCAAATCGAGTGTTTGCTTCTCTCTTACATGTTGTTGTTGTTTTATTTCTCGTTCATTTAGTTTTTATTGATGTAAGGGCCATTAATAATCAGCAGCATGCCCTTTGTATGCTGGTAGCTTTGGGGCAGTGTGTCAGATGAATGAAGAAAGCAGGTCAGTGCTGATCTGGGTTTCATCATTGTGTTTCTTAGCCTTTTCTTGGAGTTTTCTTTCTGTAGATTTTTTATTTTCTTTTCGACATTGTGCTTTGCTCTCTTTGACAGGTGTTAAATTCTCCCTCTCTCTGTCTGTCTCACTCTCTCACTTTCTTTATCTCTCTCCAGTTCCCCCTCCCTTCCTCCCTCCCTCCCTCCCTCTCCTTGTTTGTTTTGCTCATAGTTTTTCCCATTTCTCTCTGTTTCTCTCATTTTGTTCGGCTCTCTTTCTTCTCACCATTGTCCTTTGTGTTTGTTAGCACAGACTGCTGCGTCCGTCTTTCTGAACTGCACACTCAGACACTTTTTTTTTTTTTTTTTTTCTGGCCTGTTGAGTCAGAATTATTCAGAGAATGTCTGTGCCCTCGTGCACTGGTTGCTGTGGGGGTCATAGTTCTGGAGGGCAGTGTGTATGGGCTGTAGGTGTACGCTGGTGGGGGGGAGGGTGGCGCGGGGGGCCCTTTTCGGGTCACACCTTAGCTCCGGCTCTCTGGAGGTCTCCGTGCGGCAGGCTGTCGGCCCATCTGTGTCCGAGCGCAGTGACCGCGGATCCCAGAATGTCCAGATTGCACCGAGCCGCGGCAGACTTTGGTCACCGTGGCTTAACCTGGTAAAACCCACAACCCAACGTGTTTATCTGTCTTTACTCTAGGCCTTTCTAGGCGCCTTTGTGGTTTTAAGGATCTTTGAAAACAAGGCCCCTTGTGTGTGTGTGTGTGTGTGTGTGTGTGTTTGCGTGCAAACTTCGTAGGTTTGCACAAATTAATTTGTTTTATTAGAGAGCAGACTTGGGGGGAAAGGCCTGTTAACACAAAAGCATAATGCATGAAATTAGAGTAAAAATGCACAGTAAGTAAAAGCAATACTGAAAAGTTTTATCTTTGCCATTTCTTTGAAAAAGGAGCATAGGTTCAGAGTACCATAGACCCTCTGGCAGGCTTTTGTCAAGGCTAGAGCCAGGATATGCAGGTCAAACATCATGCAGTGGCTGTGCACAGTGCCCTCTGTCTGCAGGGATGTGAATAGCAACCCCGGGGTGAGAGCTGCCCCAGTGAGTGAGAAAGTCGCCAGGAGGGAAGTGTGGCATTTTGTACACAAGAAGGGATTGCTGTCCGAAAGGGGATGGAAAGTAAAGCAAAGCTGCTTTGTCGCCCCCCCTCCTCTTCCACCCCCCCCCCCATCTGTGCTTGTGCGCAGAGCCTTAGGCCGCAAATACCCTGTTGAGTGATTATTACGTAATTGGACAGTGCTGGCCCACAGTGTGCTGGGGGGGGGGGGGCAGTCTTTGACCTGGCCATGCAGGGGGATTGAGCAGAGGCCAGACAGCCTGACAGGAACAGTTACTCTTTCCAGTCCATAAGGCACTGAACAAGTAACTGCACTGAACTATCGAGTTCGATAGCTGCCATTAAGACTACACTGCTAAATCAGTGCTGTGCTTTTATTGGACAGGGAGCTATAATTCTGTGCCTTTGTGTTTCTCCCATGTACACACTCACACACACACACACAAACACACATCCATCCATTCTTCCACCAGTTGCCATTTTCAGTTTCCCAGTAAAAAATGAGTTTCCGGTTACTCTTCTCTTTGGATTGCTTGTGTACATGCACTTTGATGGATAGAACTTTTGTAGAGTGTGTTCCTGTGTGCTTGTGTTTGTTGATGATCATCAGTTTTGCATTTTCTTCCTAGTGTCATGTTTAACACAAATGTTCATTTGCAAAAGACTTTTGTGAGCCCCTGAACTTGCATTTTAATTATTTTTCTTCACAGATGGGGGGGGGGGGACTCCACAGCAAAACTATCCATAAACTAGATGCAAACAACTATGACTCTTGCCAAGTTACACAGAATACTAGTTTGAATGAGACTCCTCTGTGTCGTTAAGGTAATGGATAATCGCTGACAATCACTCTAAATGGATTAGCACATCCACCACATGGCGGACTAATCGAAAAGTGATTAACTTTGATTATGCTGTTGAGGAGTCGACCGTCAGACTGTGCGTGCCATACCGACTGTGTGACAGCTGTTTAACTTAACATATGTCAAAATGTCAGAATGTTTTGTGAAGTTAAACGCATGTGTCTCAGGCTACATATGGATCATTTAAACTGACCGTTACACTGATTCTCTCAGATTGTATGCGTTTTGTCCCGACTGGCACATGGGCATTTTGGCAGGTCATTAGGATTAACACCGTAATGTCACAGTCCTTGTAAATGGTAGTTAGCCGGTTAATGTTGAACAAAGGAGTAAAACCCTCACTGACAGAGTAAAGAGGTTCTTATTTTGTACTCATCTTGTGAAATTGTCAGCACCAAGTTGAAGCTGCACCAGTGTGCATTCATGTTCTTGTGTGTGTATGCGCATGTATGTTTGCATTTGTGCTCCTATGTGTGCGTGCGTGTGTGCATGTATTCATGTCAGCATGTGTGTTCCTGTGTGTTCGTGTGCGTTTGTTCATTCATGCCTGTGTGTGTATGTGTGTGATAGAGGCCTGGCAGTGCAGCAGATACACACACTGGCACACACAAACCCTGGCGCATAAATTAGAGCTGAGTTTGTACACAGGGCATCGATCCTCAGGCTTAGATTCAACCCTGTATTGACAGCTTGCTGCCGTGGCCTGAGCCTCTCTGTTCTAAATTGAACCGAAGCGATTCATCTAAGCCCAGGGTACTCTGCTCTCCTGAGCTCTCTCCCCGCTCCTCAGTCTTCCTGTAGTAAAACAGTTCAGTACTGTGTATTGACTAAATCTGCATTAATCTCTATTGACTCTGTGAAAGCAGCATCATTCTCACTGTCATTCAGATTTGCATTAGGCCTCATTGTATTTTCGGACCAAATTGACCTGTTTTACTGAAATGTAACATTAAATATATTTTTTTTGACCTGGAACTCCATGGCAGAAGAACATGCAAAAGAACACATTTTTCACAGTTTTATCGCAGCAAAGTGAATAACACTTTCCTTGCTAAATGTTATATGATAGAGGTATATTGCGGAAAAACAGACCGTATATGTTATCGATATTGTTTGGAATTGAGTTAAAGACAATATATGTCAAGTATTTTTACATGAAATGTTATTACTATATTGCTTTAAAATCCTAGTCATGTCCTGGGTCAAACTTGACCAAGCAAACACCACCAAAGGGTCGAGAAAGTGAACAGAACACAATGGTTAACCCCTTCGCCCCTGTTTGTCTCTGTGTCCCGGCAGGAAGATCTGCGTTCACTGTAAGTGCGTGCGCGAGGACCATGCGATGCGGGCCGTGCCGGGGCAGCTGGAGAGGATGATGATGAAGCTGGTGTCCGACTTCCAGCGCCACTCCATCTCCGACGACGACTCGGGCTGCGCCTCCGAGGAGTACGCCTGGGTCCCGCCCGGTCTCAAACCCGAGCAGGTCAGAACCCAGCTCGTCCCTGACTCTCGGTTCAGCTATGCTGCCGTCCTGTCTGTCCCGCCTTAGGCCAAGGCCCACACCCTCCTGCTTATTTTTTCATCATATAATATGCATAATTATTATTTTTATACTCTTTATTTTTGATATATTATTAATTATACTGCAGTTTCTCCCTTGTTAAGTCTTTCCCTGCCCAGTGCTAGCCAGAAGCCTAAGGCCTGCCCCTCTGAGCGGGCCCTGCTTAGGGTCTCTTCCTGCTTATTCTGGTTCTGTGTGTACAGGTTCTTTATAGGCTCTACTCCCGTCTAATATTTCCACTTCTAGTCACTTGTGACTTTACTTTTCTCTGGCACTGTTCTCCCTTACTTATGCACTTTGCGCAGTAAGTCGCTCCGGATAAGAGCATCTGCTAAATGCCTGTAATGAGATGTTTGTGTCGCCGACTTCCATTGAAAAATGAATGACCTCTGGTCCCTGTGTAGCTCATGAAGCTTGTCAGTGAACACGCAGTTAGAGTCACTGAACAATAAGCCTGGCGCCTTCTCAACAGAGTGTAAACATTAATATTTTATTTAGCCAACATTCGGCTGCCGAAACGTTTCTCCTGAATAGTGTGGAGCAACAGCCCCTGGTCTGCCCAGAATGTAATGTGGAGACAGGGCTTTTGTGCGTCTAAAGTTACCTTCTCCCCCTCCTCTCTCTCTCTCCTTCCCACCCTCTCTCATTCTCTCTCTTTCTCCCTCTCTCTGTCATTCACCCACAAAATGAAATGACAACCTCAAACAGAACTGTCCCAAAAATAGGGTGCTGTGCTGTGTGAATATTAAAATTATAGTGACACGTATTAAAATTATAGTGACACGTTGCAGAAAATGGTTACATTTCAGCTCGTATATTTAAGCGTTTTTGTGGTGATTTTGTTGGGGTTTTAAAACTGTATTATGTGGTGGTGCCAGCGGTGCTCTGTGTTTAATTGAAGGTTTGGTAAAGCACGTATACTGTAAACAGTCTGACATGCACTGTGTAAAACCCTGTTTGTGGGCTGCCCTTGTTTGTGCAGGTGTACCAGTATTTCAGCTGTATTCCAGAGGATAAGGTGCCTTACGTCAACAGCCCAGGAGAGAGACACAGGATCAAACAGCTCCTGCACCAGCTCCCAGCCCACGACAGCGAGGTGAGAGGCACACACACACACACACACACACACACACACACACACACGCACACATGTGCACACAAACGCACATGCCCAGAGTTTCTGTAGTGCAAGTATCTGTCTGTGTGTGTGTGTATGTGTGTGTGTGTGTATATATGTCTGTGTTTCTCTGGATATGAGTTTTTTTTTTTTTTTTGCTGTGTGTGTTTATATGCCTGTGTCTGTCTGTGTTTGTGTGCATGTGCGCGTGTGTGTGAGTTTGCGCACGTGTATGTGTGAGTTTGTGTGTGTGTGCATGCGTGCGCGTGAGTTTGTGTGTGTGATTGAGTTTGCGTGCATGCACGTGTGTGAGTTTGTGCGTGTGTGTGCATGCGTGCGTGCATGCGCATGAGTTTGCATGTGTGATTGAGTTTGTGTGCATGCGTGTGTGTGAGTGAGAGTTTGTGTGTGTGTGTGCGCATGCGTGTGTGTGAGTGAGATAGTTTGTGTGTGTGTGTGTGCGCGCATGCGTGTATGTGAGTGAGATAGTTTGTGTGTGTGTGCGCGCATGCGTGTGTGAGTGAGTGAGATAGTTTGTGTGTGTGTGTGCGCATGCGTGTGTGTGAGTGAGATAGGTTTTGTGTGTGTGTGTCTGTGCATGCGTGTGTGTGAGTGAGAGGTTTTGTGTGTGTGTGTGTGAGTGAGAGGTTTTGTGTGTGTGTGTCTGTGCATGCGTGTGTGTGAGTGAGATAGGTTTTGTGTGTGTGTGTCTGTGCATGCGTGTGTGTGAGTGAGATAGGGTTGTGTGTGTGTCTGTGCGTGCGCGTGTGTGAGTGAGATAGGTTGTGTGTGTGTGTGTCTGTGCATGCGCGTGTGTGATTGAGATAGGTTTTGTGTGTGTGTGTCTGTGCATGCGCGTGTGTGATTGAGAGGTTTTGTGTGTGTGTCTGTGCATGCGCGTGTGTGAGTGAGATAGTTTGTGTGTGTGTGTTCATGTGTGTGTGTGAGTGAGATAGTTTGTGTGTGCCTGTCTCTGCCTGAGAGTTTGTGTCTCCCTCCCCTCCCCCCCCCAGCCCCAGTACTGTAACTCTCTGGATGACGAGGAGAAGCGTGAACTCAGGCTGTTCAGCCAGCAGAGGAAGAGGGAGAACTTGGGAAGGGGCACTGTGAGGCTCTTCCCTGTGACCATGACCGGAGCCATCTGCCAGCAGGTACTGTGGGGGTGGGGGGGGACTGGGGGAACTCGCACACCGCCCGGGGAGGGGGGGCCGGTGGTGGGGGTGGGAGGGGGACTGGGGGAACTCAGACACAGCCAGGGGGATGGGGGAGCGCTCGACACAGGATTTTGTGAGAGAATGGTTCTGCAGAGGGTCCAAAAAAAAAGGGGGGGGTGTTCTACAAACAGGGGTTCTGAAGTAGAGGCAGGGGTTATAGGATGAATAGAGGGAGGCAGGAGGATGAACTTGGAGAGGACTTGAGTGTCGTCAAGCTGTCCAGTGCTTCTGACAATAAAACCTGGCTGTAAAATCACCAGAGCCCAAAACCATATTAAAAACAGGAGAGGAAGTTGTAGAGGAGGGAAAAGGTCGGAATACAGGGAAGCGAGGGAAGGGAAGGATGTAGAGAGGAGAGAGGGAGAGTGGGGATGTAGGGAGAGAAGAGGGGTGAGGTTACAGAGAGAAGGGCGGCGCACAGAGGAAGGTGAAATAGTGAGTAAGACACTGTGTCACCGATTACAGCAATGCATCTGACAGGCTCTTTGTGTTCAATTCATTGACTTTTTTTTTCTCTTCAAAAAAAAATCAGATAATTTTTAAAAAGGTGTTCAGGTACTTTTTAAACTGATATATAGATGTGTCATGCGTCGAAAATAGTTTGAGTATTTTTATGTTTTGGTGAATGTTGCCCTCTTGTGGTAAATGTGTGACACAGCACATGGTGCATGGTAGCCTGGGGCTGAGTGGTTGAGGCGTCCTGAAATGAATTGCATCAATGTTTAATGGGCCAAGCTCATACTAAGCAATATCATTGTTTGAAATTTCAATGCAGTTTTCTGCTGGAGGCAAATACTTTTGTAAATGTGATTTTGTAAAATCTGTCTGTGTAGGCTATCGCATCATTTTCATCTGAGGTTCACCGACAAATTAATGAATAAATTAATGAATGAGAGTGACAGGCCTGGTTTGTGCACGCACCAGGTAATGTCGCAGGAGAGGGGCTGAGCAGGCCTGGGGTGTTCAGCCTGTACCCCACTGTTTGTAATCAGCTGTCTGACGCCCCCCCCCCCTCCATTGGCAGTGTGGCAGACAGATCCGGGGCGGCGACATCGCGGTGTTTGCCAGTCGGGCGGGGCATGGGGCCTGCTGGCACCCCCAGTGTTTCCTGTGTGCCTCCTGCAACGAGCTGCTGGTCGACCTCATCTACTTCTACCAGGACGGCAAGATCTACTGTGGCCGGCACCACGCAGAGCGCCTCAAACCCCGCTGCCAAGCCTGCGACGAGGTGAGTGATGCCGAATTTACTGCCCCCGTCTCTCCCCTTCTCCGTCTCTATCTCTCCCTCCCTCTCTATCTCTCCCTCTCTCTCTCCCCCTCCCTCTCTCCCTCCTCCTCTCCCCCTCTCTCTCTCTGTCTGCATAACCTGCCCTGCAAAGCTTGAGCTGAAGGCTACATCAATAACAGATAACACCTACAGCAAGAACAGAGCGAGAGCAAGAACATGCAGCTAGCCTCAAATTTACATCAATTACGGCTGTCACAGGCAGGGAAAAAAGAACGCTTTCATTTCCTTTAGAAGCCCAGATGCTGTTTACTGCAGCTGTTTTTGGCCTGATTAGAAGCACTGACTTAAAGTACAGTCAGGGTGAGTGTATCTCTGAAGTGTTTGTGTGTGTTTGTGTGTTTGTGTGTGTGTGTGTGTGTGTATGTATGTGTGTGCATGCGTGTGTATGTGCGTGTGTGAGATGGCATCTGGTCTTGCCGTTCATCAGTATTTAGCCAGTATAAGCCAGCACATTTTTCACTTAAGACCTTTTAAAAACTTAGGAACATTCTTGTCCTTCGTTGTTAATATTAAATATAACTCCTTACTAAGCTTTTCACGTTTAGTCTACATCTTACCTCAGGTGAAACTGTCTGACAGCTTTGTTGCACACAGTCATTGCCACCACTCCCAAACATACACATACACTGTACAAACTGGGAACTCAGACTTCAGATTTAAGAATCAAGTGCTTAAAGGAAGCAAAATTATCTGCCAGTGGGATGAAAAACTTACTTACAAAGATGCCTTCAGAAGAAGGAATCATTACTGAATAAAGGAAAATAACCTTTGTGGTAAAATGTAATTAATCTTAAAACCCACAAAGTGAGATTGATCGTCTGAATGAAGTCTAGGGTTATAGTTGAGTGTGATGTAATGGTGTAATGGAGTTGTAATTGAGTGTGATGTAATGGTGCAATGGAATTGTAATTGAGTGTGATGTAATGGGGTTGTAATTGAGTGTGATGTAATGGTGTCATGTGGTTATAATGAATGTGATGTAATGGTGTAATGGAGTTGTAATTGAGTGTGATGTAATGATGTAATGGAGTTGTAATTGAGTGTGATGTAATGGTGTAATGGCGTTGTAATTGAGTGTGATGTAATGCTGTAATGGGGTTATAATGAGTGTGATAGAATGGTGCAATGGGGTTGTAATTGAGTGTGATGTAATGGTGTAATGGGGTTATAATTGGCTGTGATGTCATGGTTTAACGGGACCATGTGACCCTCAGATCATCCTGGCAGACGAGTGCACGGAGGCGGAGGGCCGGCACTGGCACATGAAGCACTTCTGCTGCTTCGAGTGCGAGGCGGCTCTGGGGGGGCAGCGCTACATCATGAGGGAGAGCCGGCCCTACTGCTGCACCTGCTACGAGTCCCTGTACGCAGAGTACTGCGACACCTGCGGGGAGCACATAGGTACTGCAGCATGCATGTGTGCTTGTGTGCGCGTGCACATCCGTGTATATGTGTGCACGTGTGTGTCCGTCCATGTGTGTACATGTATTTATTTAGGCTTGTTTGAGAGGTGGTGTGCGACTGTTAACATGTCTGAAATCCTGCATGCATTACAAGCTACACTGGAATTGTTCAGTGTAACTTTTCCTTTACACGGAAAGAGATCATTCAGTGTATCTCGGTTTTCCGAGCATATTCAGGTCATCAGCACCCAGGTACTGTCTGTGAGGGCTGGTTATTTCAAGGTGAGGGATGGTATTAAATGAATCTGATTGGCTGAATGAAGTCAGCTTCTTAGCCTTAGAAAACCAGCAGCTCATTGGCACAGACTCCTATAATCAATCTCCCGTCATAATGAGTTTTTTTTTCTCCCCCCCATTCCCTGCCCCCCTCCTGCTCAGGTATTGACCAGGGGCAGATGACATACGAGGGGCAGCACTGGCACGCGTCGGAGGCGTGTTTCTGCTGTGCCCGCTGCCGCCTGCCGCTGCTAGGCCAACCCTTCCTCCCGCGGGGGGGGTTGATCTTCTGCTCCCGCCCCTGCTCCCTTGGCGAGGACCCCGACAACTCTGACTCCTGTGACTCGGCCTTCCAGAGCGGTCGCCCCCAGCGCCCGCGCCCCCACGCCGCCGACCCCACCCCCAAACCCCAGGCCCCCCCATCGCAGCCCCTGGGCGACATCTCCCCTGAGGTGGGCAAGAGCTGCAGCAGCCTGGAGGTGGAGGATGCAGGTACGGTACCTGGGAAGCCAGCAGCGTTACCCGTCTCAACCTATCTCATGTCTAACTACCCAAGCTAAGCTAAGTGGGCTTGGTCACTGTTTGGATGGGAGACCTCTTGAGGAAACCAAGTTGCTTCTGGTAGTGGTGTGGATGGGCCACCAGGGGGGGCACTCTCCTGTGATACCAAATTACTGATGAAGGGGTGTAAACCTCAGTGTCCTGGCCCACTTCGATTCCCAGGGTTGTCACTGAAATGTTTTGCTGAGCTCCGTGGCTAAATAAAGGTCAGAAGAGGAGTAGGAGGAAGGTGAAAGGAAGTGGCTATGAGCTGAAGGAAGGTGTGCAGATTAACTGTGGCAGGGCGCCATCTAGTGTCAGAAATCTGCATTGCTGTATAGAACCTAAGAAGTCTTGAAAACAAATATGGATGGAGAAAATTAGGAACTGAAACATTTTCTTTGAAAACTTTGTCAGAAGAAAAGGTGATGTCAGAATAGGGCAATTCTGAAGTGGTAGCTGCATTGCTGTAAAATAGGCTGGGTGTAGTGAGTACATGAATATAGGTGTGGTGGAGGCCCACGCCCACGGCACCCTCCTCATCTCCTCCATCTTCACATGTTGAGAAGCCGCTGTCTGAATGCCATGGCCCGCTGCCAGCACTGGCATGTCTGGATAAGAGCGTCCTCACTAATGACCTAATCCTGTGTGCGAACCCCAGGAGGAAAGCCCCGTCTGTAATTACTGCTTCAGGTTAAGATGTGTTTGCACAGCTGAGCTCATTTACATTCTCCTTTTGGTTCTGATCCAGTGTTTTCCTATCAGCTTTTTTGTAATCTAGGAGTGGCGTTAAAAAAAAAAAAAATACAGAACAATAAATATCCTGAAAGTTACTGTAAATGACAGTAAGTAGTCACATCAGTCGTGTTGCGTAAGGCCAGTTGCTATGGGAGCAGAGCTCTTGACTCCACCCCCTAAACCGCTGGTATGTGTGATCTCAACTCATGCTGCCTTAACAACCTGCTGGACTCTTTCTGATGTTTTTAGTTTTATATCATATATGTCACATCCTGTATTGTTGAAACAATATTTAAACATTAACAATATAAAAATGGATAGACAGTAAAATAGTGATGCTTTAATAAATTAGTTATAATTTTTTTAAATGTGGTCATGACACCAAAACAGATCAGTTGACCCTGTTAGAATGTGTTTTTCACTCCAGAAGAAAGCCACGTCGTAGTGGTGATGGCAGGATGGAGTTATCTTTGTAACTATTATATGTTACCAGGAGCTCAGTGATTTGAACCAATTATTGTTTTTTGTTGTGAAGAGATTGATTGGTAGATACAACTCAGTGATTGACAGTTAATCAGGTATTGAAGCACATGTGGTTAAATGTATATGTATGTATAATTTATATAAAATTATAAAATATGTATTATGCATTTGCATTAGTCATTCATATTAGTGATCAGGTACATATATTTCCCCCTCTGGGTTGCGCCTTCAGCTCCCTAGCCATCATACCGCACTGTGTTTAACTGTTTCCCGTCATTCCCGTCCATTTCTCTGCTGGCTCTCCTCTCTCCCAGGTCTGCCCAGCAGTGCTGCAGATCCGCCTTTACCAAACGGACTCGGCCTGCAGAATGGACTCTCCAGGGGGTCCGCATCCCCCGTCCCCCACATCCACGTGACAAATGGCTGGGGGTACTTCGGCCCCGTGGACCAGTCCATCACCTGTCTGCTGCCTGGCAACGAGCGAGCCGGGCTCCCCGGTGGCATTCCGGAGCTCTCAGCGGACTCAGGTGACTACACCTGCTACGGGTACTCCCCACCGCGGATAACATCGAGAGGAACCTCCACCTCCACAGACTGTGGGAGCCGAATGGAGCTGCGCACACCAGGTGTGTTTCGCTAACTATTTCTGCGGTCCTCTTGTTTTCCATCTCATCATTGTGTCCACAGTTACTGACAGAAAGAAATAGGTAGAAGTATAGCTAATAGTGGTTGTAGTAATAGCCATAGCAGTATTATTAGTCCTCGTTCTTGTACTTCATTTTTTGTCCCTTATCGATCCTGACGGGTAATTCACATGTGTCATATACCACGAGTATGCGTTTAGTTCCTCCTCACCCACAGTGCAAACCTGATCAACGTTTTAAAACGATTTCATCTGTGTGTTGCCGCTGTTACCAGCAGACAGTGGCGCAGGATGTTTCCACAGAAATGAAGATGTGAACTTTATTTTTAAAGCTTTTGTTTCTTGACCCCTCTCCTTCTCTGCCCCCCCCCCATCCCCCACCCATTCAGTATGCCACTCACAGGTGTTCCCCAGGCCGGTTTTAGCCAGTCACCTCTGTCCTGTGGACTCCATGCCCCGCCCACCCACTCCACCTCGTTCCGAACCCAGCGCAGAGCCCTGTGACCTCCTGCTTCAAAGTCAGGGCCGGCAGCCTGAGCTCCCCACCCATCCTGAGACACACCCCCCGCCCCCTCCCGCCCAACCCACCCGCAGCGGCACGGCCAGGGTCAGCTTCCGAGAGCCAATCAGCTGCAGCTACCTGGTGGAGGATGAGGAGGAGGAGGACGAAGAGGAGGAAGAAGAAGAGGAGGAGGAGGAGGGGCAGGAGGGGGGTCCTGGACAGGAAGTCCAGGAAGAGGAAGCAAGAGGGGGTTTCGGAAGGAGACTCCGCTTTCAGAGGCAACCCCACAGATCTGGGATCCCCCCACAGATGGACCTTCTAGGTAAGAATCTGAGGAACATTCATAAAGATAGGCATACATTTCAGCATGAGAGAACTCCTGTACTCATGGGTAATGGAATGTTTTAGTGGAGTGTCACAGTGGGAACATGATTCCAGAACATGGTTTCCTGTTACTTTGTGACATCACAAAAGACATTTCTGGGGGAGCACTGCATGGATCAAATAATATAAAACAAAATATCATGATATAACTGTTTGAAGATGATATGTGGATTGTATTTCTCCTTCTGTCTTCTCCAGTCATTCTGTTGCTCCCTGTCTCTTTCCTTCTTCCCTCCCTCTCCCACACTCTGTCTTTCTCTCTATTCCACCCTTTTCTTTTACGCCATTCCTTTCCCTCTCTCTTACATGACTGGACTCAATCTCCCATCTTCCAATGGCCCACTCCTTTTTCTCTGTGCCTCATTTGACACTAGACGGACCATACCAACAGCGCAGCCACCGGCGGGGGGGTCGGCTAGCCTCGGACTCTCCGCTCCACCTGGGGACAGAGAGACGTTTCCGGCAGGCCCGATCTGACAGACCCCGCCTGGACACCCTGGACTGGAGAGGAGAGCGAGAGAGAGAGCCACCCGCTCCCCCGTCCCTCACACTCTACCCAGGACTCCAAAAACACGAAGACTGCTGCTCCACCTGCTCCTCTTCCTCAGAGTCTGAGGAAGAGGGCTACTTCCTCGGCCAGCCCATCCCCCTTCCCCCACAGCTCCGCCGCTCCCAGCCGGGGGACAAAGAGAGGGATGAGGGGAGAGAGGGAGAGAGGGAGGACGGGCTGCGCGACAGCTTAAGGAGGAGAGGAAGAGGCAGGACGCAGAGCTTCAGTGGGAAAGACAAAGATAAAAACTGCGTGCTCTCATAAACCACATAGACTTCTCTCTTCCCTTCTTGACAAACCTCTCCTCCACTTCCTCATTCTATAATCGGCGAAACATCACTCCTGTTTTCACACATTTCAATGCACCACACACAGTGAAACAAGAACCAAGACCTGAACGAGCCGTGCTTTCACAAACGCAGAATCATCATACAATATGTGACATGACACCGAATTTGAGCTTTTTTTTTTTTTTTTTTTATTGAAATCTCATGAATCTGAGGGATGGAGCTACTATGTCCTCTCAATCACTTTGTATAAACCATTTAAGAATCGAATCAATTAGTTAATGACAACAAATGATTTTCAGGGTTCATGAATTCTCTCCTCTGAATATATGTTTTAAAGGCTTGTTGCCCTCTGGTATGTTGGATTAGATATTTTAGGTGTAACCAATAGCAAATATGGCAACCTGTACACCCAGGTTCACTTTATTAGTCAATGGGGCAGTTTCTGGGCTCCTATTCAT
Source organism: Albula glossodonta (assembly GCA_019788955.1). NCBI lineage: Eukaryota > Metazoa > Chordata > Actinopteri > Albuliformes > Albulidae > Albula > Albula glossodonta. The sequence continues at coordinate 14,494 of JAFBMS010001489.1, forward strand.
GGCACCGCTGGACTGCAGAGCACCGTCACTGCAGATGTTTGTTTTCATTCATAGCGCAGGAGTTCAGGAGAGGGTATAATACTTGAAAGCATCTCTAAATGTCTAAAACTTAACCTCTCTGAAACGATCCAGTTTCATTCCTTGGTTTCATTTTTCTCACAGCCATGATTTGACTGGCTAACCGTTGTCAAAGTATACAGCCTAACAATCATAAATGTCTGTGTGTTAAGCGCACATTGATTATTAACGTTATGGAAGAGTCACATTTTTGTTGTTTTATTAGTATTCATGACACAATGAGCATAATCTTTTGCAGAGAGCTATATTGCTTCCGTTTCGGTCAGTTGACTAGTTTATTTCGGCCAAATGACTGAACATTTTCTAGATAATTTCTCTGCAGTGGATGACTTTGCATTAAAAAAAATCCTCAAAGTCAGAATTGTGCCTCAGTGTAAATTATAGCTATACTGTTTATACGTCATATTATTGTGATTTTTTTATATACTACAAAATATAACTGTTTAAATTTGGGAACTTGAAATTACCTACTGTGAACCAGAATGTTGAGCGTATCAATATGATGTTAAATATTAAACTGCAACAGGTTCAAACTAAAATGTTACAATGGGAAGAAAAAGTTTTCTGATTGTATTTTCCTGTTTAATGCAATGTTTCTATAAACAGTTTTTACAGCATGAGATCAGAGGAGAGGTGTCACTGCAGTGTCAGTCTCTGTCCTGCATCAGTGGGTGTTTTCTTTGTCCCAAAAGATTTTTAGCACTAAAATGTAGATAAGTAATGAGTCTAGAAGCAATACTAAGGAGAGAGGGTTTATGACACTACAGTACCTTTCACCGTAACAAACGAAGCACTTTAGATGCTAATGCCTCTTCGTCTCCGAGGAGACAGTCTTGAAATCCGGGACACACCGAGCATGCAGAACTGAGACGGCTTTAATGTGTCTGCAATCTGTGTACAAAGAGAAAAGTTTGTTACAGATTTTTAAAAAAACACTAAGTTATTTTTATATACCCTATGGTTCTGGTTGCAATTTTTTTAATATGAGCTATGACTGTTTGAATACTTGTCATTCTATAGATGTATTTGGCATTTTGTAATAACATCAGCGTTGTCTGTGTGTGTATATGTATGTAAACATGAGTGTGACATGACAAATATTTTCTCATCGACACACTTGCAAGACTGGCAGTTTATGTTTGAAATTACGTTGTGATGTCTTTCTGCAATGGTTGCATTTCAGCAAGTGATTTGTCATGGTTTTTGTTTTTGGCTCTTTGTCCCTTGCCCACATGGCTTCCAGTTCCAGGTCAGGAAGAGGGGATTCATTAAAAGCACTCTCACTCTGTTGACTTAAATTGGATGACACTCATGAGTCATTCAGCTTGAATAAGTTCCGTTGGTTCATATGCCGTCAAAAGCCCATCATCGAAGCAGTGCATGCTGGGAGCCACCATTTTTTCTAAGCTGCTCCCTCCATTCAATACATATGTTAAATGCAAACGCCTGTACATTCACAGTGAGCCACAGCTTAGCAGCTCACAACGGCAGCCGTTTTCCCTCAAACATTTTCAAAACACTGTATGTTTGTATGATTGGAAAAAAGTAATAAAAATTATATTGATTATTTAAAGCTGTTCACACCTGTTACGATTCACTGATTTTGTGTGTGTCCAATATTTTGACTTTGGTGTGAATAAAAGAATAAATGTTGAGATTTCATTAGTTTTGTGTCACTGAGTGGAAAACAACCATATTCAGCTCTCAGTGTGATAAAATCTAGATCATCTATCTGCTTTTCATATTCTGTTATAGCTAGTTGTTAGATGTCAATCAGGCAATCAGCAGTTTTGAGCGGAAGAAGTATTTAAGTTCAGAATGAATGTATAACTGTAATAACTGTGGGTAATTGTGTCGTTGAAAGTAACAATGTGCACTTGCATTCAATTTTTAGGAATATTTAAGAGAAATGTTGATTGCATCCTCGCCGGTGTCTTTCAGCCTTGGAGAGTTTCGCTGACTTGCAAAGTTTCATCTTTTGATGCCATTTTCATATCCCCAAGAAGTCTAACCAGAAAGCAGAAGCTGCGTTGTGGTATCTGTCCACATTCTGCTACGGGTGTCTGTTGGCAACGCTCTTTCCAAATGACCTAAATACATGTAAATAAAAATGACAGTTGGAGCTTGTTAGAGAAATTAAAGTTGCATGGGGTTATGTATATAAAATGTATCAAGAAATTGAATGTGAAGTTGAAATGTAATTTTTGTATAGTAGATATATTGTGTGGAAATTTCCAGTAGTCCTAAATAAAGAGGAACGTGAGTGAGTGTGTGAGTGTGTGTGTGTAAGATAAGAGGGGACAACTGTCTAAGTTGTTGAGTGTTCTCATGAGAATAAGATGTCCTCTGGAGTAGAAAGAACCTGTTGTAACCGTAGAAGATTATATTGGGGAGTAGCTGAAATTGAGCGGATTGCCATCGCCTGGTGAGGAAAACAAGCTTTGTGAGAACCAAAGACTCATCGAAAAGAAGTAGCTCAAGGACACTGCAGTAACTGTTAACCAATGAAATGTTAGAGGTGGGATCTCCACAGCCACCATGAAGATTACATACTCATAGAAAAAGTATAAAGGATGAGTGAATTTTTTATGTACAGTACTTTGAATCAGATCTCGGAGGAGACTGATTCCCAAAGGCCTTTGTATTGAACACTTGTTGATTGAGAGCTCTTGTTTGCATGTCCATTCCTCTCTAAGATTCACCTCAACAGGTCATAAGGGAACTTACCTGACAAGCTACACCTTGTTGATTTGCTGCCCATCGTGTTGAGCTGGACAGAAAACCGCATGTGCCTCAAAGCAGTCAGTTAATGATGACGTTGTATCCTCTGTGTTCTGGCTTGCGGACAGAGGAAACTTTTTTTTTTTTAATGTGTGAACGCTCGGGAATGTTTACATAGTTATAGTATTCCACACACACACACACACACACACACACATACATACAATTCCATATCACACCTGTATCATGGCAGTGCTGTGCTCTATGGAGCACTAGATAGGGGACACACGCAGCGAGGGGCCCAGGCCGGATTCGGCCCTGGGCTGCAGTGGTAGGGCCTCGGCCTTGTGTGGTGCGTGCCCTAACGGTCGAGCTACCGGGGTGCCCCAACCTCTGCTACGTAATGGAACAGTACTAAGCCTGGTTAGAGCAAACATGGGCAATATGGGGAACTACCGTCAGGGAGCAACACTCGTTCCCAGCTCCCGCGATGCGAGTACCAGCAGTAGTTCTTAGCCGCTGAAATACCTCTGGCCCTGCAAATAGTTCCTGCAATGGAAAGGCGCCTAATGATTCAAACGCTCCGATTTCCTACGTGATGATCCCACGTTTTAGGTCAATTTCTTCATCCTGTGAGCGGTGGACTCTCATGCCCATGTACGAAACACCGTCTTGCCATTGGCTAATCGTAAAGTTAGTCAGTATTGGTAATATGAAGCTAACTTGCTAATCAAGTCATGGTAACTTATAAACACCAACCAACCTTTCAAAAATGCTTCACTGTTACGCCCTTGGTTGTGTGTGTATTGTTTGTGCATCGTTTCCGACTCCGTTTGTTGTTCCGTCTTTTCTCCCGCTTTCCATTTTATATTGGATATTCGTCCAGCTGTTATTTTCAAAACCGTTTTTATTTTCTAAATCGTGGTTTTTTTCATTTAAGGACGAGTGCCACCCACTGTATTCGGTTTGGGTAGGTCAGTCAGGTAGTTAGGTCTTTGTTTTGTTGCGACCTATTGTTTTTGTCATTAGTTAGATAGCTGGGTAAAACCTTTGACCAGATTAGACTGGCAATTTGGTTATTTTTGTTTCTTTTCTTTGGCACCACCCATAGCTCTCTTCCCCCATTTTGTGTGTTTGATTTGTGTTTGTGCTGTTGTGGTTTTGTTGTAATTAATTGTGTTAAACATAGTGTTTATTGCCCCCTCCTTTGTAAATACCCCCAGCACAGTACACCTTGTAAATAAAGCGCACACCCCATTGTTTCACTTAACTTTTTGGTTTATTTCGTTGTTTGTCTGTGCCGGCAACCCATTACACCACCTCTTTTTATGTTGCATTCCCCGTCCCTATACCCCTAGACGCCATGGGGACGTACCATATATTGGGCGGTCGTCCTAGACTTTTTTTTCTTCTTCTTTGGCCGTATTTGTTTTTTTTTTTGGTGGTGTGTGTGGGGTGCCCTTGCCTTGAGTGAGCAAGTTGGGACTCGATTGTTTTGTTTTTAGTGGGGTGCGTGAAAAACTTCACACAGACTCCAACCTGCACACACAGTCAATGGATTTAAACCTTCAAAATGTACAATAACTGTGAATGAATGAATCTGGCCATGAACTAAAGAAATGTCTCAGAAATGTCTTGTCTTCCCCTTCTACACCAGTCAGCCAAATAACTTGGTAAGCCAGCTTCATAATATACTCTCAAGATCCTATTGAGCATATATTTGTCATTTTACAAGGCCTGTTTTTTTTTTCTTTTTCTTTAAATAACACTTGGTTGCAATCAAAGATGATTAAATGTCTTCATCCTCTGTTTGAATTTCTTCCTTTATTCTGAAAAGCAGGAAATAGGAAGTGCAACAGTTTTCAGCTACTTCATGTTTTTGGTGTCTGTGGTTTTTGCTGTAGCTGATGTGCCCTCTTAAAGTCATTGAAGTCAAGATTGTTTGATAGCAGTTGTTGGTTTTTTAAGAACTGACCAATGTACAGTAAGCACTGTAGCCGAAAAACTCTCAGCTAATCAAACAGTGAAAGAATATGGGAGCTTGTAAATTCATCTTTTGAACTTAAAGAAACTGAAGCTTCTTAACTTTCTAGTACAGTTAAGAAACCTCTCTCTGAGCAGTTTTATTTTGATTTTTTTTTCCTCCCCAAGACAAAGAGAGCTGCAGTGCCGGGATTGTTAAGTAATGCGATGAAGTGTCTTTCATTTTTTTATACCTTTTTCCTGTGCGTGACTGCTTGTGAGTACATTATTTTCCTTACTTGTAATTTAATACAGGCAATATGGTATTTGTATAGAAAGTTATCAATAGGAGTGGAGGAGGTTGTCAGCTACAGGGCAAGGAAGGGCAGCCAAATATCGAATATAATTTTATAAGTTGTTTCTGGGTATGCGTCAGAAAGCTGTAGATGTGTTACTGTGCATTATTTCTGTCCTGAGAAACACAATATTCCATACCATAAGAATACTGTCCTTTTTCACACAACCAGTGGAAGACTGTAAATTCTCTATGGCATGGCATACATTACTTGTTTCTTTGATGTTTATTGTATCCTGTGACCTATGGTTAAACATATACTATATGACACATATTTGCTTCAAATTGAAAAAAAAAAAAAAACTGCTGTATTTTCTAATAGTTTTTGTGGAAGATATGGAGAGCAGGGTGTGCTTTAAATAGTAGTTTCTCTTCCACTGTAAAATAGATGCCATTTCTGCACATTGTCATGTTTCCCACATTGTGTTAATGTTTTTTTACCGCAGCTCACAAACGTAGCTCTTAATTTTCTCTTAAATTGTTCTACCAAAGTGCCATTGCAATTACAAACATAATAGATAATTATATTTGCTTTTGCCTCTAAATCTGCCGTTTCTCTCCAAAATATTCCCATAAAGTATTCGGGGCTTCTGTCATGGTGATATATACTTTGGACCATTTGTGAAGTAATTACTCTTAATGTTAAAAAATAAAGGATGGTATTCTTTCCAGAAGTACTTTTATTATTTAATTTTCGCTCCTAATGAATATGTGCAATAATAACGATCACATGACTTCCTTGTATGGCTTTACTCTGTGGGATTATTGTAGTCTGTTTATTATGGCTTCAGCTTTTGAATCTTTTATCCACAATTTTTGTCTGATTTAATGTTTCAGATGGTTGGCGCTATTATGACAGTCAAAGCCCAACCCCAAGTAAGTCTTGTTGGTTCTTTCATTACGTTTTATCTGAGATGATATTTTACCATGGCTGTATCTGAGTATTACGTTGTATCTGTGTAAAACATAATATTGTTTCAAACTGAAAAACTGTTACTACTGACAGTGAATGATCATTTGAATGGTAAAGTATTTGTCTGATTTTCTGTCTCAGTTTGTAAACTAGTCAGTGACACCATGTCCCGGTAACTTTTTACAGGGTAGTGTTTTTTTTTTTTTTTTTTTTTTTTTTTTTTTTTTAAATGAAGTGGGGATCGTCTTTCCTCTGTGGAGTCGTTTGCAATTGTTTTTTAAATAGTGATTTTCGCAACTTTTATACGCTTACTATTTTTGGTATTATGTCCAAAAAGTTTTAAACTTTGCGTGTTTTTAACAATATTCTAATTGAGAATAATACAGTTGTATTTCCACAGGTCCACAACGATACTGGATGACAACAAGTGCGTTTTTTTTCTGTTTTCTTACCTTTTGATGTTCTTGTTTCTTTTTTAATGAAGTGACGATCGTCTTTCCTCTGTATAGTTGTTTGCAATTGTTTTTTAAATGGGGATTTGCACATATTTAATAAGCTTACTATTTTTGCCATTATGTTCGAAAAGTTTTAAACTTTTAGTGTTTGTCACAATATTCTATATGAGAATAATACGGTTGTATTTCTACAGGTCCACCACCACACTGGATGAGGAGAAGTGTGTTTTTTTCTTACCTTTTGATGTTCTTGGACAGCATGTACAAGTTGTTTAAATGTTTAAGTTATTGTCTTGATATATTCTCATTCATGATCATGTGTATTATTATCATCTTCTGTAACCAAATGTAAATGACGTAGACACATATATATCCTCAGGGTGCATAGTTACACATATTCCACCCCGGTGAAGCACTTCTGTTATTAGTCCCAGTGTTCACTGAATGAGACCAGATAAGTCTCACTGGTTCTCTCTTTTCCAATTCTATTACAACCAATGCAGATAGATGAAGACTCACAGTCTCCATAAATAAATGTTTTTGACTCAAATCATTGTAACATGCAAAATAATCATTTAATGTGTACATGTGCATATTAATATATTGATCATATTCTGTATATGATAATGTCCCCCTTGTCTGTTTTCAGACAACTTGAGGAGGACGAGTCTCTCTCTAGCTCAATAAAGCACTGAAATTATTCAATTAACCTTCCAGACCACCTTCAGAACGTAAACTCTGTAATGCCTGTGTAGTAAAACTGACTCATTTTCTGCTTGTGAGAAATTCTACAAATTAAAAATAAGAAGTAACTGTAACTAGCAGCAGGAAATGGGTTATTTGCATATGTTGTTAATTTGTGATCTGAAGAGACAGATTTCTTTCTTTGGGGGGGGGAGGGGGAGAGAAATTTTTTTCTAGCTCAAAGAAGTTTATTTCTTTTACCCCCAACTTTAATTTATAATGTAAGTGCTGAAGAACTCCTGCGTGGAGTAAAAGAAATGTTTCTGGGGAGGGGGGGTTAACAGAAATTTACACAAACTATTTGATTTGTCCCAACTATAGGTCCTCAAATGTGGTGCCACAAGTGGTTTTCCCCCATACAGTCAGCCTGATTGGCAACTTCGGTGGTCAATGAATATAAATCTGCACAGTAGAATGAACTGATCTTGTGGTTGCCCACACCTGGGCACTTCAGCTTTTGACTCTTTCATCCACAATTTCTGTCTGATTTAATGTTTCAGATGGTTGGCGCTATTATGACAGTCCAAGCCCAACCCCAGGTAAGTCTTGTTGGTTCTTTCATTACGTTTTATCTGAGATGGTATTTTACCATGGCTGGACCTGTGTATTACGTTGTATCTGTGTAAAACATGACATTGTTTCAAACTGAAAAACTGTTACTACTGACAGTGAATGATCATTTGAATGGTAAAATATTTGTCTGATTTTCTTCCTCAATTGGTAAACTAGTCAGTGACACCATGTCCCGGTAACTTTTTACAGGGTAGTGTTTTTTTTTTTTTTTTTTTAATGAAGTGGGGATCGTCTTTCCTCTGTATAGTCATCTGCAATTGTTTTTTTAAATAGTGATTTTCGCAACTTTTATACGCTTACTATTTTTGGTATTATGTCCAAAAAGCTTTAAACTTTTAGTGTTTTTTAACAAAATTCTATATGAGAATAATACAGTTGTATTTCTACAGGTCCACAACGATACTGGATGACAAGAAGTGCGTTTTTTTTTTTCTGTTTTCTTACCTTTTGATGTTCTTGTTTCTTTTTTAATGAAGTGACGATCGTCTTTCCTCTGTATAGTTGTTTGCAGTTGTTTTTTAAATGGGGATTTGCACATATTTAATAAGCTTACTATTTTTGCCATTATGTTCAAAAAGTTTTAAACTTTTAGTGTTTGTCACAATATTCTATATGAGAATAATACGGTTGTATTTCTACAGGTCCACCACCATCCTGGATGAGGAGAAGTGTGTTTTTTTCTTACCTTTTGATGTTCTTGGACAGCATGTACAAGTTGTTTAAATGTTTAAGTTATTGTCTTGATGTGTTCTTATTCATGATTATGTGTATTATTATCATCTTCTGTAACCAAATGTAAATGACGTAGACACATATATATCCTCAGAGTGCATAGTTACACATATTCCATCCCGGTGAAGCACTTCTGTTATTAGTCCCAGTGTTCACTGAATGAGACCAGATAAGTCTCACTAGTTCTCTCTTTTCCAATTCTATTACAACCAATGCAGATAGATGAAGACTCACAGTCTCCATAAATAAATGCTTTTGACTCAAATCATTGTAACATGCAAAATAATCATTTAATGTGTACATGTGCATATTAATATATTGATCATATTCTGTATATGATAATGCCCCCCTTGTCTGTTTTCAGACAACTTGTGGAGGACAAGTCTCTCTCTAGCTCAATAAAGCACTGAAATTATTCAATTAACCTTCCAGACCACCTTGAGAACGTAAACTCTGTAATGCCTGTGTAGTAAAACTGACTCATTTTCTGCTTGTGAGAAATTCTACAAATTAAAAATAAGAAGTAAGTGTAACTAGCAACAGGAAATGGGTTATTTGCATATGTTGTTAATTTGTGATCTGAAGAGACAGATTTTTTTTTTGGGGGGGGAGAAATTTTTTTCTAGCTCAAAGAAGTTTATTTCTTTTACCCCCAACTTTAATTTATAATGTAAGTGCTGAAGAACTCCTGCGTGGAGTAAAAGAACTGTTTCTGGGGAGGGGGGGTTAACAGAGATTTACACAAACTATTTGATTTGTCCCAACTATAGGTCCTCAAATGTGGTGCCACAAGTTGTTTTCCCCCATGTAGTCGGCCTGATTGGCAACTTCGGTGGTCAATGAATATAAATCTGCACAGTAGAATGAACTGATCTTGTGGTTGCCCACACCTGGACACGTCAGCTTTTGACTCTTTCATCCACAATTTCTGTCTGATTTAATGTTTCAGATGGTTGGCGCTATTATGACAGTCCAAGCCCAACCCCAAGTAAGTCTTGCTGGTTCTTTCATTACGTTTTATCTGAGATGGTATTTTACCATGGCTGGACCTGTGTATTACGTTGTATCTGTGTAAAACATAACATTGTTTCAAACTGAAAAACTGTTACTACTGACAGTGAATGATCATTTGAATGGTAAAATATTTGTCTGATTTTCTGCCTCAATTGGTAAACTAGTCAGTGACACCATGTCCCGGTAACTTTTTACAGGGTAGTGTTTTTTTTTTTTTTTTTAAATGAAGTGGGGATCATCTTTCCTCTGTGGAGTTGTTTGCAATTGTTTTTTAAATAGTGATTTTCGCAACTTTTATACGCTTACTATTTTTGGTATTATGTCCAAAAAGCTTTAAAGTTTTAGTGTTTTTTAACAAAATTCTATATGAGAATAATACAGTTGTATTTCTACAGGTCCACAACGATACTGGATGACAAGAAGTGCGTTTTTTTTTCTGTTTTCTTACCTTTTGATGTTCTTGTTTCTTTTTTAATGAAGTGACGATCGTCTTTCCTCTGTATAGTTGTTTGCAATTGTTTTTTAAATGGGGATTTGCACATATTTAATAAGCTTACTATTTTTGCCATTATGTTCGAAAAGTTTTAAACTTTTATTGTTTGTCACAATATTCTATATGAGAATAATACGGTTGTATTTCTACAGGTCCACCACCACACTGGATGAGGAGAAGTGTGTTTTTTTCTTACCTTTTGATGTTCTTGGACAGCATGTACAAGTTGTTTAAATGTTTAAGTTATTGTCTTGATGTGTTCTTATTCATGATTATGTGTATTATTATCATCTTCTGTAACCAAATGTAAATGACGTAGACACATATATCCTCAGGGTGCATAGTTACACATATTCCATCCCGGTGAAGCACTTCTGTTATTAGTCCCAGTGTTCACTGAATGAGACCAGATAAGTCTCACTAGTTCTCTCTTTTCCAATTCTATTACAACCAATGCAGATAGATGAAGACTCACAGTCTCCATAAATAAATGCTTTTGACTCAAATCATTGTAACATGCAAAATAATCATTTAATGTGTACATGTGCCTATTAATATATTGATCATATTCTGTATATGATAATGCCCCCCTTGTCTGTTTTCAGACAACTTGAGGAGGACAAGTCTCTCTCTAGCTCAATAAAGCACTGAAATTATTCAATTAACCTTCCAGACCACCTTGAGAACGTAAACTCTGTAATGCCTGTGTAGTAAGACTGACTCATTTTCTGCTTGTGAGAAATTCTACAAATTAAAAATAAGAAGTAACTGTAACTAGCAGCAGGAAATGGGTTATTTGCATATGTTGTTAATGTGTGATCTGAAGAGACAGATTTCTTTCTTTGGGGGGGGGAGGGGGAGAGAAATTTTTTTCTAGCTCAAAGAAGTTTATTTCTTTTACCCCCAACTTTAATTTATAATGTAAGTGCTGAAGAACTCCTGCGTGGAGTAAAAGAAATGTTTCTGGGGAGGGGGGGTTAACAGAAATTTACACAAACTATTTGATTTGTCCCAACTATAGGTCCTCAAATGTGGTGCCACAAGTGGTTTTCCCCCATACAGTCAGCCTGATTGGCAACTTCGGTGGTCAATGAATATAAATCTGCACAGTAGAATGAACTGATCTTGTGGTTACCCACACCTGGGCACTTCAGCTTTTGACTCTTTCATCCACAATTTCTGTCTGATTTAATGTTTCAGATGGTTGGCGCTATTATGACAGTCCAAGCCCAACCCCAGGTAAGTCTTGTTGGTTCTTTCATTACGTTTTATCTGAGATGGTATTTTACCATGGCTGGACCTGTGTATTACGTTGTATCTGTGTAAAACATAACATTGTTTCAAACTGAAAAACTGTTACTACTGACAGTGAATGATCATTTGAATGGTAAAATATTTGTCTGATATTCTGTCTCAATTGGTAAACTAGTCAGTGACACCATGTCCCGGTAACTTTTTACAGGGTAGTGTTTTTTTGTTTTTTTGAAATGAAGTGGGGATCCTCTTTCCTCTGTATAGTCATCTGCAATTGTTTTTTATATAGTGATTTTCGCAACTTTCATACGCTTACTATTTTTGGTATTATGTCCAAAAAGCTTTAAAGTTTTAGTGTTTTTTAACAAAATTTTATATGAGAATAATACAGTTGTATTTCTGCAGGTCCACAACGATACTGGATGACAAGAAGTGTGTTTTTTTTTCTGTTTTCTTACCTTTTGATGTTCTTGTTTCTTTTTTAATGAAGTGACGATCGTCTTTCCTCTGTATAGTTGTTTGCAATTGTTTTTTAAATGGGGATTTGCACATATTTAATAAGCTTACTATTTTTGCCATTATGTTCGAAAAGTTTTAAACTTTTATTGTTTGTCACAATATTCTATATGAGAATAATACGGTTGTATTTCTACAGGTCCACCACCATCCTGGATGAGGAGAAGTGTGTTTTTTTCTTACCTTTTGATGTTCTTGGACAGCATGTACAAGTTGTTTAAATGTTTAAGTTATTGTCTTAATGTGTTCTTATTCATGATCATGTGTATTATTATCATCTTCTGTAACCAAATGTAAATGACGTAGACACATATATATCCTCAGAGTGCATAGTTACACATATTCCATCCCGGTGAAGCACTTCTGTTATTAGTCCCAGTGTTCACTGAATGAGACCAGATAAGTCTCACTAGTTCTCTCTTTTCCAATTCTATTACAACCAATGCAGATAGATGAAGACTCACAGTCTCCATAAATAAATGTCTTTGACTCAAATCATTGTAACATGCAAAATAATCATTTAATGTGTACATGTGCATATTAATATATTGATCATATTTTGTATATGATAATGTCCCCCTTGTCTGTTTTCAGACAACTGGTGGAGGACAAGTCTCTCTCTAGCTCAATAAAGCACTGAAATTATTCAATTAACCTTCCAGACCACCTTGACAACGTAAACTCTGTAATGCCTGTGTAGTAAAACTGACTCATTTTCTGCTTGTGAGAAATTCTACAAATTAAAAATAAGAAGTAACTGTAACTAGCAGCAGGAAATGGGTTATTTGCATATGTTGTTAATGTGTGATCTGAAGAGACAGATTTCTTTCTTTGAGGGGGGAGAAATTTTTTTCTAGCTCAAAGAAGTTTATTTCTTTTAACCCCAACTTTAATTTATAATGTAAGTGCTGAAGAACTCCTGCGTGGAGTAAAAGAAATGTTTCTGGGGAGGGGGGGTTAACAGAAATTTACACAAACTATTTGATTTGTCCCAACTATAGGTCCTCAAATGTGGTGCCACAAGTTGTTTTCCCCCATACAGTCAGCCTGATTGGCAACTTCGGTGGTCAATGAATATAAATCTGCACAGTAGAATGAACTGGTCTTGTGGTTGCCCACACCTGGACACGTCAGCTTTTGACTCTTTCATCCACAATTTCTGTCTGATTTAATGTTTCAGATGGTTGGCGCTATTATGACAGTCCAAGCCCAACCCCAAGTAAGTCTTGTTGGTTCTTTCATTACGTTTTATCTGAGATGGTATTTTACCATGGCTGGACTTGTGTATTACGTTGTATCTGTGTAAAACATAATATTGTTTCAAACTGAAAAACTGTTACTACTGACAGTGAATGATCATTTGAATGGTAAAATATTTGTCTGATTTTCTGCCTCAATTGGTAAACTAGTCAGTGACACCATGTCTCGGTAACTTTTTACAGGGTAGTGTTTTTTTGTTTTTTTTAAATGAAGTGGGGATCCTCTTTCCTCTGTATAGTCATCTGCAATTGTTTTTTATATAGTGATTTTCGCAACTTTCATACGCTTACTATTTTTGGTATTATGTCCAAAAAGCTTTAAAGTTTTAGTGTTTTTTAACAAAATTTTATATGAGAATAATACAGTTGTATTTCTGCAGGTCCACAGCGATACTGGATGACAAGAAGTGCGTTTTTTTCTGTTTTCTTACCTTTTGATGTTCTTGTTTCTTTTTTAATGAAGTGACAATCGTCTTTCCTCTGTATAGTTGTTTGCAATTGTTTTTTAAATGGGGATTTGCACATATTTAATAAGCTTACTATTTTTGCCATTATGTTCGAAAAGTTTTAAACTTTTAGTGTTTGTCACAATATTCTATATGAGAATAATACGGTTGTATTTCTACAGGTCCACCACCACACTGGATGAGGAGAAGTGTGTTTTTTTCTTACCTTTTGATGTTCTTGGACAGCATGTACAAGTTGTTTAAATGTTTAAGTTATTGTCTTGATATATTCTCATTCATGATCATGTGTATTATTATCATCTTCTGTAACCAAATGTAAATGACGTAGACACATATATATCCTCAGGGTGCATAGTTACACATATTCCATCCCGGTGAAGCACTTCTGTTATTAGTCCCAGTGTTCACTGAATGAGACCAGATAAGTCTCACTGGTTCTCTCTTTTCCAATTCTATTACAACCAATGCAGATAGATGAAGACTCACAGTCTCCATAAATAAATGCTTTTGACTCAAATCATTGTAACATGCAAAATAATCATTTAATGTGTACATGTGCATATTAATATATTGATCATATTTTGTATATGATAATGTCCCCCTTGTCTGTTTTCAGACAACTGGTGGAGGACAAGTCTCTCTCTAGCTCAATAAAGCACTGAAATTATTCAATTAACCTTCCAGACCACCTTGAGAACGTAAACTCTGTAATGCCTGTGTAGTAAGACTGACTCATTTTCTGCTTGTGAGAAATTCTACAAATTAAAAATAAGAAGTAAGTGTAACTAGCAGCAGGAAATGGGTTATTTGCATATGTTGTTAATTTGTGATCTGAAGAGACAGATTTCTTTCTTTGAGGGGGGAGAAATTTTTTTCTAGCTCAAAGAAGTTTATTTCTTTTACCCCCAACTTTAATTTATAATGTAAGTGCTGAAGAACTCCTGCGTGGAGTAAAAGAAATGTTTCTGGGGAGGGGGGGTTAACAGAAATTTACACAAACTATTTGATTTGTCCCAACTATAGGTCCTCAAATGTGGTGCCACAAGTGGTTTTCCCCCATACAGTCAGCCTGATTGGCAACTTCGGTGGTCAATGAATATAAATCTGCACAGTAGAATGAACTGATCTTGTGGTTACCCACACCTGGACACGTCAGCTTTTGACTCTTTCATCCACAATTTCTGTCTGATTTAATGTTTCAGATGGTTGGCGCTATTATGACAGTCCAAGCCCAACCCCAGGTAAGTCTTGTTGGTTCTTTCATTACGTTTTATCTGAGATGGTATTTTACCATGGCTGGACCTGTGTATTACGTTGTATCTGTGTAAAACATAACATTGTTTCAAACTGAAAAACTGTTACTACTGACAGTGAATGATCATTTGAATGGTAAAATATTTGTCTGATATTCTGTCTCAATTGGTAAACTAGTCAGTGACACCATGTCCCGGTAACTTTTTACAGGGTAGTGTTTTTTTGTTTTTTTGAAATGAAGTGGGGATCCTCTTTCCTCTGTATAGTCATCTGCAATTGTTTTTTATATAGTGATTTTCGCAACTTTCATACGCTTACTATTTTTGGTATTATGTCCAAAAAGCTTTAAAGTTTTAGTGTTTTTTAACAAAATTTTATATGAGAATAATACAGTTGTATTTCTGCAGGTCCACAACGATACTGGATGACAAGAAGTGCGTTTTTTTTTCTGTTTTCTTACCTTTTGATGTTCTTGTTTCTTTTTTAATGAAGTGACGATCGTCTTTCCTCTGTATAGTTGTTTGCAATTGTTTTTTAAATGGGGATTTGCACATATTTAATAAGCTTACTATTTTTGCCATTATGTTCGAAAAGTTTTAAACTTTTATTGTTTGTCACAATATTCTATATGAGAATAATACGGTTGTATTTCTACAGGTCCACCACCATCCTGGATGAGGAGAAGTGTGTTTTTTTCTTACCTTTTGATGTTCTTGGACAGCATGTACAAGTTGTTTAAATGTTTAAGTTATTGTCTTAATGTGTTCTTATTCATGATCATGTGTATTATTATCATCTTCTGTAACCAAATGTAAATGACGTAGACACATATATATCCTCAGAGTGCATAGTTACACATATTCCATCCCGGTGAAGCACTTCTGTTATTAGTCCCAGTGTTCACTGAATGAGACCAGATAAGTCTCACTAGTTCTCCCTTTTCCAATTCTATTACAACCAATGCAGATAGATGAAGACTCACAGTCTCCATAAATAAATGTCTTTGACTCAAATCATTGTAACATGCAAAATAATCATTTAATGTGTACATGTGCATATTAATATATTGATCATATTTTGTATATGATAATGTCCCCCTTGTCTGTTTTCAGACAACTGGTGGAGGACAAGTCTCTCTCTAGCTCAATAAAGCACTGAAATTATTCAATTAACCTTCCAGACCACCTTGAGAACGTAAACTCTGTAATGCCTGTGTAGTAAGACTGACTCATTTTCTGCTTGTGAGAAATTCTACAAATTAAAAATAAGAAGTAAGTGTAACTAGCAGCAGGAAATGGGTTATTTGCATATGTTGTTAATTTGTGATCTGAAGAGACAGATTTCTTTCTTTGAGGGGGGAGAAATTTTTTTCTAGCTCAAAGAAGTTTATTTCTTTTACCCCCAACTTTAATTTATAATGTAAGTGCTGAAGAACTCCTGCGTGGAGTAAAAGAAATGTTTCTGGGGAGGGGGGGTTAACAGAAATTTACACAAACTATTTGATTTGTCCCAACTATAGGTCCTCAAATGTGGTGCCACAAGTGGTTTTCCCCCATACAGTCAGCCTGATTGGCAACTTCGGTGGTCAATGAATATAAATCTGCACAGTAGAATGAACTGGTCTTGTGGTTGCCCACACCTGGACACGTCAGCTTTTGACTCTTTCATCCACAATTTCTGTCTGATTTAATGTTTCAGATGGTTGGCGCTATTATGACAGTCCAAGCCCAACCCCAAGTAAGTCTTGTTGGTTCTTTCATTACGTTTTATCTGAGATGGTATTTTACCATGGCTGGACTTGTGTATTACGTTGTATCTGTGTAAAACATAATATTGTTTCAAACTGAAAAACTGTTACTACTGACAGTGAATGATCATTTGAATGGTAAAATATTTGTCTGATTTTCTGCCTCAATTGGTAAACTAGTCAGTGACACCATGTCCCGGTAACTTTTTACAGGGTAGTGTTTTTTTGTTTTTTTGAAATGAAGTGGGGATCCTCTTTCCTCTGTATAGTCATCTGCAATTGTTTTTTATATAGTGATTTTCACAACTTTCATACGCTTACTATTTTTGGTATTATGTCCAAAAAGCTTTAAAGTTTTAGTGTTTTTTAACAAAATTTTATATGAGAATAATACAGTTGTATTTCTGCAGGTCCACAACGATACTGGATGACAAGAAGTGCGTTTTTTTCTGTTTTCTTACCTTTTGATGTTCTTGTTTCTTATTTAATGAAGTGACGATCATCTTTCCTCTGTATAGTTGTTTGCAATTGTTTTTTAAATGGGGATTTGCACATATTTAATAAGCTTACTATTTTTGCCATTATGTTCGAAAAGTTTTAAACTTTTAGTGTTTGTCACAATATTCTATATGAGAATAATACGGTTGTATTTCTACAGGTCCACCACCACACTGGATGAGGAGAAGTGTGTTTTTTTCTTACCTTTTGATGTTCTTGGACAGCATGTACAAGTTGTTTAAATGTTTAAGTTATTGTCTTGATATATTCTCATTCATGATCATGTGTATTATTATCATCTTCTGTAACCAAATGTAAATGACGTAGACACATATATATCCTCAGGGTGCATAGTTACACATATTCCATCCCGGTGAAGCACTTCTGTTATTAGTCCCAGTGTTCACTGAATGAGACCAGATAAGTCTCACTGGTTCTCTCTTTTCCAATTCTATTACAACCAATGCAGATAGATGAAGACTCACAGTCTCCATAAATAAATGCTTTTGACTCAAATCATTGTAACATGCAAAATAATCATTTAATGTGTACATGTGCATATTAATATATTGATCATATTTTGTATATGATAATGTCCCCCTTGTCTGTTTTCAGACAACTTGAGAAGGACAAGTCTCTCTCTAGCTCAATAAAGCACTGAAATTATTCAATTAACCTTCCAGACCACCTTGAGAACGTAAACTCTGTAATGCCTGTGTAGTAAAACTTTTCTGCTTGTGAGATATGATGCTGTACTGATTTCTGCAAGTCTGAGCTCCTAATGAAGTTCTGTGACTAATTTACCTAAATACCACTCTCTGAAATGTCTCATGTAATTCCACACTCTCTCCTCTAGTGGGCGCTACTGCTGTGACAAACAATTCAGTAGCGCTGCTCATGCTGTTCTTTCTGTATTTGAACTTGATCAGGGAGTTTTTTTTTTTTTTTTTTTTTTTTTCACTCACCCTTTTC
>JAFBMS010001489.1:37500-40411 GCA_019788955.1 Albula glossodonta
CTGTTGTGCATTTGAGCACTTAACCTAAATTTCTGCAAGAATATGCCTTCAGAATTTTGGCCTTTAATGCACAATTTTAATAGGGGTGTCAAAACTTCATAAGTTAAGAAATCACCAAAACTGAGGCATCAAACTAAGTCTGAAAAGAAGAGAAGTAGCACAAACATTAACATTAAGGACAACTGTGATTAGGACTCAGTTTTGCCTCTGCTTTGGTGGAATTCAATTTTATGTCCATTTCCATTTTTTATCTCCATTTTATATGTGCACTGGTCTTCAGACATTGCATAGAAGAGGTGTGGCCAGCTCCCCAATGCATTCTGGGAGCTGGATACAAACAGGCACAAAGTGGCATGATACATAAACAATTCTGTTATTTTATGAAATATCAATATTTCATTTTAGGAAATCACTTGCATGTTTCAGGACAGCCAGCTGCTTCCCTCACACATTTCAAGGTGGTATGGAGGACGGGTAAACAGATAGAAGGAGGGATTTATACCTGAAGCTAGTGAAGCTAGTCACCACTCATACACGAAAGCTGGGAAATATTCACTGGCACACATCAGAGTCACTGTGTGTGACTGTGACACTTAGGCTAATAACTATGACGACTTTTGGGGAAACTGGGCTTTCATGTCGATAGGCTTTCCTCGAATAACTGGGGTCTTTTTATGAGCCAGAAGCTGTCATTAAAAATCATATTTAAGAGCAGTGCGTCAGCTAATTCCTTTGAGACACAGCTTGAATGACTGTAGAAAGACCATTAATGATTCATATATTTTTGAAATTGCAGTGCTTACTGTATGTTTTCATTTGGACTTATCCCATATATGGTGTTTTCTCATTCTCTAAATCATAATGGCGATGACAGTGCTAACATGAAGCTCTGAATTCAGGGTAGGGGAGGTTTAAATCTGGACAGAGTTGAATAGATACTTATTAATGAAGACTAACATCGTTGGAAATGATGCTTTTTTGAGACGGGCTTAGCCAGGGCTGGGTGAACTGTCTGTACTCTCAGTGTGGGGCCGTCTGGACTCACGTCTCCCCCAGGCCAGGTTTTATGTTGCCAGGACTTATTCTCTGCCGCTGAAAGAAAAATGATTCTTACCTCCGTAATTTTATGAGCAATGAAATCTTTTAGCTGTATATCTCCCCAGGAGGCTGTGCCTGAACTGCCTGCGTCAGCTAAAAGAAAGTGAAATGTGTTTTATAAATGTGTAGTTACACTCCAGCTACATCTGGCCATAGGAGAAGATATTATTTAATGCGTTCTCATAAGCAGTGATCTTTGTTTTATGGCTCAATGATACAGGTCTTCCAGTCCAGCAGCTGCAGGGGTGACAGCAGTCTGCTGAGCTTGTTTGCTTTTGATATAATCGCGTTGACTTGGGCCTGCTTTTCAGAAGCATTTATGTTGCGATGAAAGCCTAAATGTTCACCACATAAGTTAAGTATGGTTTGTATTGTTTGAAAATAAATGTTTTGTAGTAAACAAAACACTGTCAGGGCCATTGCTTACTACCTCACAGATTTATCATTTTTATGTTTGCGAATTGCCTTGCACTGCAAAGTTATTTTGAAGGCGACGGTAGGACTTCAGTAATTCAGGACCATGGACAGCTACTGTTTTTTTTTTTTTTTTTTTTTTTTTTTGTGAATCCCGTGCTTGAGCTCAGGAAATTTAGGCAATTTATATCATTTTAAAAATCTGTTTCATTTTTCAAGAGAGCTGGTGTGAAATCAGCACGGTATGGTAAACATGGGGAGGAGGCGGGAGGAGCTATGGGAACAGGGTCTCAGGTCAGGAAGTCCTTCTGAGGAACAAAGCAAACTATAGTGTGCTCTACCCCTGCCTAGGAACACATACATGCCTGCATGCACACCCAAACATACATGCACATGCATTTGCACAGAGTCACCGTGTATTAGAAACGCAAGTACTGCTGAGAATGATTCATTAAGGACACAGGACAAAATAAAAAAAAAAATTAATAAAAAAAGCATGATAACCCAATGACCAGGACTGACCCAGTCTGGCAATGATGGCCTTTAATGCCTGCTCACAGACCACGGCCATGTGGTCTCACAGGTGTCAGCAGGCCGTTTTTCATTTCTGAATGTGGTACGAGGCATAGGCTCTGGATTACAATATTCAAAGGAATCAATAACTGAGGCTGCACAATCTAATTAGTGAAGAACATACTGCTGGGAACTGGAGAGGTGTGCTGTCATGGCAACTGGCTTCTGAGGGCACACGCATCATCACCACACAGAACACCACTCACTCATCCAGCCCCAGCAAAAATCTCAGCATTTTCCTGGCACATACATGAGTGTGCACACATGCAAAGCAGTGGGCTGTATGACAAGTGCACACTAGTGATGTGTCCTCTGCATAACACACAGCAGAAAATACATTTACAACTGAGACACTGTTAATAATCAAATTAGCGTCAAGGCTGCAGTTCAACGGGAACAATGACTGCTGATTAAATTAGTTTATTATGGGATACCTTTGGGAAGTTGGTGATTTATGCAAGGCATCCATTAAGCAGAGAGTTGCAATATTTTTCAGTTTCCATAAATTAAATTGGAATTTGCTCTCCATAACAGTTGCCATTATCTGAAGCATAAGGGGTCTGATTTGAATTTTATTTTCTTGATCACCCAAACATGCTTTGATCTTATAGCTGCCCTAAAATATTTGACCATATTCAGTCAGAAGATTGATCGGCAGACAGTGATTGAAACAATTGCACAATAAAAAGCAAAATAAACAAAAATAAACATTAGGTTAATAACTGTTTTTTATCTTTTACAATTATTTTGCTGAAATAAGCATACGATAATAAATATGCTGAGTAAGATTGCTGAATCATGTTGTAAGTTAGTCTGAGTTATAACA
>JAFBMS010001490.1:0-40405 GCA_019788955.1 Albula glossodonta
TCTGTGAAGGACAGTGGAGGGTGAGGGTGGGGTCTCTCTGTTGAGGGTGTGAAGGACAGGGTGGGTCCACCTGGTCAAAGCTCTCCAGGCTGCCCTCAGAAGTCGCCTGTCCTTCCATTCCAGTGCACTCCCAACTCTCCTCACAGGTTGGGAAACTGTTCTTTTGGCTTGGTGTTTTTTATATTTAAAAATACTTCCAGACCATTTGTTATGTATTTCGGCAGTGTGGGCAAAATGTGTCATAATTTGACTAATCTTGAATCCTGGGTTTAATCTTCAGACATACATTATATTGTCCTTGGATTTCTCTGAATCTCATATATGGGCATCTGCTATGTCTGAAGTTCTCCAAGGCACATAAAGCTAAAATAGAAATTACTTCATTGATGGAAAATATTCCCATTACATTTTGAGGCAGTCTATAAAATACATAAATGGCTGTTATATTCAGTGGGTTTGATATTTAAAATCTTTCCAAAAATATTCCCAGTTCAAAAATCTTGGACCTTTTTCTCTCAGCCCTGTCTGACAATTGTCCTTTTTCAAATGACCGTTTTGTTCAGACATGAGCAACACCACCCTCACACAGGTCTGAGTTGCCAGGGTTACCTCCACTCATCCCTACTTCAGCTTACTCATCATGGAAAGCTGGAACTCAACACTGTCTCCTGCAAACAGGGATGAATAGGACGTTATGGTCACCCTGGGTGGCAGTACTAAGAGACAGCATATACACATGAGTGGGTGTCCCGAGCTGTGCGGAGTGTCTGCCACAGACTGTAGGGCACCTACAGGCATGGACTCCCCACTGGGCGCAAGGAGGGAGGAAGCTGTCTTCCTGCCATATGTCAATTGCTTCCTCACTCACAGAGAAACACCTGTCGTGTCTGGACCGAATTCGCATGCACGGCTTAAGCTATTAAGGCTGAAACGTTGGGAGATTAGCCCCTTTAATAGGCTTTACCTGTGTTCCATAGGGCCTTAGTAAAAGTGTCGTTTTACATTCAGAGGTGATAACATGGCTAATGTGCTAAATTGTCATCTCTCCAAACACTCGCTGTGGTAGTGTGCAGCCTCAGAATACTAAACAGGTCAGTTTAACTTCTCAAAAGGTGTCCAGTGGGTTCAGGTCCCACTCATTGCACTGCCGTCTGAGTAAAGCCAGTGGATTTACCTCATTTAACCCTCCCTGCTGTGCATGTGACACACCCGCGAGGTTAAAGGCCCGCTCCTGTAGAGGGGAACGTTCCTCTGCCTCGGTCCTCCTCCTCCTCTAACGCAACCCTCATTCACATCACTGCACTGGTGGCTGCTTTGTTGCCGCTGTATGAGCCCAACTCAAAGGACATCTTTCAATTTCATTAACAGGGTTCAAACTGAGTCTGACAGCATATCTGCTAACAAGAGTTTTAGGAAGAAAATCTAAATAAGTGGACAAGGATAAAATTGTGATTTCAGATGATGCTCCAGGCTGAGTATGTGAGCAGAAAGGATGGACTTAATAAGGGAAGGACTCTGGGCCCCAGATACCTCCAGCAGATGGGGCTGTTGAATTGTAAGTTTCAATTATCTTCACTGAACAGGATTTAATTTTCAGGCCTCAGCTTTACATATTCATGTCAAATTTTAAGTCGAGTGAGATGATATTTGTTTCTAAGGCACAGAAAAACAAAATGAGACTTAATGATCTGGGCAAAGATTTTTCAGCAGCAATTGTGTTTTTCATGCGAGTCTCAGGAAAGGAGGGAAGGAAAGATCTGGAATCACAGATGAGCTAGCAGGAGCTCTATGAGCTCGGCGGGAAGCCGTTGTTACCATGGAGAAGCCCAGGTGAACGGAAACCTGGCTTGCGAACTCCTGCTGCCCCTCAAAAGCGAAACACATCAACAGTGAGGCACGACGCAGAAAAATCTAAGATACAAAATGACTGCGATGTAGAAACAGCTGAAGAAAACACATGCTTTGGGTTGCTTCCTTGAAGGTATCATCTAAAAGGCTGCAAAGCCTTACGAGCCGTAGGGTATTTCTGCAAATAGCTTCCAAACTTTCACTGTACGCATATGTACAATTAAACAGGAGCTCAAAGCCATATGCTACAGAGTAAAACCAAATTAAACTTAAAGCCTCTCCAATTTAATGGTTTGGGTTTACACTGAATTTGGCATTTGGCAACAAAATGGGATAGTTTTTATTTAGCTCGTGAACATCTGAGGCGTTTGAATCCGTGAACATATTTATGGAGCGTTTGCCAGAGTATCCCCTAATTTCCTGGTGAGGTAAACTCTGTAAATCTCTGCCAAGCTGCTTTCTTAATGTCCATGTGCGTTTTTTTCTTTGAACATTTTCAAAGAACAATTTATCTCATTTTACATACTGACAGGGAAAATACTCTGAAATCTCAGTCAATGGGCAGGGACTGTGCACGTTGTGCAGTAATTAAGAATTTCACACATATTTCAGCTCTCTCATTTTAATATAACATGAATCTGAAGCATGTAACACACCACTGATGATATTAAAATTATGTTTTTATGTTTGAGGGCCAGTTACTGTAGGAAATAAATGAAAAATAAATGTTTTTGTCTTTTGAATGTATCAGACAGTAAAAGCAGATGATAGGTCTGTGGGGTAAGGCAGAATGCATACTGTAGTAGGATAAATGGATGGGGAATAATCGTGTTTAACAAATGGAGATTTTTGGGTAATTATTTGTTGACATTCTCTTGTCTGTCAAAGAAAAAGTGTCAGCCACAATTAAACATTTTTGGCAGCATCTTTATCGACAGTAAATTCTTAAAATATAGCTTAGAAGTAGAGTTTATTACTTTCATTCATACGTAGCATAAGGGTTAAAATCTAATCTCCATTTTGTACAAAGTGGAGACTGCAAAATGAAACAGCTCGCCCAGCTCTCCACAACCCGCCCAACATCCATTTGAATAACAAATAAAACAAAAGTGATTAAAAATGTTCTTTGATCTAATCTGCATAATCATCTCTGAGATAAAAAAATAAAAAAATAATTTTGACATTCCTGATTATAAGCAGTAAATCTCACTGGGTTCCTCTAGTTTCATTTCTATTTTTCTAACACATTGTCAGAACATGGTGCGAGGACAGTGCAGAGAGGATCAGACTCTTCCCGGGGTAGCTCTATGAAATGAAGGGCTCAGCTGTTGTTTCTGCTTCTGCCACTGAAGGACACTCAATTGTTGCTTTTTTAGCCCTGAAATTCTCTTTTTCCAAGTGTCAGGGCTGAAGTGCATTTCTCTGGAGATAATCATGATTCACTACAAACAGAGACACAGACTTGAAACTGCTTCCACATAAATGAAAGGACTCTGACTTATTCCATTCACCTCTCCTATATCTGGATAGATTATTGTTGGTGGTGTCCTTAGAAATTCCAGAAAGGGGAGATTCTGTTTTGAGAGCACTATACAGTTCATCTCTAGCCCACTGCACTCAAATCTTGTACAACTGCAACTGCAAAGACACATTGATAAAAAATAATAATAATAAAAAAAATCAAATCAGTTATTACTCTGGTCAGAAAATTGTCATCTGCTTTGTGAAAAGCATAAAAAAGGAATCAATTAGGACAGGGGAGAGAACGGCAGGTCTGGAACAATGGAAAATCAGCAGCCTCTGCGTGATTCATGTGCTGCTGTGGCTCTGAATGTGGTTATGCAGCTCTCCTGAGCCGCACACATGTCCCTGCTGTGGCTAACTGGCTGGCCATGGGGAGAGAGAGGGCTCTCACATCCGTCACCAGCCACAACCAGGGCTCCATACGGAGGAGACAGTCACAGCACAGAGCATAATTACTGCACAGGCATATGAGAGAGAGAGAGAGAGAGAGAGAGAGAGAGAGAAAGCTACCTGCTTGAGTTCAGAGAACATAAAGGCATCACTGGGCTCTACAGACATCTCCACATCCTGCATCAGAGCAGTATGGTTCTGCATGCGGTATTATAGTAACTTAACCAAAAGATCACAGCTCTATAAAATATACAGAACAGCCCTTTGCAATGTTATGTGTGTGCATGTCCGTGTGTGTGTATGTGTGTGTGTGTGTGTGTGTGTGTTTTGTTTCAAACAGAGACAGAGAAAGCAAGAGGGTGGATGGAGTTGGAAATGGAGATGGAGATGGCAGTTCAATGCTTCTGTGATATCATTCCAATCCGTCAGACCTGAGATTCTTAGTTCCACTTAGTGCCTTAGTGTCAGCAATGTGAAGAGGGCATGCAGTATAATGGCAGCTCGGGGCCATCCTATGCATTAAATAGGAAAGAGCACCATTGCGCTAAATCACCCCACCACAACACTGAGCAGTAGGAGGCCCCTTTCCTACCAAGTGAAAACAATGTGGGAGCCCTAGGATATGAAGAAACCAATGCCTGAATTACAGCAGAGGACATTTTACAAGAATAAAGCATAGCTCCAAATGTATTATATTGAAGTCCTGTCAGGGGGTACGGGCCTTGTACCCGATGGGAACTCAATCACGCCTTTCTTATTTCTCATCTTCAAATCTCACTTTGTGGAATGAAGCATCTCTCAGCAGTATGGTACGGTGACTCACAAATGAGACCGCTGCAGTTCAGTGAATGATGCTCCATTGCAGAATAAACATTACCAGTGACAACTCAGGCCGTGGGCCTTTTTTTTCTTGCATCCAGATAAAGGCATCTTAGCTTTAGGGGTCAGACGGGAAGAGCAGCGCGGGGATATGACTGTAATAAGAAAAAGTGAAGTTCTCAGGGCTAGTGTCTATACTACTCATTACACCACAAGATGGTATTCATCCGATCAATACATCCCTCTACTGAGAGACCACTGCTGGCAAATTCAATATTATACCAGCTGAGGTGCCCCTGGCAGAACAACTAAGTCTGAATTACAGATGATTCCATACAAAGATCAATGTGGTGGGCTGATACTATAGCCCAACAAGCACCTGGCTCCCTTCAGCCAAGATATTAACCCATTACTGTTCATCTACTGGGATCATTCTGTGAAAGAGTGTTTAGGGAGAAACAGCAGAACTCATCTTTCAGCATCTCCATGTGGAAAAGTCTGGCCAGCTGGCTCTAGTCACCATGGTCCCAGCTTTGTCTGTGAGTGCTCTCTTCTATTTCTACACCTGGGGGAAATGCAGCAGACATTTTTCTCTGTGTGATATGCACTCCTGAAAAAAAAAAATCTCTCTAGGGAGGCCTGAGCCAACAGCCAGCTCGCTTGACCACAGAAAACAAAAAGCACCTCTTTAATGAAAAGGGAGAGCACAAATACATAGTTTTTGATGTGACTTTTGGGGTTGAATGTTTCATTTCAGACTGAGTACTGCCACTCTGAAATGAGACATTCAACCCCAAAAAGTTAACCTGTTCTGCATGCGTTATCTGAAAATACTTAGGTTCAGATGAAACTTGCACACAGAAGAGACCACCAACTATAATCGGTTTAATTATTAGGCAGCTGGCTATGGCCAGGAAAACAGAAAATCTATAAAAAGCAGTTGTGACCTCTTTACCTCTCTCCCACCTGCAGTAAATGGAGTAGCCAACAGGAGAAGGAACCGTTATAGGCACAGCTACCCCTCCCATGACTCCATACTCACCTTTCTCATTTGGTCCAGTTCCTTAGAGTGCTTAGAGTGGCCTGTGACACCATTAACAAGTTTGTCTGGGCCTCTCCTTCCCCCTCCAACTGTGAGAACAAGGGCAGAAAATGGTCACCTCTGTGTGTGTCAATGCAATGTGTGACAGAGGGGGAGTGCTGTCACTTCACTGGATCAACATGTCCTGCACCATATGGTGAAAAACAAAAATCCAAACCAAGTTACAAAGTACTTATAGAAATAGAGAAAATATGAAAATATACATATTTTAGAATAAAAATAAACATGTTATAGAAATACAGTCTCACAAATAAAAGTTAAGTGATGTTATCGTCAAAGGCTCATAAAATTCCCTCACTGCAAATATATTTTAACTTGAATTCCAAATTTCTTTACAAGTACAAAGACATGTATGGAATACGTTATAGAATGTAAAATGATACATCATTTAATATAATTTTGGATTATTATTGTGCAAAGCAGCAAAGACATTTTTAATCTCTGACAGCATTTATAACATTACATATAACGTAATGAGAAGAGAACATTATTCTTCTGAGACCATAAAATAACAGTAATCCAGCAGTATTTGAAGATTGATTGAAATTGATTGCTTCCTAGGGACACATGATGTGCTTTCTTCCTTGGACAGCTTTACCATTATTTCTCAGAAAGGGAAACACTCCAGAAGCTCTCCAATGGAAATAATGCATTGCAACTCCCCAGAAAGCAATCAATTTTAATCAATTTTACAAATGCCGCCGGATTTCGGTTAATATTTTACTTCCCCTAAGTATAAACCTTTTCTTTGTGAAAGTGTCCACAAGGACAGGGTTACATAGTTACCTTTATCTGCACAACCCTGCCTTTTCCCCTTAGCAATGCAAGTGGAATGCTATCAAGCAGATGATTATACTTCACAGTGGACCACTACACCACTCAAAAGTGGGATCAGCTTTCATTTTCTCCAGTACATCCAAAATATTTCTCTTGCTCTCCTTTGGGAAAGGCAGAAAATCAAATAAAAAATCAAAGTTAAAGTTTCTGGTGGTCTGCAGACTTGGATGGTTTTTGGTACTTACTAGGGATTACACCTAGTCAAGCATTTCTTGGAACTGGATTTTGTTTGTAGAAAGTAATATCCAGGAACGTGTTTGGAATCAAACACTACCTTAAAGTTCTGTCAAAGGAATCGAACAACATAACAGCAATTACAATTAAATAGAGCGTACCACATCAATTAAAAACCTGTTATCAAATATGTCTTTCAACAGAATCAATCTGAAACAATAGACATTAGCTGACCTTTAATATTTCTCCTCTCTGCTGAACAGAGTTTGGGTGTATAATTGCTTTCACTGGTCTAAAATTGGCGTATGAGAGTTATTGGAAGACAGAATGAATCTGTTGTGTCTTTTCAAAGTTCAGCTTTCACTATCATATCTCCTGGCTTCTAATAAACAGTAATACAGCAGCTATATAAAGTATTTACCATAATCAGTTAGCTAGACTTGTGCATTAGTGTATGTCACTGAGAGGCATGCCTTTGTTTTCTAATGCTTTTCCAGAGGTGTATTGCGGTGTAAACCGCAGTTAAAGGATATCACTGAATAACTAAGACCTGGCCTGCAATATAAATTATCTATTATATCTATTATAAAAAGCCTATCTATTAATAATCAAATAATAATAAACTATAGTACACTATAAGTGGCAGCCAAGCTCTGTGTCACATGTATTGCTAACTAACCCTGGTGAGCTAGTGTCTACTAGGTACTACTCTGATGTCTGACTGATTCCTTAAAGACCACCATCTGCTGTATGTGAGAGTTCCTGCTTGTACGTTTGGTCTTGCCATTTTTAACACAAACTTTCCTCACTGACTGTGTGTTGCTCTGTTGTTGCAACTCATATTATTTTCTTCAGTGCTTACTTTAATAATTCACAACATTTAAATAAATGTGACTTACGGTATCAACCATATAGACATGTCCTTGCTCCCTCTGGCAATACATAACTCAAACTGAAGTTAATTTTGAACAGTTTACAAGACAAAAATCGTATTAAGCAATAATTAATTGAGGTACAAATTGTTCTAAGGTGGCCTTAATGTTAGAAACAAATGTCATATCTTCTAACTGAGAATGTTTTTCTTGTGCTGTAATTATATTATCCAAGAATGAGGTACTGAGCAGACTCCTCTGGTTAAGCCACTGAGACACAATGGACAACAAGCAATGAATTTCCTTTAACTTGACAATATATAAAAGGGTTTGCGGACGACACCTCAGAGTACTTCTATTATGCCATTTAGCCTGTAATATCACTGGAGTACTTCATGTCATGAATGTCCTGAAATGGTACGGTTTGTTTTACCCAACTACATCAAGTTTTCATTACAGTTGTCATTTTTCTATTGTGTAAAGTGTGATAAATTTCAATCAGTGTTTGCCTAAACAATCATGAAACATGTGATTAATTAAAAGTTAAACTACACATTAAAAAGTAGTTTTGAGCTGTTTTTGTAAATCCATTTGTATATCTAGCTCAATGTTCCAGAAGGAGTTTCATTGAGTGGCTGGTTGGCTCAAGCCTTGAGGCATTATATCCAGAGTTTGTCTAAAGCCTCTCCTCAGAAAACAAACACAAATATATGAACACACATAGTACAGAACTATTATTGAATATATGTTCAGAAGGTAGCCCAGCCCTTTGGAAAATGAAAAAAACAAACTACCTACAGTGCCTACAGTTTGATTAATTGCAATAAGATTAATTCAGTATGTAATGAATGTTAAATAAGATAATAAAAAAACAATACAAGAGTGTATTGTATTTAGTCATTGTTTGTTGTTCATGATGTGTCCTTACATCAAAGAGTACAATGTAATGAGTTATTACTCTGTGCTTTCTTTTATGCTTTATCTTGGAGCTAAAAACATGATGCAATACTGCTGTTTCACAAAAGCACTGCCAATACAACAAATGGATTGGTGTCTTCACCATCAATCACCTGTGCTGCCATTATAATTTTGAGAAAGTAGAAATCCTTTCAGATACATGCTCGGTCCTTCAGCTCTTTTAGTTCTGAGAAACCCAGAAAAGAAATGTGAGTGTTTGGTAGAGCTGAATCACAGAATGTAGCCATGAGCTGATATTCAGAAGTGCCCAGGTATTACCAAACCACTCACTGTTTCCAAGTTCAAACACTGAATAACATGATCCTGTCTTTGATGATGGGTTTGAGAGTTTAAAAGTATCCTTTAAAGGAAAAAAAACAAAATGCAGACGATGGAGGAAGATGTTCTTTGTCTTATTTTCTTATTTTTCAACCTCACAGGATATGAATGGTTTTCAAGGATGGTCCTAGGAACCCATTGAATAAATGCTGGTCTTCATTCCAAATTATTTAGTTATTTAGTTCAACTAAGATATTGTACCTCTGGCTGATATTTCCTATGGAACACTCTGTGCATGTACAGCATATTACCTCCTAGCGATGTATAACTATTCAGAAACATGTATCGAGATATTGAGATTATCATAGACTGTGTATGTCATGGCCACACTGTGAAATACCAAATCAAATTAAGATTTACAAATTAAGAGGACATTTGAAACAAATACCTGCATTCACAGCACAGCACCTAAACATAGCACACTCCGAAAGGTCTGCCTAAACACTATGCTATGGACATCAGCCTGCACTGTCCTTTTTTAAATTTAAGCATGAGCAGTTGTAATTCACACACACACACACACACACACACACACACACACACACACACACACACACACACACACACACACACACACACATATATATATATACCTGAGAATTCAGAATTAAATTTTGCAGTGATAAACTGGGGAATCAATGTGGGTGATTGTAGGGATTGCAAGGGATTGTATAGCCAATTGGAATCATATGGCACCCAGGCCCCCCCATCTAGCAAAATAATATCCCGTCCTGTTATCACCAGCATATTTTTTTCAGATAGCATCCACTGCAATTTCTTCTGTGGGAGCAGGTAAGAAAGCAGAGACTCTGCCCCCCTGGCACTCCCAGCCCTGCCAAACGAGTGGAAGAGCAGCTCAGACCGATGCCCAGGGCCTCGGGATTATAGCTGTGTGCTGTCATCCTGATTTCCTGTTACCATTATGTATGAGTGATGCAGCTGTGAATTCAGCCTTCTCTCACACCCTGAGCTCCACACCCCTAGCGCACTGCAGAGTGCGCCATCATTAGCGCTGCGTGCCGGAGAGTGAAGCAAGGGTCCCGCGGCGCATTGCGCCCGAAGGGCGGCCATCCTGGGGCACGGTGGACGGCGACATTTTAAAGAAACCGCGCACACAACACACGGGAAATAAATGAGTGGTGTAGGATTGGCTATTAACTTCTGCCTCTTGTATGTTTTTTTGTTCAGGATCAAAGAATTGTTACTCTTCAGGGCTGAGTAAACATGAGAGAAGGTGTATGAAAATGCAGACATGAGTACAACACAGCCAATTCAATAAATCATCAACACTATCAGAGTATTGAATGCTGGCTAATGTGTTCATAGTGGCTTTAGTGGTTAATCTCCTGAAATATTACATTATGGAAGCCTTTTTGCATTTCTTGGGATTTTTAAAGGAAAATTCAAAAACCCCTTTTTATTGCATATTCACTTTTGTGGAATCAGTTTTCAAATGAACAGAATCTGATATTAAAATACCTTGTTGAATCAGATAACAAACCTGACCTGCAATCAAACTATATTTTCACTGCAAGGTCGTTGCTATGCAGAAACGAATGATAATTTACATTGTGCGTGGATGTTTGAACAGTTGACTATTATAACCTCGATATAGGCAACAGATTTGATGAAGTGATAATCCAGAGAAATGATTCATATGAAATGCAAAGTTTGATGGAGTAGAAAGCCATCATTGCTCTCAGTTCAACTCTCAGAATTTTTTTCTTTTTTGCACAGAAAGTGTAAAGAAGAAGACACTTTTGTATCTGTTCATGAAATCCAAATGTGATGAAAATAAAGTTTATATGGCTCCGTTATCACTTGCTGTTTTTAAACTTGTCATGTCCTTGACTATAAGCTATACATATAACATTTGTAGGTCAATGAAAGCCTACGGGGGCAATCTGTAAAGAAGACTAGGGTCAAAAAATTGCCAAAAAAAACCCTTAGTGTTAAAAGGCTTAAATCTACTAGCAATATAGAGTATCTGATAAGGGAGAGAAGTAATGACAACCGAATTCTACTGGACAGGCCATGCCAGTGTGTTTTTTATTACATTTTCACTAGGATTCCAAATGATCCACACAGTGCAGAAAGATAGAATCTTTGAGAGTGGCTCTGCGTTTCCTCTGCAGGGATAGCTCTGATGTCTTCAGCTCTGACCTGCCTAGATGTGGACAATAAAATCCCATCTCCCCAAACTCTAGCAAAAGTCTAAAGATAGTGTCCTGTGGTATACCATGATAACATTTTGTTATATTTTGTGGTTCAAAAAAGAAATTAAGCAAAACCATAAATAATAAAACATCACTGATTTTCATGTGGGTCAAAAATTGAAAATGGTGGCATATTTTAAACATAACTGATCACAACTTCCTTCCAATTTCCTTCTCTCTCCAACAGAAATGTTTGTAATAAATAACCTTGTGTTTCTCAATGAAGGAATAAAATTAAATTGCCAGACAATGACAGTTGCTCTTTATGTTTATATTTCCTAATGCTAAATTATTCCAGTGACTTGATTTCTGGCAAGAAAATATAAAAGGGTTAAGACAGCTGTAGCATCTATTTGAAAGGCAAGAGTAAAAAGCTCCACCAATGATGGAATGAATTTGTTATGTCTAACACTCTCAAGAAAAACCAAGAAACACGGCCTGAAAGTATTTGCCAATCACTGTCAGTGATGTTCAGTTGGTTGTTCTCAAAATACACAGTGAATTGTAGAGCTCTTCCTTGTCTTCAATGTGTAAGGTGCACTTATGTCTTTCTTATCCCTGGTTTATGGTGTGGGCGCAGCATCGTAATGCTGGAGAGTCTAGCAGATTGCAGTAATCTCTTCCTGTAGTCACTCAGGCTACAAATGAAGGCAAATACATACATTTCTAATGGTGGTGTCCACTAGGAAAAATGGTCACACACAAACACACAGACGCACACACAAACACCCACTCTCACACACACACACTCACTCATTCACACACACACAAACACACACACACACACACACACAAACACCCACTCTCACACACACTCACTCATTCACACACACACACACAAAGCAAAATTTTGAATGTTTCAAAGCTGATGATCATTTTACTGCTACACTCAAGGATCATCCTATTTCCTTCCTCCCCCTCCTTTGTGAGAACAATATTGCCCGTTTGTGTTCATGTTGGTCCCGTTTTTAAAATAAGGTTCTATTCAGTGAGGTGTGACAGAGAGGATGTCACTCAGCAACTTCAATGCATTTTTCCAGACGTATTGCAAAAGACATATTGATTAAACTATAAAGAGATATGGAACAAGCAGCCATGTTATATCATGAATGTTGGCCCAGCTGGGGATGATGTGAGGCACAGTGCAAAGCGGAGTGCCAATCACCCCCTTGCTGCGCTGATATTCATGTGATAACACAGGCTCAATGTCTCTTTTATAAATCAAATCCATCTACAGCTATCCATATACACATTTTTGCCAGGGTTCAATTTGTGACGCATTACTAAAGAACTTTACTTATTTCCCCCTTCTTGGGCTTCATGCAGGTTTTCCTCCCCACACACCAGGAAGTGAAACACTGGACAGCTCATTCTGAGATCTGGACATTGACCCAAGGAAGCTGGACCTGACATTAAGCCTCACTTTTTCCTCACAGCTACCCACATATGATGTTTCGGTATCTAGGATGGGTATGATGGTGGAAAGCACAACGTTATTGAAACTATGTACAAAACACTCAATAAGTGCAATATTTTAAAAACTGACCCTGGCTGAAGGTGTGGTTGACCAATGAGTAGCCAGAACCAGAACTATTTTGTATTAAGAAAAAGAAAATGTTTAATATACAGAGGCTGAATTCAATAATGCACAGCACAAATAAAAGAAAAATAGAAACATCAATGCTGATTGCATTTGCAAAGCATTTCATTTGCAATGCATTATCAACAGCTCTGGAAGGACTGCTGATTTTGTATCGGCAGAATAGACAACATCCATTTGTTTATGTGAGCAAATTCATCTCTGCGCACCATGGTAAGTTTTCACAATTATGCAGAAAATGGCAGAAATTTCTTCTTGGCAGAGGCCAGACAGCTTGGCCAATTAGATCAGTGACAGGGGCCTGCTTTGGGCTATGGACAAATTATTCATTCAACACATCAAATGTCTTTATTATTTTATAACATGGTCATTTATAATATCTTAATTTTCTATTCCGATTGTTGCTCATATATTTATTGGCTAAACCCAATCCATGGCTTTCATTTTGCACAACATATTGATTTTGTTTTCTTCAGAGGCATTAAATGCAGCAAGAAGCTTCAAGGATAATAGTAAGGGAAGCATATACATTTTTCAAAGAAGAAGTTTTGAAATAATATTTGGGTTTAATCTTTGCTCTTGGTACACCTGAAAATTCTAAGAGAACAGCATGAAGACGTGATTGAACTCTGCCTATACTAAAGCCCTTTAGAGTGTCCTTCTAGGCCCACAAAGTAATTAAACACAAGGCCGATAGCCAACAGAAGGGACGCAAATTGAGGTGTAATGAAGCAAGTCATTTCCTACAGGGAGGAAATTAGAATGTATGGTGCAGTCTTTTGGTTAATTATGAAGTTGTGGACTACTTTCCTCCATGATTGGAACTGAAAGGTAAAACTTCCCTCGGGCCCATTTCAAATCAACCTGAATGCATTAATACAATGTTCATTTCAACATGAATAGATTCAGTCCTGGATTCTGATTGACTGAAACCATGTTCAGAACAATGAGTCCGTGGTATAATCCTGTTACCTGTTTTCCTGCTCAATGTAAACAATATCAATCTTTAACTAAAACCACAATCCCAAAGAAAATTGTGTTAAGGTTTAGCCAGATATAGCTTACAACAGTGTTTAAAGTGAATTTCAATATTTTGGCGGAGCATGACCTTGAGACGAATGGTTTATCAAATGGAATGGACGAATGGAAAATCAAATCAGCCAAAGACAAGTTGTCATACACCAGCGCTGAAACCATTTCAAATGCACAGTGCTTGAATTAACCCAAAAAATAAATCCAGCAAGCTGAATATGGTCTAGGATTCATCTCTGACTGATTTGAATGACGGCATGTCAGAGGGCATCTCCCACCACTGAGCCCCC
Organism: Albula glossodonta; assembly: GCA_019788955.1. Lineage (NCBI taxonomy): Eukaryota > Metazoa > Chordata > Actinopteri > Albuliformes > Albulidae > Albula > Albula glossodonta. The sequence continues at coordinate 14,001 of JAFBMS010001490.1, forward strand.
CTGAGCTCCTAATGAAGAATACAGCATTTACTTCATACAGTAATGACTTGGTTGGGGCTTTCAAAATGTTGAGGACAGATGGCTATGATAAAACTGAATACTAAATTGCCAATCCAGAGATAGATTTCAATGAGATAAAATCATGTAAAACCCTAGACAGGGGAGCACCAATGGAGCAAGTTAATGCAGTGTGGATCGATGTTCAGCTTCACTTCAGATACAGGGGAAAGGAGAGGAATTGCAAACTTACATAGGACTTTCTTTGGACTTTGATGGACAAGAATGGTAAAAGTATACCTCTATGACATTGACTGAAGTCATAAAAAACCATAAACCTACTAGGGATCAACATGGGCAGTCAGTATAGTTCCATCTACACAGTACACACTGTCAGGTCTCCTCCAAGGAGAAATATTTATCCCCTCTGCCATCTTACCTCTAAGCCTTCTGCCTTCAACCAATGAGACAAATCTGACCACCCCACCAACCTTCAGCTAAGGAAGTGAAACACAGAGGATGGTACGTGACATTGCCAATTCTTCTTTTTCTTTGAAACCCAGTATACTATTTGGCAGCTTTACCTCACCAAAAACACAGTTGTAGAACTTTATATGTAATTCAGGCCCACCAAAGTTATCATTTTGAATTGTCACTTTCTTGAAGACTGTAAAAAGTGTGTGTACAGCAGCCAGATTAAATAAGATGAATAATACATATTCTGGCAATGAGACATCAGATATACACAAGCTCTGTAGCGTATTGTGTTACAGTGTATTTATTGTGTTCTGTTGGTTTCTATCGTAAACTTGTAACATTTCGCAAATAGTAAAAGCAACATTTATATTGTCTACCATGAAGCTAAATTGCAAATGTAAGCTCCCACACCGGGGACTTTGGCTAACAGGAGTGGATTACACACAGAGGATTCATCTGTATTTGCATGGTCAATTTAGGACTGATAAAAACACCGGCAGAGGCAGTATAATGAACACAACGCAAGACAATTTATTTTTCTTCTATGATTACTGAATGGTCCTATGACATTTCCATGGTTCTGGTAGTTATTAGAGGATTAACATAAGTATTTCGTAAAATTATTTTTTTATGTCATTGTTTTTGTCAGTGTCCCTTCCATCCCTCATCTCTAATCCCTGACAAGCTTGTGTCCCACTAGGTTTTCTCTGTGCCACAGATGCTCCCATTTCCATCACATTTATCCACAAGCCATTTCTGGGGTCATTAAGTCCAGCAGTAAAGTGGGTCAGAAATGCATACTGAAAGCTAATTAGATAATGAACAGGCAAAAGCTGTTTCAAAGCAATGTCTATTAATCCACAAGCAGCAAACAGAAATCAACCATACACGTAAATGCTTCTTAATGATAACAGATTGAAAAGGGCCGTTGTGAGGACAATGCAGAAGGAGCAGTCGAGTGAAACTCCAGGCTGAATGGAAGCCAATGCATACCTTTTGCAGGAGTGTTTCCTTTGTGTCCAGGGATGCGGGCAGACACAGAACATGTGCCACAGGGGTGCTGGTAAATTCACTGTCTGCACAGGGCTATATAACTCACATACATTTCCCTGCAATCTATCCAGACGGGTCTCCACACAAGGCTCTTACGAGTCTGCTACTGAGGATGAATATGCAGGCAGATGGGCAAGAGGCCTGTCCTCATTGTGGCTAGGGACAAATTAGCGATCTTGTCATCTTCAAAAACAACACTGATATTGTTTTCCTGAGCAGTGAAATTTATCAGGATTTTCCCTGTTGGGATGTAAAATTTTGCCATAGCTGTCACCTCCACATTCCTTCCAGAGAATAACTAACAGGTCCATTGGCTACAAATGTATGAAATGAAAAAAAGCAGGAACTGCATCCATAAATGCATTTCAAGGACTCATTGTTTTGTCATCAATTTGTACATCTAAAGCACTACCTGTAACATATGTCAGTATAAATGCATTTGACATAAAATGAAGGGCTGTGTCCGCATTTATGTTCCTATGCTGGAGCACACTTAGCATGTGATGAAAAATTACCCAGCAGAGTACATATGAGTGCTCACCAAGGAGAACTAAAACATGTTACAATGTGAAAGAGACAAACAGGCTTTACTTTGGAGCACTGCTAGTATTCAGTGAGTTCCAGAACATTTGACCTCATGGATCCAAACTGTGAAATCATCCAGGCTTCATATGTAGCTCTGTAATTACAGTGCTGTTGTCGGTCCTGATTATTCCCTTTAATCACACTAAATTACTGAATCAGAATGCAAAATCATAGTGGAAAAGCAGAGTGGAAAAGCAGGTTGTTTCCCTGTGGTTCTGCTCGTGGAAATAACGTCAGAACAATAAATGGCAGAACAAGATATTCTTAACCTTAACAGGATGCATGCACTTAAAATACTGCTGCCATTTTGAATAGCAGCCAAGCTTATGAAAAAAATTTGAGGATTAATTTCCTTTTACAGCTCCTTTTCATTTATGGGCCTCAGTATTGAATTCTCTGGGCAGCATTATTTTCCTCAGTTTACCTGCAACTCAGGCATATTATTTCTTTGACAGGTAAATCAATTCATTTTAATTTATGTCTTTGAATAATTCTGAAAGCCAATTCAATGAGTGTAACTCAGACTTCACACTCTGATTCTGTTCTTTAACTGTCAGTCATCAGCAATCAGCAATTACACTAATCACTGACCCACAAGCATGAACCACTGAGGGTACAGCAATGATTAACCTGAGTTATGTATCTACATTTCCAACAAACATAAATTTGGAAAAAGAAAAAAAAGAATAGATGGTTTACCTCATTTAAACTTGGCGCAATGATCTTCATCATGCAATATTTTCAGTTAAATTATTTTAATTATGGAACTCCTGCTTCTAACTTGTAGCCTTAAACAAGTATGAGCCAATTAAACTGCAAACAATATTGATCTGTTTTTAGGGTTTGCTGCCATGAGTATAAAAACTAATTTTAACAGCCTTTACTGAAAACAGGGGCACCTCCAATTGGCAATTCCTCTCTAATTATATGGCACACCTGTGGAGATGATTTGGAGAGAGGTATATAAAGATTGCCAACAGAGGAACGCTTCCACTGAATCAGGCAAGATTCTGAAATTGTTTTTCTTTTTTACAAGAAGTTTTGCACGTGGATCTTTGCCATTAAATACTTTCTAAAATCTTTTAATGAACGCTCCTATTTATAACTAGACTAACAATTAGAGGAAAAAGGTATAAACAAGGATTAACAGAAAGAAAAAAAAAACAAGTAAATAATAACAGTTAAGGCACTACTTTATAAATACAAGTCTACATGTGGACTTTGGATAAACTTTATGTGGATGAACAAAATGCTGGAAGATATTTCCTGTTATAATGACCAAAGTAAGGTCTATCTTCCAATGCGTTTTTAAATCAGGACAAGTATTAAACACAAATAGTAGAGTATATAGAATAGAGGCAGTACTCAAAAACACTAGTATTTCAGAGGTTTTGGCTGCAGTATCTCATCAGCTTTCAGATTACCTTTTGAAATATATGAAAGATGAATAAGATGCTACATTACAAAGTGAAAAAAAAACACCATAGCTGCAGAGGGAGTCATTATAAGTGTTATGATTTCATATGATCAAAAGCACTACTAACAAGAACAACCAATATGAATCCAAAAGAGAGCAATTCGTGCTCATTCACATTGACAAAATAGTAAGGCTGTCAACTTTGGAACATCTGACAGCACATATTTCAGCCAGAAAAATGATATTCCGTTTTGCCAGAGGCAATTGGCAGAGTGTCATTTTGCTGAAGCGAGTGGTTGTGTACAAACTCTGTTTGAATCGACAGTCTTAACTGCAAGCATAGGTGTCCCTGTGGCAGCCAGATTCACTTTGCAGTCCCATTGTAGTTCCAGAATCAGCCTGTTCCTTCATCACGCCCTGGTTCCAGGAATCTGCAGAGTGGGAGTAGTGAGAGGATTAGGATATGCTACGGCCAGAGTGATAACAGCAGGCCCTGAATCTGAGAAATGTGATGACAGCCACAGTATCAGTGGGGCTAATGGAGACTGCCCACTGCCACTGGCTGTACACAATGTACAGCGTATATCTGGAGGTTCAGCAGCCAACTTGTGGGAATACACCTGAAGGAAAGATACAGCGCCCTCCATGACATTTGAGACAAAGTTGTTGTTGTTTTAGCTCTGCACTAAGCAATTTTAGATATGTGAACAAACAATTCACATGTGGTTTAAGTGCCGATCCTCAAATTTTGTACATTATGTAGAAATAGCAGCTATTTTTAAATAGCCCTGCCCATATCAAGGCACCATGATATACTATATATATATGGTTGTTACATTTTCATTTATTATGTGTATTTGAATATGTATTATATTGTCCACATCATTGAAAAAGGACGTCACATAACAAGTTTAGTACTTAAGCAAAAGGCAATAAGTAAAATATAGAAAATATTAAGGGTTGGTAGTTCATTTCAGTGTCGTGTACGCTATTTCTATAAAGAGTATAGTTAATACTCCGACCGCCATGTGGCGCTGCGCACAGTTTAGTCGCTCTGAGTAGCGTACAAATGCGTTAAAACATTTTATTCTGTTTTACAGGTGAGAACGTAAACTTGTACAACCATAAACCTTTGTGATAACTTCTGTAGATTTCTAAAACGTCGAAATGTGTAATTTCCAACAGTCATATTTGCCAACCTGAATTCGGCTATCGGCTATCATAGCTAGAGTGTTTAATTTTATTATAAGTGTAAAACGAAGCTAGAGCTAGCACAGAAAAATGTGACAAATAAGCATGGTAAATGTTGTATTTATAGGGTGTAATACCAGCCATCCATCTAGGATTCAGTTTATAGAAGTGTATTTAGCACGATGTATGTGAGATGTAGATGAAGGATGGAGATTGATTGACGTGGGTGAAACTGCGTTAGCTGGCAACGGGCCAGTATGTGTAGCCAACTGCATAAGAATAATTAACAGACATAATTAGCATATTGCTAACGGAGATTAAAGCTTTCTGTTGAGAATATTCAGGTACTGACAGGTAGTTTAAACGGTAATACCTACATTTAGCTTAATACACATCGTTTCTCTGCTTAGTCACACAGAAAATATTGGTTTGCTTTGAAGAAATAGTTTAAAACTCACTGGTCTGTATCGGTGGAAATAATTACCTTTACTAGAAAGGAAACCTGTGGAAGAGATACTCACCTGTTGTTTTGTAAAAATGCTAGCTTTTGCTGTAAAGAGAAATTTAAAGTTTTTCTCATTCAAAATGTAATGGGCTGTATTGTAGTTGTAGTTTCATTCTGTGTAAGTCAGGGGGAGTGTTAACATGTATGTGAAGAGTTTTTCTATACCCAAGAGATTGCAATACTGTGGAAATGCAGGTAAGTGAGGTACAGTTGACAATGTATTGGATTGTATGGAAATTGTAGAACCTGTTGAACAGACATGGTGTATTGTCGAAGTTTCCAGACAGTGCCAGAGTGTAAGTGTATGTTGTAATATTTTGCAGAAAAATAAAATCTCCCCTTAGTAAATGTTTTACCTTGGAGTGGAGTTACCCTCTTTCCAAGAAGTGTAACATGTCCATTATTTAATGCCTGTTTGACCAGTAAAGTTTATACACACCACTGTCAACAACCTAAAGCTTTCCTGATATGATATAAATATACACATATTTTCATTTCTAGAAAAGTTTGAGTATATGAGATTTTTTGTTCATGCGGATAATGTTTTGTGGCTGTGTATGTCCAGTGAAGTGTAACTGGGAGAAAGGTATACATTATATACCTCTCCATAAGTTACAGAACTGTCCTTAAATTTCATTATGTGTGGCACATTTGTGTGGTAAGCAAGGAAAAACAACTGTAATTATTTCAAGATGGTTGTTAGTAATTATTATGTTTATGTTACGATGCTTGATTCTTGTGAGATCCAAGACAGATTTCCCTGTTGTAGATGACAATCATAAGTAAAGCCACCCTCCTCGAAAGCTCCCCACTCTTGACTCCTTAATTGTTTGAGCCCCCTGATTCCACCCCCATGCTACCCCAGGTGTGTCCTCTATGTGTCAGCTGTGAGCTCTGCCTCCCACACAATGAGGAAATGAGACCAATCATCCCAAGTTTATCACAACAAGCTGCCACTTTACGTAGCAGTATATTCAGATCTGCCGACGGCTCTGTAAGTCACACATAGACACCTGAACAGCTGTGATGATTCAGATTGATTGAGACCACTCCACTTTTACAAGAAACTCATTTATTTACCTAATTGCCCTATTGATTTGCCTTCTTTTATGGCAGCTTAGCAGATGTGTGGTTTTTTTTGACAGTACAGCTGTTGCGCACTAGCAGGTGGTTGACTCAGCGTCATAGGCTAATGATCCAAGGAGAAACGAGAGTGATCCTGGAGGACATAAAATTCACTCCAGAGTGATGACATTCACCACTCTCTCCCACTGTGCATGACAAGCCTGCAATGATAATAAAGAGGGAACAGACACTGTTCCGATGCTGAAAGTGGTTTGGAGGAGAACACTTCCTTCAGGCTATCCAGTGTATTTCCTGGGGTGATCTGTTGACGGTTATGTACTCCAGATCCACCTCCTCTTGCTTTGCCCCTGGATTCAGACCGCCCTCATGTCAGACCTCTGCTTCATGTCCAGACTCACCCACAGACGGCTTTGGGTAAGCATGGCTTGATGTTCACAAACAGATTCGTTGCTTTGGACCACCTCTAATTTGGATGCTGGGATGTTTTCTAGTACACAATACTTTTATTGGTCTAAAAAGCATGTTATTCAACAGATTTTGGGGTTTTCTAAATAAATAAATCCAAATAAAACAGAACTTTTGCATGTTAACGGATTTTGGGTGTACACAATCGTTTTTGTGTATCAGCAATGGTTCTTCAAATGTAATGTGTAATGTTTTTGCAAACTACATTATACATTTTTGCTTAGAATATACAGTTTTGCCTTTGACCGAGTGGAACATAAAACAATATGTGATTTCAAGGTGTGGTTGTGAGTTTTGTTAATCCAAGAAAAAGATGAAAATTGCACACTTATCTCCATGCAATTAAAATGTATTGTACAGCTGCTGATTTATTGTTGGTGTCTTAATAATACATTTTAATTGCATGGAGATAAATGTGTGATTTCCATCCTTATCTTGGATTTGGCTATTTCACCCATTAATCAGCATTTTTTGGGGTATGCACTCTAGTTCAACCTTTTCACTTTTTCAAAAGCCAACAATTTTTTTTTTTTTTTAATTTTGGGAAAATTACCAATGTGACCTTACCAGCGCTGAACAGGCAAAATAAATCTGTCCGAGAATCACTCCTCTATGCCAGAACTCAGCATATGCATAGAGATATTTGTGTAAACCTTTAGATTTGATTCCTAGATAGGGAACGGCCCATGCCTGAGCTAGGTAACTGAATTGCTTCAGTAAATACCCAGCTATATAAATGGATAGCGTGTAAGAAACATAAGCTGTGTGAGTCTCTGAGTATGAACATCCGCTAAGTGTTGAAAATGTGAATAGATATCAGTAGGTTTGATAAGTCTTCAGCAGCACATTGCACTTATTACTTGGCACCACACTAGATCACAGCATTCCCTTTTGCCCAGTGCAGTCATATCGTCGCAAGTGATGAAAGAGCAGCGTCTATCAAATGCACCACTGGCATTGCTATTTACAAAGGAATTTGCTCGCGTACCAATCCCATACTCCAGTATTCTGTCAATACTGTCTGTCCTCACTTCTCTCCCTACAACATACCGATTGACAGATCAGCTCCTAATGCACTGCATTAAAAGAGACAGAGAGCAGATATCGTAACCAGATGTGGAAACTATTCTTCACTCATGACCGATCATGCCTCTCTTAATATTCAGAGCACTCACTGTCGGCTCCTCTGTGGACACACATAACATAATAACCTGCCCTAATGTCTAACATTGTGAATTTGTAAAGGGTCCACAGAAAGACCCGTTGGGTGATGTACAGAAGGATATCCAAAGTAAATCGCAAATTGCTGTTCAAATAATGAATATTTCATTCTTTAAGAGCAGGCACAGGAGTGTCAGTGTAATTTCCCAGAAGGATATGGTAATTTTCCTTTCAAACTTACTTAATTACTTATTTATTGGTTTACTCAGCTTGGAATGTTGTTATAAAATTAGTTCTATACTATTACAGCGGAATATTTCCAACATGGCATCAACTTGATAATTTTTTTAATGAAAATGTAAAAGAGGATTGCACATAAAATAGTATTGCATCAGATAGTATTGAATTACTGAATGTTTAATGTTTCAAAGTATTTGTTTTACTTTTGTTTTGATGAGAAATTCAAGACAGTTCACTCATTTTAAGATGGATAGTCTTACATGAATAACCTGGTTTTCTTGTCTCCATTTTCATTATCCTCCTAATTGGTGCTGATCATGACAAATCTTCAGTTCACAGTCCGCAGCTATTATTCAGTAACTTTTAGTGACTCAATTAGTGTAACAAAGCCTTAAAATATCTGCCCTCTTTTAACATATAAAATATTTTAATGTGTTGTCTTACCTAGTGAAAAGTAATCTGATCTATCATGTGTCCAAAGCAAACCCTTGCCTGCTGTGCCTTCAAGAAAAATCATAGAAATTTGCATTTCAGGACGGGACATTTTCCAGAGGCAGTGTCAGTCTTGTGTGGACTCAATGGGCTGGACCAATTGGAACTGTGTGGATAGATACAATATGTTTATTCTGAATGATACTGAAATACCATTATGTGCAGATGGGTGGCCTGTTGAGTCTCCATTAGTCAGCTTGAGGTGCTGGGGCCCCTCAGAGCAACAGTGCTAACAAAGCACCCTCAGGAGGACTACATGGTCCATTGGCCAGCACAGCAAAACACAGCGGTGCAAAACTGAACACAGCGGTGCACAGCAGAACACAGCAGACAAGTCTGTGGGGAGCTGAAAGGCAGACAGGATGAGATGTTGTCGGGCAGCAGAGTGGCCGCAGCGGGATGGAGAACAGACAGCTTAGGTGCGGCTGGGGGGCCATGGGCTGGATGCAAAAATGGTTTGGATCGGAGAGCACAAAGTAAGAGGGAGGAAGAGAATCTCCCTGCATAGCCTGAGAGCTCAGGCCTGTTGATTAAGCAGACTCATGCATCCAATGGCAGCTGAGCTTTGGCTTGGGTCAGACAGCCTAATGAGCTCACACCACAGAAGATAGATGGACAGAAGGGACACGAGAGAACTGTGCAGAAGAGGTGGGCAGAGTGATGAGCAAAGACGTCAACAGCCCATCCCCATAGGCCAAGCAATCTGAATCCACCCATAAGATATGAAACCCAGGAAGAATGAGGTAAGCCATTAACCATGAGGCAAAGGAGGGAACAGGAAGAGGTGGAAGCATGAGGCTGTTTGCCATTATGAGTTCAGACTTTATAGGAGCACAGAGCATATTCTGTGGAGTAGGAGCTCTAACAGAAAGGAGCCAACATCTGGTCCACACTGAGCCTAGACACAGTATGCTGGAACGGTGCTGTATCCCACACATTTATGATTGACTATATGCCCTGCTGAGTAGTGATAAAGCAACAGTGCTTCAGGTAAAAGAGTCGCACATTTTATTGAGAGAGCCCCCCCCCCCCCCCCCCCAACTTGGTGCTTCGGCATTGTGAAACATCTCAGTTCAGCGGACAATACAGGAACAACATGAATTAATATACACACACTAGCAAAGCAGTGAAAATATAAGTTATGAGCCCACAGGATAAAAAGATTTGTGGGAACATAGCCTGCAGGAAAGATGAAATAAATATTACTTTACTGTTGCACTGTGAAGCTGTTTTTGTTCTATGGTGCATGACAGATACTATGAATCATGCAAATGGTAGCATCAAGAGCTGTTATTACACTGTCTCTGTGGATGTGTAAAAAAAATGGTACAGAAATGTATATTTATATTTGTATCTCTCTAGCATCAGAACAAGAAGGGATGCTATTAACAATGTATAATGAATTGGTAATACAAAATGAAGGTCTTATTGTCTTAACCTCTGCAATATCCTTGTGTAATTACCTGGAATTATAAACCTTCTGCAGCTTTCAGGCGTTAAACAAATTAAAGAACAAACAAAGAAGAACAACATAAAACCATGGCAAATTGTCTTTTAATAGGATGACAGTGGTGAGGATTTTTTTCTTTCAGAAAAGGAAATGAACACTTTAATTGGTCATGCAGTATCGGCCTGATGTCTGCTTAGGTTATTCTCTAGTTACTGCATTGCACTGTTTTTTCAACTGAAATCTTAGCGGTGAGTAACCACTATGCTGGCAGAATGTGAATGTGACGCTCGTTAGGCATGCCATGGTTTTATCTCTAAATAAGCAAAACAACAGATTTTCAGAATGGTGACTGCAGCACAACAGGCCTTTAGAACATTCTGTGCACAGCATTATTATTTCATGGTTGTTTGCAGTGGTATATCTGAAACCACATTGTGAATATTTAAAGAGAGAAATAGATGATATGGTTCCTGGTTCTCTCACTTTTTTCCACCCTGACCTTTTTTTTTTCTGCAAACAAACAGGGTTCATGTTGAGAAACTAGGCAGGTTCACAATCTTTCTGTGCTCATTATACAATACAAATTGTGCATTTTCAAACAGCCACACAGCTAATTTAACACCAGTTACCTCTTTAACCTATGGAACATTTTAATCATGCAATGCCATGAATGACAAAGTCACTAATATCTGTGTTATTAGAAATGATCATTGCCCATAGGCAAATGTTAATATATTGGTCTCCACTTTTTTCATCAATGCGGAGAGGACTGTGGTAATTGAGGGTACTGACATATTAAGGTGTGTCTAATTGTTATCCCTATTAAATCAACAAATAGTGTTCAGTTTTAAAAATGTTGTTCAGAGGAGGTTTAGAGGTGTTTGGAATGCAGTCCTTTAAATCAATACTTGTATATTTATTTTTCAAATGCGTATCTGACATTATGTGATGGTTGTAGAAACCGTGCATTGAATAATCACTGCTTACAAGTGCAATGCTGAAATACTTTTGAGTGAATAACTGAAAACGGGTTACTCTTCAAATGGTGATTGAATGACTTGCCTGAAAGTAATAGTATATACACCACCCATAAAAACGTATGTAGTGAGATTTTCATGTTTACCCCATCTGTTAAAAATGTACATAGGTGTATTAGTAATGCCTCTGAAATAGCACATCATATGAGCTTTCAGGTTACGACGTAGTCTTGATGGATGAAAGGACAGAGAAATTAGTCAACCCAAAAACTGCAATGCACATCTCCCGCATCCCCCCTAGCTGCAGCACCCGTGATTCAAACAAAAAGTAATGCGTGTAACAGCTCAAGTAACTTGACATGTACTATATGTTATTTTACTGACATGAGGAAGCAGTTGCATTTCAAGCCATGATTAAAAATTAAAAACCTGAAGATTCCATTTTTGTTTTACTCAAATTTACCCTCTTCCTCCCAACCTGAACTTAACCGAACGAGTGGATCTTTGGCAGCAGCTCCACCTGCCGACTCACCGCCAGCACACCACCAATCATGGACTACTGATGTCGACAGAGGATTACGATGCTAGCATGTTCTCATTTTGGGCATCCGCAGGTGCCCAGCCTGATCAGGCTTGGCCACTAGATCAGACTAATGGAACCAGCCGGTTTGTCTCCATCACTCCCTGGCAAGGATCGGCGGATTGTTGCTATGCCAATGCAGACCTCCATGCACAATAGCTAGCAGTGGTGTGAGCGGGATTCAAACACCCAATTGCAGGGATCGAGCTTTGCTTATAGAATGAGTTTCTTTGCTGCATGAGCCACCTAGGGACTGTCAGAGATCATATTTAAAGAAATATTGTATGTACCTTTGATTGCCTATTTGGAATTCTCACTTTCCTTGTCCTTTTAAGTCTGAGTTATCACAGTCAGTTAATTATGTGGAAATGTCTTTTCCATTTAAACTTACAGTATTTGCAGTTCACACATTAAATTACAAACCAATTTATATGATTGGATATAATGCCATAGAAACATAGACTATAACAGTTTATGGTTAAGGAACAGAACCCCAATGTGAAACCAGTGCCCCTATCAGTACCGCATTGTATAGAAACCAGTGCAAGATTGTGGTCAGCGTTCCTTGTGTGAGTGTGTGTGGATTGTGTTCTCTGGGTGCCCGTGTGTAATAGACCAACACTGTAGTGGCTAAGTGTTTAAAGTGCGGAATGCAGCGGAGTAATCTTGAGGAGGGATCTGAAGAGAAGAGTGATGGCAAGAATGATTGCTTCTGAATCAAAAGCGCAAGACCAGTGAGGCTGGAGTCTGGGCTGACTCGGGGGGCAGGGGTGGAAAGGGTTCAGAAGCTGTCGGACACACGGGCTTAGTGATTTTCAGTCAGAATGCACTTCCTGGTCTGTGCATTGGGGCATCGGGCTGTGTGAGGTGAAGGAGTGGGCTGTACTGATTGAAAGTGAATGAGGGATGAGCGCAGGGGCTTTGCCTGGTTTTATTCCAGGAATGGAATGGAATCTCAAAGGCTGGGTAAGGGAAGGAAATGCTTTTGATGATGACTGTCCTGTGTAACTGCCGGCTGGCTGTAATCAAATGGTCCACTGCTGAACTTTTTTATTTTTTATCCTTTTTATTTTTTGGTAGGCCTGCTTTCTTTTTACATTCCTACATTTTTTTGCACTTTAGGATCTGAAATCAATGTGTTGAGCCAGGTTTTGTGTGAAAATTTTAAGTCATCATAAAAAAAAGTCCCTTTCCACCTGTACCAGTTTGTATGTATCGCTCCCTAAGAAGTTGTTATAATTGTATCATGACTCCCTCATTTTGTAAGCCTCCTTGGTACCATATACATTCATGCCAAATTACCCTAAATGTGCCCACTGATAAGTAGCAACACAGGACCAGGGGCTAATGAGGGGGCCAATCAGGTGGCAGGGATTCTACCATTATGAGATCAGATGGAGCACTCAAGCTGAACACTCCACTGTGTGTTCTACCCATCATGCCTCTGAAGGACCCTTGCATCATAGCAGAATGAGAGCACAGTGCCAGCATGTGACCTTTTGTCATTTCCCACATGACCCTCTTCACTGTTTCCGCCACTGTTGATAGATGCCCGCTTTGACCTTGACTGCTTGGGGCGACCCAGGGTGGGTTGTTTAAGCCACTTGTAATGGTGATTTGGTTTCCTTGAAACTTGACTTGGGCTAGAAACACTCTGATTCTTTATCGAGCAAAGTGCATTGTGGTTGAGCTGTATTGATGGTACCGTATTAAGTATCTCTAACCCTGTGGCTTTATTTTGGCATTTTCTGATATGAACATATAAATAGATATTGAACAAAAAGCAAGGTAAAAGGAAGAGTCTGAACAAGCCAGGACTCCAACATTTTAAACTTGATACCCTGCTTTTATGACCATAAATCAATACATTTGATGATTGATTACATGTCTATCAGAAGCTGTCAGAGACATTGCATTTAGGTGCCTTTTTGTTAATTATGTTTGCTGTTTAACATTGTTGTTTCTGTGTGCTTTTTGTAACATATACCCTGTTGGAAAAAAGCTAAATTTCTATCTAGAGCAAAGTAGTACCCTGAAGGATTTCAAGGCGTCTTCCTACTGTCTTTTCCTGTGATGTTGTCAGCCAAATAGCCTCAATTTACCAATGAAAGATTCTGAGCGCTGCCCTGTGTCTCATTTTAGGGTTACTAGACATCCTGATGTTGTACAGACACCTTTTGTGCCAATTTATTTAGTGGCAGGTGGTCTTATTTTAATTGCTTGGGCAGAACTGGACTCTGTTCACACAGCACGACACAGCAAGTCTGTCAACTAGTTCAAATGTCGAGTTGGTGCCACTGCCAGCACAATAATGATTAAGGTGAGAGCCCCAAAGCCTGGTGCTTTTTTCATAATAAAGGAAAATGTGGTAAAAAAAAAAAAAAAGTAAAAAGAGGGAAAATGAGGAATAATAATCCTGTTGCAATTAGCATGCACCAACCCCCCCTTTTTTGGGATTTTTGCTCTACATGTGACAGCCTTGCTGTAGTATGTGATTACTAGCCCAGGAGTTTGTCAGATTTCCTTTTTAACAGACAGATTTGTGAAACGACAGGAGACGAACGCCGACCCTGGGGTGCGAGAGAGAGCGCTTCCGCTGCCGCTCTTGAAACAGGCTGGCCTGCCCAACAGGCGGCTTTGTAGTGCGCCTCCTTCTTCTGCCTCTCCTGGGCCAACGATGGGGCTTTGCACAAGAAGAGGGAGGACTACCTGGAGTGGCCTGAATATTTCATAGCTGCTGCCTTCCTGTCAGCTCAAAGAAGCAAGGAAAGGATCCAAGCTAGCAGATACCACCCCCATCTCCACCCCCTCCCTCCAACCCACCCACCCATGATCGATCTGGACCCCCCTTTTCTAATACCACCCTGTGAGCTGCCTGCTGGCTGCCTATTTAATATGAGCTCGCCATTAAATATTAACCAAGCTGACAGGCTTCCATCGAGTCTCTGGATCTGGTACTTGGGAAGTGCAGACAGCTTATAAAACAGCTGCAGATTTTTGAGCACTGTTTGGGAGCTGGGGTTTGGGGAGCAGCAAGCAAGTGTTTTTATTAAGCAATCAGCTCTAGTTGGGCACCGAACTATTCTGTGATTCAGTTCCACCATTCTGTATGACTGTTTGACTGACTAGCACCCCTGCCTTCCAAACATACACACAAAAATCATTGGGAGTTGATGGGAGCAAGTTATTGATGAAAGAGGTTTAAGACCAGAATGCACAATTGCCATAAAAGCGAGTTGAGAATCACATCCATTTTATTTATAGACACCCGCAAGAATTTTTAAGCAAAGATTTATTTGAATTTAGAACTTACTAGGGGAAAAAAAATCCAATTTAGAAAATATGCATTTTCCATCGGTCATTGACAAAACAAGCATGCATAATTTAAAAAGGGACAATAACTTCACTTCATCCTGTTCATGTTTCAGAGTGAATCATTGTGTCTTGAGTGTATATTTGTTATGCCTAAGTATCACCGCGTAAATCAGGCTGCATGCGTGAGCGTGTTGTGCACGCGTGTTTTGGTTGTGGGAGGGGGAGGGGAAACTGGCACTGCTCATCTGTGATAAAACCAAGCCCAGTAGATTGGGACCACATAACGGGTGTGGCACAGCAGGGGGTTTGGTTCTCCTCTAATCCATGCCCTTCTGCAACATGGCTCTCTCCCAGGTGTCTGCACGCTCAGCTCCAGCTATGGGACCCGGGAGAAATACCAGATGCCAGAAAAGATGTGGAAGTTTTTAAAACAGGAAGAAAGTTCAAGGAGTTAATGACTTCTGCGTGGCGTCATTCGGATCTCGGGGATGTGGGGCGGGGAGACAGAGAGGGGGGAAACAAGAGTTAAGACAGCTTGATCAAAACTGGGGAGGATGAAAAGAGTTTTCTTTCTCTCTTATGAAGAAAGAAAATTGGTATCCGTTTCATGTTGCTGTGAAGCTTGATTGTTTATGCAACGCAGTGGGAGGCCAAGGCAGGTTCCTGTTTGCAGCAGCATCTCTACAACTCAATGTCTGATGACCTTGCTGAGACAATTTGCCCAAAACAAGTGAAAAAAGTTATTATTCATAAAGGATAGCATGCCTTTCTTTTTCTCTGTAACTGTATTTTTATGGAAGGGGAACATTTTTGATTTAATGTATTTTTAAGCCAATTTGAGCCCTGCTTTACTTTCAAATATGTTCAATAGTCTCCTCTGCCATGGTGCATCAAAACCAGCCAATGAAATGGCCATGGTCTTTGCAGCAGAAGGAAGGTGAACACTGATAAGTCTCAGACTTTGAGCTGACCTTGATATAGATTTTATTCTTTCCACTCGGTGATAATTTTGGAAAAGTACATTTGTGTGTATAGCAGTTGGCATTTCATGCACAGCCCAGTTTTGTAGTAAGATAAGAACTGTACCTTTCAGTGGAAATTCGGCCCTGTTTCTGAAAGGGTCATGAATGTAGTCTTTGTCATGAATCAGGAAGAAGTTTCGTTCTTGTTATACAGCTTTATGGTATGTTAAAAGAAATTAGTGAAATGTAGGGACATAGATGAGTCTGAGTAACAATGTAAGATGTAACCTCTATTAGGGATAGGATTTTTGATGCCATGTATCTTTATTTTTATGTGAACCTTGTTTCTCATGGTAAAAAAAGAAAAATCTTTGTCATTCTCTACTCTTGATTTGACAAAATCTTCCCGTTTTAAACTTTCAGAAGTGGGGTTTTTATGTAGGGGAATTAGTAGGTGTTCATTGGGAAAGGAAATCTGGCAGTCCTTTTGTCTGCCAGTAACCGTACAACTGTTCATACCCCAAATATCTCAGATATGGTACATTTGCATTTGCTGTGAATGAATATGCAATACAAAACATGATTCAAACTATGATTACTCACAATTTTAAGCACGCTCATCTTAGATTGTCCTCCTCTCCCCATTTAAAATGCCCAACTGTACGTGTAGGCACATCTCATCTTATCTTTTTTCTTGTCAGTCCACCTGCTGAGTTATGCAGTTGTAATTCTGAAGGATTGCACTTCACACATAGTCATGCATGGCATGGACTGAAACAAAGCACCAAACCTTCCACAGAAGACACTGTTGTTGAGCCTTTGAGAACAGTCATACTGAAATACCCTTGTAGGGCTTCAGCCAATCAGACTCCTGTCTCCACAGTTTCTGGTGTCAGGCACGCCCACCACAGTGAACAATATGTGACACACTGAAACCAGATGTTATAGGGGGTTAAGATAGTAAGATTTTTAGGTGCAGTGTGTTGGATTTCACCTGAACTATTTCATTTGTAAGTAATCATATTTGAAACATATTTTTTTTTTCAGAAGTTCAGATATACATTTTTTAAACAGTTAACTGTTTATTGTGTTATTTTTTCACACTTATTATTCCTTGTCTTCAGGCTCTTCAACACTGCCAGAGAAAATGAATTTTTACTTCCTTGCCACACTGTCAGGCCTGGCTTAATCCCAGTATGTAGGTGTAACCCTGCCTTTAATTCTACCTCAGAGGAGGGTTATTGATTCCACTGAGCTGGAACTGTGCAGTGTGAATTGATCTGAGTTAATCAACTTGTAAAATTTTATGTCACCAATACCAAATGCACAGAGTTTAAGGCAAATTGCTGCTCAAATCCAATTTTATATCTGCCTGTTCATATTCATTTTTGAATGCGACTCTTCTGATAACAGTGCATACTGGCCTCCATTCTTAAATGTGCAGCATGCATAAATGAACAGCAAACAGTATCCTGTCCTACCTAAGCAGTTACGTCTTCCTACAGCAGCTGTGGTCTATGAATTCTGGCTCCAGTAATTACCTTACGAATGTGACATCATCAATCAGACCTCACATTACTTAGTCTAGAACACAGCTCGCTTGTTAGCACTGTCTTAGCTATTCTAAATCAAAACAATAGCTACTAAGAGATGCATTTTTGTGGATAATGTTGTACCTGGGCATACAGCATGCAGAATTAATCGTTGTTTGAAACAGTGACATTTGTTATGGGTACAAGCATAAGAGCATAGTCCTAGAACCCACATATTTTTTATTGGGTTTTCCTAAATCATTACAGCTGTTGTTGTCCTCCATGTTTTAATAGTACCTCCAATGAAGAGTTATTACAAAACCTGCCCTGTGGAGTATAACATAAAAAAACCTTTAAAAAATGTATATGTTCATTCAGTATTAACTAATATAGTAATTATTTACCTCACGTCACAGGTTAGCTTCTTCATATACACAATATCAAAAAATGAAATGCTTGCTATAAGCCTCTTTTACTCTATGTGATTTTATGAGAGGTTGTTTTGATGATGTGGGAGTTATTTAGGCTTTATCAACATTCTTTGTTGTTTCTACTGGCTCCAAGGCCAAGGTGGCCTGGCAGCTGAAATTGACCTTTTTACCCTTTTTTCATTGTTCAGGAGACTTGCCAAACACTCTTTGAACACAAAAACTGAAGCTTTTAAATTACAACTGCACATACTATGCACAAATAAAATGGGCCTTTTGCTTCAATTAATGTAGTACTGTATCTACTTGGGTACTGCAGTATGGTATTGAAACTAGACATTTTTTTCAAACCCAAAATGACATATGTTATCAGTCTTGCCATTAATCTCTCCCACACACTCAGGAGGAAGCAGCCACACATGTGTGTGACTCCTCAGTTTCATGTAGGGATGTGCCTTTGCTTTTTTGCACCCTCCTTTTTGAGGTGGCTACTTGCCAGCTTGTTTGGCGCATTTCTACTAAAAAAAAAGGGTTTTCATTATCTTCAGTGTTTTCAACCTTCTCAGAGTCCAATGATACAGAATACAGAGTAAACAAGGACACACTTTTTGCATTACAAGTAAGTTAAATGAGCTCTCCTTGTTAACCTTTTCTTACAAAATAATTCAAGCTTTCTGTTCCTCCCAAACTGAAAACTTCAGGAATACAGGAAGCAACACTCACTCTTAAGATGGTCTGGTTAATAAGAATTGAAAAAAATATCACACACAGTTTCAGACTTTATATCACGCAGATAGTCATGCTCATATCTGGTTGTGCACTGTGGTACTGTAGAGTATTTGCGCAGCTCAGGCTATTGTTTGTCACTGTTGCCTCCCTTGGCTGTGAAGGAGCTGAGCATCTCTATCATGTGTAGTACTGCAGGGCCGTGCGGTAGAGATTCAGCACGGTAATTACCAATCACTGCAGAGTGCCTCGCTGTACAATAACCCAATCTCAGCATTAAGACAAACCGCAGATGGGCAAAACTATTCAGCAACACTGATAGAAGATCGTTCCTGCTCTCAGCGATGGCTCAGTAAGGCAATTTTAAATCACACCTTAATAATTTCCTGGTGGAAAAAATATGGAATATGTTTAGAATAATTGAGAAATGAAAAGAAAAATCCTGTGTACCATTAATAACATGTGCTAAATGTTATGGCAAGCTTTTCCTGGAGTTAATTGACCTGTATAAAAAGCAAACCCCAAAGCAGCAAACTGTGTTGTTATCTTCAGAGTGTGAAAACTGAGCTGAGATCAACTGCGATCAAAAGAATGAATGTGTTATTTATTCTGTAATTAATCGCATGGGTTTCACATTGTTGTAGTCATGCCTGGTTTGAATAATAGTCCTTCACTAGATCAGATACATAAAATTTAAGTTTAAAATAAAGATCTTATAAATTGGTATGGAAATCATTAACACAAACATGTCAAAATTACTACAGGAGGACAAATATATGGTAAATATTGAGGTGGTTTGGTCTGCACAAAAATATTTCTGATTTAATCATTTACAGAACTATGTGATTCCATAATAACACCACCAATCTGAAGAATCCAAGATATTGATTTCAGATCTTCCAAAAGGAAATCTCAGCGAAAAATATTAAAGGTTGAAGTTTAAAGCTTCAGAATCTCATAAATTGCAATACAGTCTGGCAGTTTGTTTTTTAAGCTTTGGAATCTTAGATGCCACATGGCATCTGTGGAAATTGTGCCTCCTTATAATTTTCTGCTTTAGTGCTTCTGTGAGGGTTTCTTTTTTAATTAACTACCTCATAATGCTGTGTGTAGCCTTCTTTTTGAATACAGACCTGTGGTCTGTAATATTGGACAGATGTTTTGATAACTTAAGATTAAAATTATTTTGTTTATGTGGGTGTCTGCATTAGGCACCAAGAGATAGTGGGCAACACAGGCTACAATGGGAAGCCCAAAGATTGCTGTGATTACCTGCTTTCATAAGCTTCCAGTGCACCCAACAAGCTAAATACCAGGTACCATCACAGAAAATTCTCTCTATTCAAAATCTCATACTGAAAAATCTAAGATAATCAAAATGGATTCCATACTGATCACTGTGTCCGTGTTTAGATGTTTAAAAGATGAAGGGAATGACAGATCGGTCTATAATTATGCAGAAAGCTTTTTAAAGAGGTGATTCTCCGATGTAAAAGAAAAGATGTGTAATTCTGAGAGAGCGAGAGAGAGAGAAAGAGAGAGAGAGAAAGCTCTCACTTAAACATATCTTTCATTAAAAAGCCAGGTAGAATCGCCATACTGGCACTCTCTGGAGTGAGAACAATTCCAAGCATTTCAGTTCATTTTCTTTTTGATAGAAAGGGCAGGAGCTGCTTTAACGTGATTGGTCAAATACAAAAGATTGGAGTGATTGTATTGCTGCTGA
Organism: Albula glossodonta; assembly: GCA_019788955.1. Lineage (NCBI taxonomy): Eukaryota > Metazoa > Chordata > Actinopteri > Albuliformes > Albulidae > Albula > Albula glossodonta. The sequence goes on from JAFBMS010001490.1 coordinate 34,366, forward strand.
GGGGACAGAGTGTACATGGTGCCTTTAAGGCTTTAAGGGGTGTTAAAAGTGAGAAACGATCTGAAAAATTGCTTCTTTGAAAAGTGAAATCCTAAGAAGCGTATGTTTTCTTAAATGGTGCGCTTTGCATTTGAATAATTATGAACCTTTGTGAGAGCATATTTCTTCCCTGTGAGAGACAATGCTCTATCTTTTCTGGAACTGATGCATTTTCAGCCCTGGATTTCTGTAATCAAGCAAAAGTTTTGACCTGTAGAGGGCGCTGCTTCCTAAAGCTTCCAATTTCTGCTGCCATAGAAAAAAAAGCAAGACAACAAAAAATCCAGACTGCTTTAGTGTTTATGGTGATGGTCATTCTTAGAGGCTTGAAACCAAATAGTTTATTTAGAGAGGAAAAATTTGTTTTGCATGACTTCTTTAGAGGATTGCTTCCGAGTAAAAATATGTGATTGAACTGAATCTACAAGCTGACAGTGTAACCAGCCTCTAGTTGCGAATGACAGAAAACGGCTGAACTTGGCACTCTTAGAATGTGACAGATGCCAATGTTGAAGAATCATTTAGTTCTGCCACTCTGAAAGTCTAAGAAAGGGAGATGTAAGAGGATTTGTTTGGCTGATTCTTGGCTGCTACATTTAACCCTTCTGTTCAGTTGCACTGTGCTGCCCCTTTGTAGGCTGCATGACAAAAGCCTTTCAGAGTTCCCCAATGTTTCTCCTCCTGTTATTAGCTGTTATTAGCTACACATACTATCATATATGCAAGATTTTGTTGGACCCTAAAATTAGTGTTGCACTACATATATCTGTGTTTATTTCTCCATAACTATAGATTCATGAGGATGAAGTGTAAATCACTTGATCAAATTCAAGTCTCAAGACCTATTTGTGCAGTGCAACCATGTGCATAACTGTTGCTGGGTGGATTTTGATTTCCCATAGTCAAATGTATGTTTTTATCGGTAATGTCAGGATTAGGTGTGATTACTGATAGAGGCAAATGTTTCTTGGAAAAGGTCTGATGATTTGATCATGATTTTGTTTCCGACTGTATCATAGATACTGCACCAATATAATCAGTTAATTTTCTGTATTTTAAAGAAAGAAAGCTGTCTATATGGGTTATCAGCTCAATTACTAGACAAAATTATATTCATTTTTTAGCAATTAACAACCTACGTGTGTGTGGTAACACACGCGTTCTGCTTACATTCCGTCACATCAAGTTCCTCCTGGAAGACCACAAACAAGAAAGTTTTTCCCAACAAATCATGCAGTCAAGCCACTGCTTCTTTTCAACAAAGTCCACCAATTAAGTTCAGACTTCAGAGTGGAGGAGTATAATTCATGTAGCTCGTGCAGACTCACTGTGGGCACCTGGCTGACCAGGGGAGGTTGCTGGTGCATGAAGAGACAAGGATGTCTCACAAACTGAAACACCTGCCTTCCCAGGTGATGCTATGGCCAATTATGTAACACCAACTGTTGCACTACAGGTAGTTGCACTACAGGCTTATAACTTCTTACTTCATGGCAAGCGAAAAGGATCGGAGAGAAAAGGGTAAAAGAGGTGACATAAATACATATATTGCACTTGTGCCTTGCAAGAACAAATCAAATAAACGCATATAATTTTCAAGGCAAGCAATAAGTGAATGGCTCAATGAAGTAAAAGAAAATAGGACTGAAACAGCAACATGTTTATTTGTACAACACAATGTCTAATTTTTCAACAATTTCATTTTAAATCACAATTTAACAGTCACAGTAACTCTTGGTATGAGCTGGTCAACAATATTGCTTTTGTATTGATGACATGCTGACTGTCAGGCCAACCAATTGCCAGCACCCATGAAAAAATACATAAAACATGGAATGAGTGTGATTGTGATGTAAGAGGAGCAGTCTGTTGCAGTGGTAGGAGCAGGTATGCAATACAGTAAATATCATGCTGATAAACAAAATATGTGATTGCTCAGATTTAGCAATGATACGTGGTTTTGACAAAGACCTAGGTCTCTAATGTCTTACAGATCTTGTCACAAATATTGATTTAATTCTGGGTTTACTTATCTCCAGCTGTAGAGGTAGTTTTGTGGCCATTTAATGTGAACATACTGTAAGTCATTTGGTCTTGAAGCATCTCTTAAATTGCTGCTGTAATTTTAAACATCTGTAGTGTTTATAAACTGCATATTGAGAGTGCACACACACACATACACACCTCGCTTTTCCCAAAATACCTTCATTTTTATGTGTGCCAAAGCTAGGCTGGATGTTGCATGCATCTATCTGACTTACTTGCCAAGAGGCAACCTGCCTGTTTTATCCTTGCATGAACCCAGTGCTGCATCCATAGTCTGATCTGGGCTACCATGTGTGCCATGACAAGCCACAGATTGTGCACTTACTAAGCTGTGTGTAGGAGTCTTTGGTGAGTTAGATAGGATTCTTCACAGTATTTCAGTGATGTCAACATCAAACCAATTTTGATAACAGTAAATGGAGGACAAACACAAAATATGAGATAGTTTCCTGATGTTATGATTTGGTTGTGGTTTGGGTCAACCACAACGTTCAATAAATAGCCTTGCATAACATTCACTTCATGTAGTTTACTTTTTGCAAATTTAGGTGCCAGTACTGCTGCCAGATGGATTAATGCTTATTTTTTGAGCATCCAATGCTTTTTTGTGTGTGTAAATCATCATTTATTTATAAGAATGACGTGGTCTTGTGAGGCCAATACATTATCTTTGTGGATTGAACTCAAGTGAAAGCTACACGATGCTCGTCATACTCTGACTACCTCCTGGTCCGGAGCTGCTGTATTTAGCAAGTCTGGACTTTGTGGATCCCACAGATTGTCTGTCTTGGCCAGTCAAGTAACTGTTCAACCCAGACATCAAGCACCTGTGCATTTGACGTCTTTCTACCAAAGCCCCTCACAATGGAACCGCTCTGTACATCTAATGCTGTTGTTTCAGAAACAAAAGTGGTATAGCACTGCCCTTTTAACCCGCTCACTCCCAACCCAAAAACCATGAAATTATGCATCTCCACCTGCTCTGTTTAAGAGAACAATGAAGTGCCAAATATTCTGTTCTGTCACCACTTAAATGTCAAGCACTTGCATATTTCCACCATCTAATCATCTGTTCCTGCTCCACAGTCCAGCTATTCAGTATTGATGTTTTTTTTTCTCTGTCTCTCTCCACAGCAGTCACCGATAGACTCACAGCTTTTTACCACTTAAGATTGATGGGAGCTAGACAAATAAATAGCCTAGAGTTTAGAGTAAAAGCTTGCCTGGGTTGGCCACTTCTTTAAAGAGCTACCTTGTTGGTTTTGTAAATATAGACCTTTCAGAAACCAGAGGACTTCTGAAAGTAATTGCAAGCAGTTGGGATTGCTACCTGGAGCTTCAGGATGTAAGATCTTTATTCTATGTTAGTGAAACAGCCTCCTTGAAAAAATGTATATGCAATTGTCAAGAGTACATTAACTGACTAAACTTACCCTTAATACATGAAAGAAAGGGCTTCATATTTTGTTCTTCACAAATTGTCAAGAAACTTGATTTATTCCAAACAGGAGATTTTGATCTTGCCATCGTTTCTACTGAATTTTATGCAGTGTTTTAACTTGGTTGTAAGTCCCTGAACTGGAAATGGTCTTCAGTAAGAGAATAACTATGCTTGAATGACTGACTATATTACACGACAACTAACTGTAATATTATATTTTTATCGCACATCATCTTTGTTTTAGAAATCACTTCAATCTCATGTCAGCAAAATTAGTTTACATTTGAAGACATTAACCATAATTACGCATTCAAACACACAATTGGCATCATTTTATTCACAAGATAATGTCCCAGATCCCTGTTGTAATAATATTTCAGTCTCAGGTTTGAGAGTATGCTGTTACAGATGGAACATGTTTTTTATTAAATTTGCCATATATGCGATGCACACTTTTACCATGTTTGTTTGCAGCTCAGATGCTGACTCATTTATTTCCAGCTTAATGTATTTTTCTCAATATGAAAATAACAGTAAGGCTCAAAATATGCATCATAGTCATCACTATTACAGTTTCCTTGAAGTTTTTAATTAGTTGGTCATGGTTCATTCAATCCGGGCACTACAACATACACACACACACACACACACACACACACACACATACACACAATAGCTTATAAAGTTATGAGCTGATAGAAGTGTATTATATAAAATGTTTTAAAATAGGATGTTTAGTACTTCTCGTGTAATAAACCACTCCAGCATTGATGAATAATTTACTGAACCAGTCTGTCTGGCAAGGTCAGAGTATAATTGCCCTTGCGGTGGAATGAGAGAGGTATAGAAATACGACAATTTAGACATATACCTAGTGTGTAAGTCTTCCATTTTGGCTTAACTGAGACATTGGTTCTGAGTTGTTGCTTCATGTCCCCATGGTAACAAGGTCAGATTAGAGTGCTCCTCCTTGGAGACTCTTATTTTGGAGCAGGCCACTGATTGGGTTATTGATGAGCCCTTCCTCCAATGGGGAAGGTACATTGCTCACAGGCAGCTATTACCCTCTCCCTCAACACTCCACTTACACAAAAGATACTTCAAGATAAATATCTTTTTAATAGGAAAAGCAGAATTTATGAAGTGACAACCGCTTATCGCTTCATTCATGAGGTTGATTAGTATTGTTCATTTTTATTTGTGTTATTTTCTTCCAGATTAAGCTTCGTTATGATTGTTTTTTTTTTTTTTTTTGTATTTGCCAAACTTCTCACTGAGTTATTTTGTGCTTTTGTAACATCTTCAGTCAGAAATTGAGATACATTGCACCTTATGCTTTTAATGTGGAGGTAGCATCCCAGTAAAGGAGGCCCTGGGCAGCATTAAAATGCCCTATTTCTCCTTTGAGGACATTTTATGGCAGGTGGTAGCTATGACAACCATGGAATGTCCACAGGTAACCTGCCCCTCTGAGCTGCAGAGACAGAATTTCAATGGTTAACATCTTCAATATAATGGCCAAGCCATTACCCACTAGAAAATAGTTTTGTCTGCTGTTTACAAGTGGCAAACATTCAGCTTTCACAATAAAGCATGCATTTTCATCATGTATGTTATTAATTAATTATATTTTTTATCAGGAATGACCATTTTTTTTATTTGTACTGGTTCATTCAATCCAGACACTACAACGCACATACACTCACACATACACACTTTTCCATATATTGTTTTGGATTTTAGGTAATGGTATCCAGGTATTTTCATAATGATTCTCAAACTCTTTATTCTGAGGAGTGTTAAAAAGCTGTTGATGAGGGTCACCTTGTATTTTTGTTCTCCTTCACATGAATGAGCTACACTTAAAAATTAAGTGCTTCTTGTCAAGTGTGGCTTGAGAAATGCACTCAGAATCACTTGTATTCTTAATTGTAGGACTCCTGAAATGTCATGGTAGTGACACATGAATTCGTAGGTTTTTATCAATTGATGCTCAAGATTCTGCCGATACATGGTCCTTGGGTGATGGGTGGTTTGATGGTCTTTTCAGATTATAACATTGTCTTCCAGGGCCAGGAAGAGCCATTCCACTGCTGAGCATATTGAATTATTGATATGGCTTTATTCACACATCCATTATACATGGCTCTCTGCTCCTTGTAACCTTAGAGCATGTTATGCTTGGGTTGTTCTTTTAGGCAAAATTATCAACACAAATATGGTTATTATTCCTTTTTAATGATGATTTAATGAAACAGCTTCAAGCTATCAATTCATGGTAGCTTGTGGACATTGAAACTGTTGGATTTCTAGTGTTGATGTGTTAAACGTGTGAAATGTAGGCATGTTGTTTTCTTCTGAATTTCAAGTGCATCTGTTAGTGTGTTAATCATGACAACGGGCCTCTGATCGTGATCTTTCTCATCAGTGTGCCGTGCTGAATTGAGTATGATCATGAACAAGACCCCAGCAGATGGGAAGAGCTGTGCAGTGTATGTGGTATTGTTTCTGTGT